>JAIPRK010000157.1:258465-339959 GCA_025469195.1 Chaitophorus viminalis | reverse complement strand
GGTGGGCCTCGCTTTGCTGTACAGTTGGGGGTGGAATGTACCTCGTTTATAGGATAGGTCATTATTATAATGGATTTGTTAAATTTGAATGCAATGATAGATATCATTGTATACGAATAACGATTCTAAACGGAATTAATATGTTTGTTTAAAATGTGTATATAATAATATAGTATTTTATATTTAAATTGAATTATAATGCAATTTCGTAAAAATTTAAATTTCAAACAGTCATAAAATTATTTCCTTTTGGTCCGGTAGAAATTTTTTTATATATTTTTGAAGATTAGCTTATGGACAAACTAGTGTTAAAATTTTGAACCTTGAGTATAAACAGAAAAAATTTTATGAATTTTTATCTACAAAATAACTTGCAAATTATCGTGATTTTAACACATTTTATACAAATTTGAGCTTTATGGGCTTATAAAAAAATTTGAGTGAAACGACCTCCGATATTTTCTAGTGAAGATAAGTTAAGCTTATTATAAACCTTATATTAAATTTTCGAGAGTTTTCGGCGAGCCAATTAAATTTTATAAATGTTTAAAAAAAATTTTTTACAAAAATTGAAAATTGAAATTGTCTATAAATAAGTCGAAATATGTCAAAATACTTTGAAAACTTAACCATGTATAAAGAACACCAATATAAAGATTTGGTGAAAATTTTAAGTTATTGCGGTTTTTCGTTTTTAAGTTAGAGCATTTTAAAAAAATGTAGTTTGTAAAAACGTGATTTTGCGTAAAATTTCCCGTTTTTTCGTAATTTTTTTGTCGTTTTTTTCGATTTTTTCAAAAAGTATTAAAAAAGTTGGATTTTTTACTTACCTAAGTACCATCTACATTCATTTTTCTATCAGAAAAATTGCTGTTTAAGAAAATTGAAGTATTTTGACAAACATAAAAAAAAAAAAAAAACATCATTGTAAAACCAATAGATTCCATCACACCGTTCAGAATCTAAAATAAAATCAACTTAATAGGACGTGATACCCGTATGCGTTGTCTCCGTCTTACAAATGTACAACATAGCAAAAGACTGTTTTTCGCGGGATAAAACCACTCCCTTCCTAGTATTTATAGTAGAATAACCAAAGTTCCATAACTTATAGGGAACAATTTTATCTGTGTCGTAGCGTTTTTATTATTTGGATAACATAAATAAAATTAAAGTTATCACTTGCAGTAATTTAGGATTTTTCTTGTTTTTTTCATTTAATTATTAAAAATGATCGGTTAATGATATAAAAAACAAATTAAAACGCTACGACATTGATAAAGTTATTCCCTATGCACTGAGGAATTTTGGTAATTCTACTATAAATACCAAGGAAGTGGTTCTATCCCACGCAAAACAGTTTTTTGCCATATTGTACATTAGTAAGACAGAGACAACGCATACGGGTATCACGTCCTCTTAACAGAATGTTTTCATTTTTCTTTTCACGTTCACGTCGCGTCCCGCAGGTCCGGAGTGTACGACGATCCGGCGTGTTCAACGCTCACGATCAACCACGCGATGCTGCTGGTCGGGTACACGAAAGACGCTTGGATTCTGAAGAACTGGTGGAGCTCGAAATGGGGTGAAAACGGTTACATGTACATGGCCCGCGGACGTAACCAGTGCGCCGTGTCCAGCTACGCAGCTTACGCCACCGTGTCGCTGCCGCTGTCGCATCACCACCGATTATAATTAATGTTCTATATTTGGACGCGCTTGAGAAACGTCACGTGCTATTGTAATGTTTCGGCAATATTTACAAAACAGTTTTTTTTTATATATATATATATATATATATATATACACATTTTCAAACGAGATTTTAAATTTTACGAAAATATCAGCCGTGCATCGCGATCGTCTTCTAAGATATTATTATCAAAATTATTATTTAAACCGTTTATTAGTCCATCGACACCAAATTTAATGTAAGAAATAACGCTTAGCTGTGCAATACATCAATATTATGTATTATTATTATTATTATTATTATGTTAGGCATGCTATTTATGCTTACATTATAATATCATGCTACCACATTGTTTAGTAAACATATAATATAATAAACTTGTTTTCTTATTTACTTACACCCATAATGTCATCTACCGAAAAACGGATTGTTTGCCTTTACAGTCTATATAGACGATGCAGTACGGTAATAATACTTAACAGCGATATTTTGTACATTCATTCAACACTATTAAAAAAATAAACATATTTACTATATATTATAATGAGAAATTGTTGAATCTGTCTTGTGTGTGTTATAACTTATAAGAAACTCATGTTATGATGTTCAAGACAGCATAAACTTATTGATGACGTAATAATAATAACTCCGTGTTGCTCCGCGTTACACCCGTTATCTTTCTCCCGTTCATATCTCTTGACTTCCATCCTACATCCTTTTGAATATATCCGTGGTTTGTTTTCATAGGCACCTAATACGTAGACCATTATTTTTCCATATATTAATTATTAATTATTATATGCGCATAATACACACTGTGTATTAAGATTTGTATGCCCTATTGGTTATATTATTAAAAAGTAATAATAGTAAGTAAAAACACAATAATTCATAAAAACATGATTGTACAAAGTTATATGAAGAACAATCGCCCACACATATTTTTATGTGGTGAGTTGCGACATATTTCATTTGGATATTGACGGAACACGACGAGGATGCAAATGATAATAATAATAATAATAATAATAATAATAATAAGATGATTATTTCCTAAATCCACAGGAAATGTTGCTTTTGTTGTGGTATTGTAATAACGAGGTAGGTATCACGTTTTCGGGTTTTCCACTATGTACCATACTACCACCAAACAAATGTTTTAATCATCCATAAATATTTTTGTGAAATATATATTTAACTATTTGGTGAAAAGTATAATTGAAATGAAAGACTTCAAATATTAATCAATGTAATCATTAGGGCTCGGAAGATATAGGCGTTAGAAAAAGCAAAATATGCAAAACAAAAAATGTAATAAATATTCATGAAAATTTCAGAATTCCAATAAAAATAAAAACATTTAATGTTGTAATTAATATGCACAAAAATAATTAATAAATATGAAAAAATAAATGTATGATTAACCACTATGATGCTGAAGTATGCGTCGTATAAACGTTTACCTTCACCTATTGGGTATTTCAGAACATTAAACAATCAAACTTTGATTATATGTAAAGGTACATATTGGTGACATTTATATTTTTTATCCGATCCCAAGTTCGTGAGAGAAGCAAAAATACGACGAAAATAAAAACTCATTATGCGCGGTTATAGGTTATCTAGAACGATGGTAAGTGAAATAATAATTTATTATTACCTGCAAAAAAAAATATTTCTCTCTCAGGCGCGTATATGTATATGATAACGTTATTATTTATTACCTATATTATATTTTTAAGAATCGATGTGGTTGCTCAAAACCTTTTTATTTTAGAGATAATGCTTGAGCACCCGAAGATTTATCGAAAACTTGGCGCCTATGGTCGTTTTGTACATATATATTAATGATATGTATAGTAAACATTTTGCGTGTTTCACCAGTTCTATTTTCGTCCTACAAGAAAAGTATTTTACTTTATTTTTTTTTTTTTTTACAGTGTTATTATCTCTACGACGTATCTAAGCTACAAACAATAATCCAAACGTGTAACGACTTGGTTTTCGGGCTTAAGAAGAAAAAGCTTATAACCTCCTGCACGACATCCCACGCTTGAATACGCTCCGAAATAGATAACGACGTAGACATCTGTCTCATCAGGAAAAGTTTTATTTTTCCATTTTTTCAACCTTCAACACCTCGTGTACCTACGTATAGTGTAATAAAAATACGCGTGCATTAGGTATATGATTGTATTTCGATGGATAGTAATGTGCTTATAACGGTGTTATGACTGTTCGTATCGACACAAGTCGAAAAGTATTAGATAAAAAGAAATATTAAATAATAATAGAAAAAATAAAAACTCAATTAATTATTTGTTTAAAACGCGATAAAAGTATACGTTTTTACGATGAAGGTATTGTATAGGTTTTACACAAACTTTAAAACTAAAATATGCATAATATTAAGGGTTCGGACTTGTATTAAATTTCAACACAACTCGAACTCTTGCAACATGTACTTTGGTTAGGTTTGATTAAATAAAATGATATACAAAAAATATAAGAGTTATTTTCAATTTGTATAACCACAAAACCATTGGGTACGCGTTCGTTTTTGTTCATTAAACTTACTGCGTTCACCATTTATTTTATTTCGGTTAAATATAGATAAATGGTTTTTTTTGTTGTAACCAAGTACTCAATCGACTTGTATTTTTAATGTTAAAAAATAAATATTAATTTGAAAAATAATAAAATGATAATATTACTATTTGTGTTCATATAATATAATATATATATATATATACATTATCAAATTAAATATACGTTTATATTTCTTTTTTTCTCCTATACTCATTTCACAGTCACGCGCATCTTAACCGTCGTTATCGTATGCTCATTTTTCGTTTTACATTGATAAAACAATGTTAGTTTAGTTCATACGCGCCCTCGTTGATCCGACGCGTATACATTGTAAATCGAAAAACGTGCTATGAAACGACGTGTACGATACGAGCGGCTGTGAATGTTCTTAGTCTAGCTCTAGACTGCTAATAATAATAATCTACTGCAACATGGGTCGTCGGTTTTAAATTACTAGAAATATATCCTCGGGGAGATATAAACAATTCCTGATTTATTCATATTTCATAATAACCATCGTCAAGCGAACGAACGTTGAACGAAGATTATAATATTATATAATGTAATAAACCACTAAATAATTATTAATTAGTATAATGCACGTGTACCCATTGTAACGAGCTTATTTTCCACATTGATATTATAGTTGTGAAAAAACATTGACATGTCACAATAATATAATAAACACTACTACTACCTATAATTATAGTACCTAGTTATTAAACATTCACTGTTATAATGGTGATTCTAATCAAATTGTCAACAGAGTATAAAATTTGATATTTCATGTAAAACGTGTATGATACACGGTGTATTAACAAAACAGTTTTGATTTTAATATCAGTCACTGTCAATTAATTTAGATAACATTATTGTGATTAAGCTCGATATATTATATGGAAGCGTCGGGGAGGTTAATATAAATTAAGTTTTTCATAAAAATTGATATTGCAGCCAAGGATTAAAAACCAGTTTTTGAACACTGTATGAATACATAACGTTTAAAGTCTAATATCCGTAGTTCTTTGCGAAACGTCTGGAAAAAATTAAACGTGAAAAACAATGATTTTAAAAAGAAAATGTTTTAGTTATGATAAATTTGTTTACCAAAATGACACTATTGCACAGATGATTTTTTTTTTTTAATGTTTTAATGACATTTCTACGATAAAAACGCGATTCGTGTGTCCGTATATTGTTATTGTTTCAACAATGGAAAATAATCAACATTGTTTTGAAAAACTCGCCATAAACTATTCTAAACAATAATAAATCTTCGATGTCGTCAGATAGAACGTTATCAGACCTCGGTACCATCACCATTGGTGTACAAGTTTAAAAGTCACAACAATGAAATAGGTCATCTCTGATTTAATACGACACGAATGTAATGGTGTAAAAACGTTTTCCTTGTTTCGGCCGTTACGGTTAATTACAAAAAAAGAAATCCATCATCAGCGTTTTGAATGCATTTATTTTTAGCATATTAAAATTATTGAGTATGAACAGAATTTTTTTTAAACTGAATTTGACATAGTTGACATAGTTTTAAAACGTTTTTGACAGAATTTATATTACTTTTGGTATTTTTATAATAATTATTGCTCATGAGAAATAATGCAATCGATTTTACCGTTTTTTATAATATTATAACATTTCCTACGTTATCTTTTTTGTCATTGATAATACCTAAGATAATAAGAACTTGTGTCCTATGACCAGCTGAAAGTTATTGAGTTTGAGACGTTTGAACACCTGTAATGTATATATATTATTTATTATACAATATTGCATAAACGACAATAATTTAACAGTAAATTATTCATTAGTACATAGTACAAAGAACATGTGATATTAAAAACGTACGTTCACCTTGAAATTGAATACCTAACTAGTTTTGTTGATATTGTAATAATAGTTGTATTAATGTGTAGTATGTGACCCTATATATTGACTTGAATTTATTATTGCTTTTAATTTAAATTTTATAAAATAATAGTTAATATAATAGTAACTTAGTATTTTTTTTTTTACTTATTTGCCACGCTGTAAAGGAAAATTGAATGTGATTTCTTAATGACATTAAATAATTATTGATTCCAAAAACAAATTATCTTTTGATCATTCGTTTTTGTATCTTGGTTTTTTAAATTTTTTATAAGAGCTGTAAAAAATTACGATAGATTAATTAAAATACATTTTAGGAGTTTTATAATATTATTTTGAAGAAATATTATAGACCCGAGAGGTTACCAATTTAACCTATAACGAGTGCACACCACATTATCTGTTTTGCAATATATGATGTAAATGCACATCGAAATGTGTCCATTTTTTTATGATTATTTATTGGCATAATATAATATGCATACTACTGTAGACTACTGTATACTATTGCACTATCCGAACTAAAATCTTCCTGAACCTCATTACCGGCAACGGCTGCTCAGGTCCATGAACTTTAAGGAAAGATAATGATATGGCTCAACTTAAAATGTTGCTCCCGCCCGTTGTTATTCGTTCGCGCGACAATCCACCAAAGATAATGAATTGTCCGGGGACTCGAGACAAACAAAGCTCAAGACCAGTTCACGTGCCGTGCGAAGGATTCGCAAGAGCTTAGACATTGGTTTGGTAGAACGTAGAGCGGACGCTACAAGCCAAAGGTTCCCAACCTCAAGGCAGCGAAACTATTTGAAATAATTATTTTTTTTTATAAAACGACTTCATGAAAAATATACCACTGTGAGTAATAAAACATACTATACAGTGGCGTAGTTATGGTGGGAGGGGGCGATGAGGATAGATCCCCCCCAGAGCCTTTTTTTTTTAATGCTTAATGCATTGAAATATAAAATATAATATATTATAATTACGGATATAATCCACCATGTTCTTATCTTGGCTCTCAAGTTATATCTTTCACCCATCATATTATCATATATTCATACAATCATACGCGAAATGCAATGCCATAGATCAACCAAGTGTTTTTTCTTTCTATTTATAGACATTTTTTTTTTTCGTGGAGGAACTTACTTATATTTACCTGCTTACCTGCTATGTTTCGTGTGGAAACTTATTAAACCCCCTTTATGTTTATCCAATTAATTAAATATCCCCCCCCCCGAACCAAATCATAACTATGCCACTGATACTATATACTCGATGTCTACTTATACTACTTTTATTTTTACTAAGGCACTTAGCTAAATAAAACTGAAGTCACAAAATGTAAATTTAAACGCACGATATATTACTATTGTACATTCAGTATAGATTATAGGTCATCATAGGCCACGGAGTGCCTCCGTATTTTCAGAAATAATTAAGGATACCTTAAGTCAAAAAATGTCGGGGACCTGCGCTTTAGGCACACGATGTCCAACCTCTATATCTACAAAAACTACATACAAACCAGTGAAGAATACGCAACCGTTTATATATATATACGTGGGCACATGCATAGCTATTTGTCTCGGATAACCGGGTAACAACTGCCACGTCATTTCAAAATCAATAACAGCGTTCCCGCGAGGATTTAGTGTACCGCGTTCGTCTGCGTGCAACAACGAGAGAACATTTTGTTTGTACTCGAGCCCTTTGATGTCACGACAAGCGTAATAAAATCTACATAATGTTTATAAATAGCTGGCATGTGCCGCGCTATTTTTGCCATTTTTATTTCAGACCACGAGTTCTTTTAGAAACGCATTCTGTAACTGGAATTATGGAAATGAGCAAATTATTAATCGAAAACTGTACCTACGGTCCGCCGTTTTCTAGTTTTTATCGAGAAAACTTTGACCTGTCGAAGAGGATGATTATGCCACTGCCTACAACTGCATCAAAAACATGTTGTATGTGAACTTTTGTAACAGACTTGGTACATGAAAGTTTTTTCATAGACAAAGTAAAAAAAAAAAACTTCACTGATACATTTAAGTCATTTTTATATTTATGGAATAATAACAAAAATATAGCGTGACCTATAGTGGGAAAAACAATAATATGACCGCCGTATGGGGCAGTCAACGTGTTAAATAATAATAATAATAATATGCACTAATGATGCATGATGCATGACTAAAAATGCATTCTTATTACTTCTTCCGCAGTTATCTGATTATGAATAAATAATTTGTAAAATTATACCAAACTATAAAATTCGCTCTTTCGTTTATAAATGTTATGACCCGATATTCTATTTCAATCATATTTTATATATTTTGGTCGGCAGTGTTTGATGTTCGACACCCTTCGCTTGGGATCAATATCAACATCAATGAAATTAACTATTTGAAATTATTTAATAACGTCTAAAAATGACGTTTAGTAATATCTAAAAATGTCGATATACTAATTAGCGAATTCGGCGTACGAAAGTTATTAATTCGCTAATTATTATATCGAATTTTTTTTTTTACGAACATTCGATATCAACAGTCAATTTTAATGTAGTATCATTGTGTGATAGAAACTGTGTGGAATCTTTTTTTGGTTTTAGTTTACTGTTGGTCTCACAAATCTGTGTTTCGTTTTTAATTCGTTCCGGAACTCCAAAACAAGGGCATTATGAACCCGTCAAATGAACGCGTATTGTGTTCAAGCTTTAAATTTATAATGAATTGTTTGCTTAGTCGTGTGTAGTTTTTTTTTCGCTCGCTTATTCTCGTCGAAGACGTTGGGTGTTCGAACATTGCGTTAACGCCGTTTTTAACACATCGCCTGACTGAACTCGTATGCGGAACCGCATGTTTGCTGGTGCTCGCTAGACGTAATATTATAAATACGAGTGTAAGTTTTTCTTTTTGAAACGCAGTCATTATGAATTGATATTTATATGAAGGGGTACAGAATTGGCAAATGTCGATGTTGGAATAGTAAAAAAGCGAAATACGTGCAGTCAGGGGTTGCAAGATAATCTTGACACTTAATAAATTCGTATATACGGATACGAATTTATTTTTTTCCTTTTCGAGGGATTAAATTATATGGTTTAAGCATAAGTTCGGGCTTTTGCCTTTTAGACTGGCAATATATTAATTTTACCTTTTTTTTTTTTTTTATGCCAACATTTAATATTTTTAATTTAATATTGTAAAACAATATTTCATTGTTAAATACGTTAGTTCCATAAATCAAATAATAATTTATTTAGTCTTAAAAGTGTATACGAACAAGATTGTGCACCGATATTTTGTGGATTCTCTCTTGCCACTTCGTCCAAATACTGCCGTATATATATATATAATATGTACTTTGTGAAGTTTTTTTTTTTTTTTTGTATATTGGATTTTTTTCTATTAGACAATCGTGTAACTGCAGTAAATCACTGTAAAAGTTTTGTACACCACGTCACTTAAATATTTTTAAGCCCTTACAGTTTTGTGTACGAGACCATTAAAATAATGTTAGAACAAAACATGATTTTTTTTATTTATAATATATTAAATCATATCATATATATATATATATTATCATCATAACCACAAGAAAATGGATCGACCAATAAAACCAACAACATATTTGCTGTGTCCATTATAGACTAAAGTTGAAGAGAAAAAAACATCGTTATCAGAAATTTAATGGAATTGCATTTGAATTTTTAACGCGGTATCTTTATTATTTGAGATTCCGAATGCTGCAGAAGCGGACAGAAAGTATTGATTTTACAGCGATATAGTGTTTATTTTTTTAAAATGTGTGTACAGTCCTTGTTTTGTATATAGAGGGTGTAGTACCAAAGCGGAGAGCTTCAAAAGTTGTACTTCCACTCACGAAGAGTAGACGTCTATCATTCTGTGGGCATTTTATCTTGTAACGATACTATTTCTACGCCTATTCCTATGTGAAAATTGTGTTTGAACCTACTACCAATAATATAAGCCTGTGAAATATTACATTGATACGTATTAATAATTATTATAATGTTTGTTCATGATGACTCAAATGTTTAAACCGATATTATTTATATATATTTTATTGCAAATATACCGAAGGTGTCGACTGTAAAAATAAATAGTAGGTTATCAATTTCTTTAAGAGTGTTTCAAACAACTGTTGAGGTAATTATTTTCAACCGACCGTGATGATCTGGTAATATTTTAGATTAGTCTGGTGTTCAATATAATATCTTAAAATAAAACGATCACCATGGGATTGAAATTAAACTTAAAGCTTTTTAATAAAAAAAAAAACTCTATATACTGATAACGAAAAGTAATGAGTATTTTTTTTTCTTTTTTTTATTATTATAATTACTAAAACTAACTTAATTGTCATGTTTGATATCACAACAACAAGTACTGCAGATTATAATACAACTACAGCACACACCTGTACACCATATGGGTATATGCTATAGTGTCAGAATAAGGAAATTAACTCGATTATCGCATTTAATATCCGACTGCAGGTATTATCATATATTTCGTTTTTAAAACATTTGAAAATGCGAATATGTTTCACTAAAAGTTCTTTGATATTCCGTGCCGGCTCTTTGGATACATTTCACAACATATACGGACGTGAATCAAACGGTATAGTTTTTCGCTGCCCGTTGTATACTTGTACTTAATATCTAACGACTATTATTTTACGACATTGGACATCACAACAAACTACAGGGAACTATAGTCGAATATACTTAACTGGCTTCGTATACGATAGTATATAAATTGTTTGTTCGCACTCAAGCAGTTGGACGATTGTTTGGTCATGATTATTTGGCTCATTTTTTAAACGGCCAAGAGTCATCCATACACTTCACTACATTACTTTGACCAAAAGTTATACAATATATACGTATGAAGTAAGAATGAAAAACAACAGTAGTTAGGATTTTGAAATGTTTTTCTTTCAGGAATGTTTACTTTTGTGTGTGGTTTCTTACGTTAAAAATATTAGACCGCGAGTTGCATCATAATATTATTATAATTATACCGCATGTTCATTGTGATATATGAAAACAGATAAGCGGCTTATTCGTAACTCTGCGAGGCATGCTGATTAGACATAGGGATATTAAATTATGATTTATATATGAGAAATATGAAAATACGATTATAACACAAACATAATAGTAATGAATACATGGTATGTTACGTAAAAATAGTTCATTTATAAATAATCCGTGCTAGCGATCGTTTCTGAAATGAGTAGATTTATTATTTTGAAAATTAAATACATATTATGTGTTACAACCACAGTAAACACACCTACGAGTATACTTCCGATGCTTTTGTTCGCGATTGAATCTACCACGTGATAATAACTTTTTTTCATTTGGAATTTGCTCACGCAACAATCTAGCGAAGTATCTACCGCATAACGTATATGATATTATACCTACATAATAAAATACAATAAATTGAAACCAAAGTTTTTCGATTACGCACTGACGAACGACGGTACAATGAAACACAGTCCATGGGCAAATAAATATATTAAGTTTTAACGAAAACCAATTATCCTTAGACGTATGCTATGGATTATTTTTCGGCACGTTCCTTCTAGTTTTTGCCGACTTATCGACATATCCTCCCTTACCGTAAACATTTTTTTTTTCTTGTATCTTTTGGCGTGGCGATTACATTCCGACCGAATAACTCGTGACTATCCTAGAATTTAGTAGGAAATTAGGAAACCTAGATATGATTTTACACTACGCGCTCTAACCAATCCAGCATGCAGTTACCGACTGACCGGATCAAAAACCTCAAGTTTTCCCCCAAGCATGGCCATGTAGCCCCACTGCAGCGGGTTGACTAAATGTAATAAAAAACCGCCAAACGCAATAAAATTGTAATTGATAAATAAAAAAAAAAAAAACCGTTATAACGGAGCTGCAGATACTATATCGTAAGACTGAAGATATACATATTTCGCACGGTATATATTATTATTTGTGACACGTATATATAAGTAAAAGCTCATAGGATGGTGAACGGATTGTATCTCTGTTCCGGAGGTCATCACTACTCACTAAATACGTTTTATAAGCTCACAAACACACACGCACACATCTACTCGACGCACCTAAAGATTATATTATATTACGTGCATTGAAAGCCGGCTGAGCTTATACTTGAACTTCCGTCCGCACGGAATTATATAGGAACGCGGACGTTGCCGACATCTGCTCGTGACACCACTCCACGGATTCGTCCACGCATTATTTACGCACAGCCACAGCAGCACGACACTGGTCCAGGTTTAATCGGTTTAATCCGCCGGCGTTTGTTATATACGATCGAAAAAAACGACGCGACCACGACGTGTAGTAAATTGAAGATTCCATTACCATAAAAAAACTTTTCAGTCGTTTTACTATTAATTTTTTCTCTATTATACATCAACAAAGGATAAAGGCGCGTACGCTGACCTGTCTATTATGTACACGACCGTCTGTCCACACAAGTTTACCGCATTATTGTCGACGGAAAAGCATATTTTCGAGTACATATATACAGCTGACCACGCGTTATTTATACAGGGCGATTCGCTTGTCGGACGACTCAATAATATTTACTATACCACGGTAGGGAAAAATAACGAATATTATTTGTCTGTTTTCCGTCCGGGTGGTTATATTTTTCGAACGGATAAATCCTATTACATTCCTTGGGCTTACGAACGGCTTGGAATAAAAGTTTCCGGAAAAAATACGATTTACAAAAATCGATTAAATGTTGCAGGATAGACGTAATTTAAACGTAGCTTAAACGAAACGTTAACCGAGAAAATAAGATATTATTTTAGATAATATTATATTTTATAAAAATCACCTCGTATGACGTGCAGGTACATTATATCATTATACGGATAAGTTTTCCGAGCGAATTCGAAAATAGTTTTGCGGACGTGCGGCAACAAATCTCGTTTCGATAATAATGGCGTCTTGGCAGAGGTATACAATATTATTTATTATTCATACAAGTGCACGCGTATATAATATTATATATTGTATACATGTAAAGGGTTTCTGACAACAATAGCACGCTAGTGAAGATATTTTATGATTTTCATTGTCACGTGCGAATTTCTATCAAACGATTACTTTGATAAATCACAAAACCCTATATACACACACACGCGCGCGCGCTCGCATACGTACACAAATCCGTATAACAAAAACTCTAGGCATTTAAATATATACGATACGGTTCTAAAATGATTTTATAAACGAAATAGTATTGTGCGTGTGGGTGCCTATTTATATTCATATCTTAACCAGTGTTTGTATTCATATAATTTTATTATTTGGATATGATATGATGAAAACTAATGTTATTGGAACAGATGTGACGAACTGATGACGCCTATTTTTTAAATTCAAAAAAAATGATTACACTGTATCCTGCTGATAGATCATTTACCACCTCACCGGTATACCATGGACGCGAATCATTTGCTTAATCGTTTATTTTTTATTTACGCCACATCAAGTATACCTGTCACCTACTATGAAATTATAAATTATTAAAAAATGTTTTATCGTATACGGCCTAACGAGATGAGCCCGTTCTTAATAAATACAAATTATATTATTATATTATTATTCAATAAACAAGTGTTTTTTTATTGCTGAGAAATAATTTAAGATTAGGTATTATAGTAGTTGATTCTAGAAAGTTAACTCTAGTCATATATGTGTTGGCGAACACACATTTTCATCAAAATACTAACGTAATTTTATGAATTATTTAATAATAATTGGCAGTATGTATAGTTTTTGTTTGCTATGCAATGTAGTTATTATTTTCGTAACGTAACTACGAAAAACGTGTTGTTATTTTCTTTTTGTATTTATTTACTTATTATTAATTTATAAAGTTTTTTTTTATTACACGAGAAGGAATATTAAAAATAATATATTATTATCAAAATGTGTACCTTATGCCATTTATTTATAGCCTATGCCGCTATTTGGGTCATGATTTTGATGAGGTTTGACAAGATAGTGATGAGAGTCTTCTGCCATGTCAAAAATATCATCGAGTATATGCAGGAACAAAGAATACAGAATTCAAATGATACATGCCAGATGACATCTGCATGTACTCGGAGCCGGTCGCCACGTTCGGCCAGATCAAGACGTGGGAGACGATAACATCTCCTCACTCGAACGCGAATAAATAAGTTATTGCCGGAGAAAATTAAATGAAATGTTCACCATACCAATAGTTACGAGTGCCACACGATATCATTTGAAACCTGATAGGTAATAAATCTGAATTTATAAAATCCTTGATAACAATACATTTTATCGATGAATAAATTATTTACATTTGTTTTTGAAATAAATGAAACGGTGGTGTACAATAATTATAGTAAGGGTGTGATGACCATTCTAAATATTTCAAGAAACATTATAATAAAATACTGGAACAATGATTTCAAAGAGTACTTTGCATAGTTTTTTTATTTAAAATCATTTGACATCCTATAATATTATTAATTACATAATTCCATAGTCCTTGATCCAGGGTCAAACAAAAAATAAATCTTTAAATGTATCAGGTAGATATGAAATATTAATTTAAGTTATGTATATAAGTATAACCTTAATTATGTAATATTATATTATTAATTATTCTTAACTACATAATGCCATCCTGTTTCCATATCGTGGAACAAAAAAAAAATCTTTACATATACCAGTTTTACGATTGGATATAAATTATAAATTATGTAGAATCCTAATTATATTATTATATTAAATGATATAATATATATTATTTTTATGGGGTATACATTTCTAGGACCATTTGCTACTTTAATTGTCACTATAATAGTATAAATGTTAATAGTTTGGCACTATAATATTATTAGTGAACTTAGCCTATCAAATTATATTGATTTTCGACGATATTCGATTATAAAAAAATCTATGGATTTCGATTTTAATTTGTAGTTTTTTAAATTTTTTATTATTGTTATAGTAATACTAATATTCACCACAGTCTACCTGTGGTTACACATAGGGGTGACTTCTTCCAAACCCTAATAAGTGAATAAGTCTGATTGTACTATTCAACACAAAATATTAAGATATATATCAAAATAATGTAAATAATGTAAGTAAAAAATATTGAAGATTTTAAAAATACAATTTTCATTTTTCGGCTTACAACAAGTTTTTTTATTAGATTGTTACTGTGAGATATATTTTTTTGTTGGTAAGAAGTTGGCAACAAAAATAATGAAAATTAATAATACATCGTTATAAAATTATACTAAATCAATCATAAAATCTAACTACAAACATTTATTTCCAAAAACGTCAATTACTATAAAGTGATTAAGGACCATGTGGCTCAGTCAAGACTATAGAGAACACGACCTTGTCTTAACTGCCGAAAGAAAGAAAAATAAATGATGGTTTAAAACTCTAAATTAGAATGTTGGTAATTTTTTATCAATACGTATAATTAAAATGTACTTACGAAAATAGTTGTACAAAGCATAAATAGTTGAACTGCCGTAATATAGGCCATATTTTGTGTGGATGGAAATGTTTTTCATTGTCTAATCATTGTTTTCATAACTGCGGTAAATTGAACGCAAGCAAAACGAAAATAGAAAACCTTCAGAAGATACGAAAAATCGTTACAGCTAGACACAAAGCACGCTGCTCACTCTATGCAGTGCCGTACAGTCGGTAAAGTGCCGGAGACGATCATCGGGCCTCACTTATTTATAAAACTGTTTTAATTTTCTTTTCTTTTTTCTCTCTAATTTTTTTTTTCTTTTCTTTCCTTTATCCTTTTTGTTCCGCTATTTGCTTTTTACTGCGCAGACAAGCTATTCTCTATTATTGTACCTCATTAAAATCGGCCAACATCATTATCAGCCGTTAGACTATACGTTATATAATACTGCGTTCGTGATGTATAAAGTTAACACGTTAAACAGCATTGGCGGCGCACAGGGTTTCATTAGGATTTGTTTTGTCTACCAATCCATAGAGAGACCGTATACAGAGAAAAAGTTTTTGACCGATTGTCGGCTCAATAGCATATTATGTAGACCAGTATTTTCCGGATAGCTTTTATACTATCGAAATCTATACAAGAAATTTTATGCTACCCGAGTTTGAAAAAAAAAACCATTTTTAACGCATCAAAAATATAACATTGATCGTAAAGTATATACTTGTACGCATGTAAAACCTATATTATTTTTTATTTTTACTTATGTGAAAAGCTAGTGATCACTTAATTGAAATTTAATGCAATTCTATAAAAGATAATAAAATTAATGCAATATACATACTTAGATATTATGAAATATTGTACGTAATAACGCAACTGCAAATACTATTATCGAATAGAAAATCTGAAAACGTAAAAGTAGATATAAAAATGAAAGTAATAAGCATATTATAAAGTTTTAACTTGACAATACATCAAACACAAGAATTTCATAAAGACTTGTCGGAAAAGATATTGTTGCGGTCAAAACTTTAGAAACTATAAAATATTCCCTCGTGCTTATTTCTTGATTGAGTTCTGGAAAACTATATTATCAAATTATCGTAGTGATTTGGTGAACGACAAAAAAGTATACAAGTTTTGAGTGCACAATTGTTTTTGTTTTTTTTTTTTTCAAAAAAAACTTGAAAAAAAATGTATTGAACAGTTCAGAGGTTCCGGCAGTGTTCAACGAGTAAAAAAGTGAGTATTATTAATTGGTCTTATGCGGTGAGCATTCATCTGCAGGATAAACCTTGGTTAACTGTTGTTAGCGTATCCTAATATATACCTAATTAACATAACACGTGTGATGTAGAAACAACATGGGAATATTATTAGTTTGAGCGAAACTTAAAATTACTTTTTTAGGGAAAACCGGAAAGGGTTATCAACTTTACTAAAATAGCAGTATAAGTATATAATCCAGGATCTGTTGACATTTTTATTATTTAATCTTGAGAAGTTTAATTACTTTTTTTTTCATACTCAAACGACCGAAAGTGAAAATAATTTTCTTTGAAAAAAATTGTCGGCACACTGTCGTTTATTTTTAATGACTAGGATTCATTATTACCTCACTGCATAACGGTTAAAATGAAAAAATAAGTATTATACACGTCGTTAAAATATTTAACAAAAAAAAACTTAAATAATTAAGGAGCAACGTATAATATTTTAAGTCACATTTCTGTAAACATGATTGTAGAGCTTTATTTAGAAAAAAAAAAAAACCATAATTATTCAAGAAATTAAACAAAACAATGATTTTTTTCCGTCGCTCAAACAATTCATATTATACAGAGTGTACATCACTGTCGATATAAATAATAATTATTGACATCAGTTAACTATTTTCAAGCCAATGTCAACTAGCTTATTATAAGCTAGTTATCGATGGGTGTAGTACCTACCTATATTATACCTAGACCCGATTGAATATCGGGAGTATACAGGGTTTTTTCTTCGAAAAAATCACGACTGGACACCAACATTTGTGTGACGGGGGAAAAAAATAACACAAAACCACATTTCATAATGAATATTTATGTAAATAAAACATTATTGACTTTTGACAATGCCCATTTATTATTCAATAATTAATTTACATTAGAAAATGTGTGTAGGCTATTTGACAAATACGTGACCAACGCAAATAAACCGTGAAACCTATAGCAGGGCGTTCTATCGACTTTTGAAGCACCATCGTAAACAGTCATAAAATATCGATATTCGTACAAGTGTACAAAAAAAAAAAAAAATGTACAAGGGGACTAAAAATTAAAGCAATGTTAATAACTTTGACAAACGTGAACAACAATCATCGGTCACGGTAAAGGGTTATTTAAAAATACACAACGCGCTCGCTTATAGAAATAATTCTAAAATAAGAATAAGTGTATTTGTTTAAAAATAATGCATACAATAATGTCACTCGTCGTTAGCTTATCGAAATAAAATAAAAAATAGATTTTCATATGTTGTTAAATTATTAAACGTATACAGGGGAGCGAGTTGACAAATATTGGTACACAATTAACCTAAATAAAAAAGTAAATATGCATTCTAAAATATTATTCGCTTAGCCATAGGTAACGCCCGTAAGAATACAAAAGTCTATTGAAAAGTTTTGAAAACAAAAAAAAATTAACATCATGGTAAGTAATATTATTATAATAATTATAAAAGTTCACCTGATTCGTAATAAAATTTGAACTTAACGTGATGGATGTTAAAAATTTAATTAAGTACCTATATATAAATTGTACATTTTTACTAAGTGTAAATGTTAATCATATTATTATAATTGAAACTTATTCTTATCTCTATTGATCTATTATAATATTTTATAATAAGCTCACGTTCTCGTAAATTAACCAAGAATCATGATTTTTTTACTCGTATATCTATAACCATCATTATATTGTATTTAAATGTTACCCAGTGGTCGAAGTGGGGGTGGGTACGGAGGGATGACATCCCTCTACTTTTTTGTATTTACATTTTTCATCCCTCTACTTATTTTGTCTAGAATAACGCATTCTTCCTAAGACTTGTGTTTTAAAATGAAATAATTATTATGATATTTATATTAATTATACCAATGTATAAAAAAACTTTTTACTCTTCGTATAGGCCGTTTCACAATCATATTATCTATACCCGTATACCCATACCTTAGTCGTGTTTAGAGCTAATAACATAATATTTTAATATCACAAAACAATGACCATATATAATATAAATAAAATATTTTATCAGTTTTTTTGCTATTAAATTTGAAAATATGTTATTTATTTGTTTAGTTTTAATGTTTTAAAGATTGTAGTATTCTGATGCATAAACAAAATGTGAACTATAAAAAAAAAATACTATACAAGGTATGAAGAATGTTATGATGATATCAGGAAATCTGAATTGTAAGGCATCCCTCCACTTATCTTGAACCATTTCGACCACTTATGTTACCTATTATGTAATGTAAATATATAATATACTTATATATAATAATATCTACACGTGTACTATAATATATAAACACTTGAATGGGCCCCACGAATTCATTCCGCTCGTTCAGCAATAATCCTAATACACTTTACACATACACGCGTACTTATCTCATATTTTTATATTTCGGTCATAACACACCATGCAAGCGGCAGTCTTGTTCCAATTTCTAATCACGCAACGGAACATCCGACTTCGTAGACTACGTAACAGTCATCTATTATTGTAAGACTTGTGGAATACACTGATGTAAGTTATCTATAGCGTTCTACATTAGCCGTAATAGACCATTAACTGGTCGACTGTAGCACGCTAAAACTATAAGATCCATCGCTGTACATAGAATCTGATAACCCTACAGTATAATTTTACCACCTGGCTTTGTGGAACACTTCAAACTCTTCGAACCCTACAGTTTAAATTACTTTCTATGCCACGTAATTTAACCCTGAAACCCGTCATAATACATAATTTTATATTTTTATATGACAAACACTTTGCCATGGCCTCCTTGGATGGTAAAATAATTGAACATCGCCCTGACGCACCATGATGATATTTTGTAAAATGTTTAAATGTTTTAATGTAAACCTAACGTTTTAGTACAAGAGTTCATGAAAAATGATCATGGCAATCTTGTTAAAGTTCCTGTTGGGTCAATTCATCCTGCGTTACAGTCAACCTTAATTAATAATCTCAAACCAATAAGTTATTATTTGTTTCACATAGTAAAGTTCTCACATTTTGACCTCTCAATTTTATCATTCTCTCTAAACATATTACATTTAACGAGCAACCCGCCGACTCTGTTGCCCATCTAAAACACAATCGAAATACTATACGAACTATACTTCACGCAGTATACTGTGATTAGGCATCACCCGTTTAAGATACAATAAATAAATACTGACGATTTTATACTCTGCAGTATAAATATACTTATAGCGTTTAAAAGTTTATATACTGGTGTAAGTGTATAACGTATAATATTATGTATTATTATCTAAAGCCATTAAATGCTGTACGATGTACTAGATACGTATAGTATGTAAAATACCTATTGGACTTGTGATCAATGAATTAAATGATTAAAACAGGTATTGATGTATTATTATAAGTTAATAACTATACCTGTACAGCTGAATTATAAGAAAGTATGGTTTCAAAAATCAATTTATTTTTTTTATATTTCTAATGAACATTTTTTAATTGAATTTTAATACCATATACTGGTAACTATATATACTGGTAATTTATAGCGACCAGTTCATGGCTCACCTCGAATTATCGATCCACCTAAAATATTCCATATAGTACATTAAGTTACACTAAGTAATTGTAAAGTTACAATAATAAGCTTCCCAAGTCATTTTTTAATCATTTTTTAGGTATATTTTAAAATTTCAAATTAATATTCAGACATTCAGTACAATTACCCCTCCTGGAATAAGAATCCTCGTCGCCGCACTGGTTACATACCTCGTGATAATATAGATAGTTTAATAATTTGCAATTCAATTAAATGTCCTTTTTAATTATTTTAGAATAATAACGTAATTGTATTTAATTACGGAATCGTACATAAATTTGAATACTCTTTCTTCAGTAATTTTGCATTTTTTCGTGGGTATTAGAATGATAAGTATATTAGAAAGAGCCTGTATTCATTTAAATTTGTCCGAAATAATATTTAGGCATATTATACATATTATTACAGACAAATAAAAAGTTAGTATCGATTTAATGCCTTAAAGGAAGGAATAAAATCGTAAACTTTTCGAAATTATTAAAACTCTTTATTTTATTTTATTCACATGATCAATAAAAGAAAAAAAACAAATCAAATCATAACCGCGAATGAAACGATCGTACCATATTTCATGGCTTATATATGAATGTGAAATATGAATATCGTTTTATGTTACATGCAATATGCATATACCCGTCCATCAATTTTAATTCACTAAAAATAATCTTTTTATAGCTTATACCAAGAATTTCGAATTGCGTTCGTGCCCCTCGTAGCGATGACATATTATGTATTTCAACGAGAAACGAACAACTGCAGCATACAAATATACGTAGAATACGAGCAATATTAAATCTAAACCCTTTCTTATATTCGTGGACGTATTTGCGCTGCTCTAACCCGATGATAATACTCGTATTATTCCCGTTTCGTCGAAAATTCCACATTATATAGAATGAAATTTCATATAGAACAATATATTATTATATAAACCGAATAGTTTCCAGAATGCAGAAATCCTGCACAGTGTTTCGCGTTTTCATTCGTACCGTAAAAGAGTCCGGAGTGACGGATGATGTGTACTCGGAATTCTGTGTAGATCAATAGAAAATGATATGTTTTTTTAACAATTAGTAACGCATTTTTAAAACAACTATATTATATGCGATTCCTGATTGCATTCGAAACACCGTTTTCATGAGAAAAAAATTTATATAACATCGAAGTACGATTAACATAATGTCGTGTACATACCTCGAAGTACTGAAATATCATCGTAATTAACATAATATGTCATCCACTAAAGTAATAAATGTCTAAATCAGTTTTATACGAAATAAAAATTTTAAATTTAGGTGAAAATCAAATAAAATAATATAATAATACTCAACGTTTATAGCTTGCACAAACCTGAACTCAGAATAATTGATTTTCGATATTTTAATATAACATATTATTGTCTTATGGAAGTCTTAATTTTTATGTATATTGGATACACGTGCATTATCAACGTTGATTTTCATTTCTTACTATATTTTCTATATATATATATATATATATATATATATATATATATATTTTTAGTATAGTTAATATCTTTTGGTTTTTAACAAAAATGCCCTGATGTCACGTTTTACGTATATTCTCATCATACATTTTAAAATGTTTCGTTAGTAATTATTAATTGATAATATTGTAATCAATATTAATTTTATGCATTGTTGTTTTTGAATCACTATACAATATATTCAATATTGTATAAAACTTTAGAATAGTTTATAAAAAAAAAAACTTATTCTTTACTTTAAAGAAAATTAATTGTTTTTCATCCATTAACTGTCTTTTATAACTAAACGAATTCAAACAAAACTAAAATTTTAACTGTTAACAATAAACTTTCATCTACCTACAATTCAGTTTGTCTGAACTTATGTTTAATTCAAAATTCAAATACGTTAAAGATAATTTTTTTATTATAGTATGAAACATGAAAGTACAATCGACCTCCTGTTAGTTCAAAACTTTGACGATCCATTTGGTAAAAAAAACATTATGAAGTTGTTTCGACATAACGAACGAATTGCAAAACATTTTAATATTTTAAAACTGCCTACTAATGCGCTATTTGTGCCTATGGTAAATAAATTCAATTAGAAACCGAGACAGTTTTTATTTGGGTTTTAATGACGATCTTATTTTTTATGTTTCTATTATATGACTGTGCATAAAGATAATTTATGTAAAATTAAGTATAACATTGATTATTAAACATTCCAATAATCTGCATAAATACCTGAGGACCTGCACAGTATGCAATTAAGATTAAAGTACCTCGCCGATAAACTTGAGTAATGGAAGATATGAAAATTACATAATTAATTGTAAATCATAATATTAATAATTAATAATTATAGATGAAATATTCAGTAAATACAATTTCTATGATGTCTCGATTGTTATAAATTATTTATTCAATAATACTATTTTAATAATAAATATAAGTGGAATCGATTTCAAACAATTAACAGATTTTCTCGTTAATGTCAAAAACATATAAGTTATTATTTTCTCCAATCGCTATCTTAATTTTAACCTTTTATGATTCAAAATTTAAAAGTAATTTATGTGGTTTTGTTGATTATACAGAGTGGTAAATTAATCATGCTCATTCCGTTTTATGGGCATAACAATTTTTAGGTAAATTTAGACTTTTTTATTATTATTATTTAAGACACCTGCAGAAAAAATGTTGTGGGGATACAAACTTTTTTTTAAATTGAAATATTCATTTTTAACTGAGGTATTTCATTAAGGTTTTTTTTCTGTGATTTTGGTTTATCAAAATCAAAATTCAAACGAGAAGTTTTTGAGTTTATCTAATTTCAGAATTAAAAAAATAGTCTCTATCCTGATAAAAATATCTTCGTAAATGTTGATTTATTTAACAATTTTTTTTTTCTGTGTACTACAGTTCAATATAAGGGATTACAATTTGTATTTTAATTCCTCAAACACCTGGAAAAAATTACTTAAATTTTTCATTTCTTTAAAATTAAAAATTATAAAACTTTTGGTAACAGTGTTATAAACATAGTACAAAAAATGGCTCCTACTCTGAAGTTAAAATTCTGAGGCGGGGGTGCTGGGAAATGCATTTAAATTTCAATGTTTCCCAACCGAATTATTGGTCTCATAATTAAGTAGGTAAATATAAGTTTATAAGGAAGGGTAAGAGTATATCTAGTAGTTATATTAACTACTTGTAAAAATTAGTAGAAATTATATAATTTGATGAACAACAGTAACGTCCATTAGTACGATTAATTATAATGCGAAACTGTTAACAGCAGCCGTATAAATATTTTTACCTTTAGGAATTGATTATGGAATTATTATTATAAAAAAACAGTTTCCAAAAAATCTAATCTATGACTGTACTACTGTATTCAAGTTCCCGGCTACCCACTAATTTATCTGAACTTATCACGATTGAAATAATGATGCATACATACCGTATATAATTATATAATATATTGTAAATGTACATAATAAATATATTACTTTTTTTAGTTTCATTAGCTTATCCCTTTAATATGCATGTACATGAATATGTAAATTTTATTCTATTATAAGTTTTGACAAATTTTTCGTTTTTTCATTAACTTAGGATACAATCTCCATTTCTATTTATGATTACTAACTACAATTAACTATAATTTTAATTTTTATCAAAATACATAATTTAATTTATTATATTTTTGTGTTCTGAAAAATAAAATTTGAACAAATATAATTCTTGAAAATTTTGATAAAGTTTATCCTACAAATGATATAAAAGCACGTATTTTTTAAATTAAAATATTCACTTCAAATTTTACATAATAAATCTATGTTACTAGACTCATATAATATATGAGAAGATAAATATTATTTATGTTTTCACATTTTTCAAGGGTCGCCCATGACACTCCCGTTTTTTATAACATTTTGTGGCTAATAAATTGCGGGTTCTATTTTAAAGTCGTTAAAGTTCCAATCTTAAAAACTACATTATATGTCGTTTTGACAATTTTTATAACTATTTTATAAATTTATTTTTCGAGCTATACAATACCGGTCTACCGGGTTATTGTGGAAATATTAGTATTCAATAATATTAATTTTTTCATCGAAAAATTCAAATTTACAAATTTATACGGAAAAAAATGAGCATACTCAATAGACCACCCCTGTATATAATTAAAAAATGAAGAAACTATTGTTTCTCGAAGTGTTTTTTTTTTTCTAAATAAATCTAAATAACTGAAAAACATAAGAACATGATTCACTTTTAATGATTTTTTTTGTTCTTAATTTGAAAACGCCGCAATTATAAACTTTATCCGTATTTTGCAAGCTCACAACATTGCATTATGGATATACTGGTTTAGGTATACAATATATTAATAATAAGTATATTACATTATATAGTATCTCGTGATTAATTTTTCTTGTTGACTTCTTTGCATAACGTTTGTCCGTCCAGGTGTATAATAATTACCGGCAAGATATTATGATGTTATAGGTACGACGAGAACCTATTTAAAACGCGTTTTGGAAATAATTTTCAGAGTTGTATAGTGGCTTATGTAAAAAAGTTTTGAATATAATCCTATACTAGCTATTCTGAATCAAGCTCGAGAGCGACGTCGGTTTGTATATACACAAGTGCATTTAAATACCAATAATTATACGTTTTAATGTAAACAATAATTGTTCAAAATTTCTCGTCGTATTCACGCGCGTGTCATGTACGTGTGTACCTGTATATTATACATATATATTTATAATTCGTATGTAATTATTATATTATTATCATGCTATACACATATACCCATAACATTTTGTTGCCATGACTGCGCGATAGTCCGATTTCCAATAACAAACGCGTTTACAAATACAACTGCAACCCCCTCCGGGCACATCCATCCCCTGTAATAATAAAAAAAATAATAATAATATTGTGCTGCAAGTATAAAATTATATTTATTTGACTAATGTCATTTTCACGACTATTTTCGGTCAATTCGATTTATCCCGTAAAATGTTATCGTATCATACCGTGTGCGTAGTCCAGTTACGTAGTAATCACACGATTGCAATAATAATAATACCTAATAATGATAATAATACATCGCATAGTACGACAAATCGACGTCAATCGTTCACAGTAATAACTATATCAATAAATATTCGATGTAATATTATTGTAATATACACTTTTGGCGTTTGATTTAACACCAATATTATAATGCACGGAAATGATAAAATTCCCAGTTGAACCCAGTATGAATGAATGAATTCAAAGGTACATTCTCGTAATTAATTTTTATGCGTATCGATATGATGTTTAATACAATATATTCATGCCGTGTAAGTATTCTTATATAAATGACGATCGGGTACACGCAATACAGACCTTGATAATTTCCCGATCGAAATACTTACGTTAACATTATATTTGTTTTTAATTTATTCTTTCGTTTTAGAACAGGCCGATCGCACACTTATCGACGACTTAGTGTTTTCATTCCTTAACAGGCTGGTAAAAATAACTTTGAAATTTTACATTTTTATAAGATTATCTACCTACTAAATGGGCCATTCTTTGGCGCAAATTGTTCCAAAAATTTCGAAAGTTCACAATTGAAAATCGAATAACTGGTATTATAACTATAGCTATAATGTTTAATAATATTATAGTTTATAATAATTTAAAGGTAAGAGGACCAGCCTGCGGCAGTTTTATTGGCTCGTTGAAAAAATAATATAAACAAGATTTTGCGATTTTAACACACTTATAAAATGATTACTATAATGTAGTCGTCATTGAAAAGATTTTCTAATTTATCAATTAGCCAATGAAGCTGCTGGAAATACTTGCCCCCTTTTATATAAACTTACATTATAGTTATACAATTATGAAACCAATTTTTCTAACACAATATTTTTTTTACTGGAAATGTTGGTTTCATTAGTTATTTTTTTCCAGCTGGTTATTTAAATGTATAAAAGTACATATTTTTGGCTATAAGTGTTTTATGTGAATAAAATAACCTCTTTTAAGTACTGAATTGTGTACCACAGCTAAAAAAAAAAACCGTATAACTAAGGAAAAAAAAACCGTATGGGCCTCGCTCTGTGCCCCTCGCTTATAGGATAGGTTATTATTACAACGGATTTGTTAAATTTGAATGCAATTATAGGTATTATTGTATACGAATAACGATTCTGAACGGAGTTAATATGTTGGTCTAAAATGGGTATATAATAATATAGTATTTTGTATTTAAATTGAAATATAATGCAATATTATGCAATTTCGTAAAAATTTAAATTTCAAACAGTCATAAAATATTTTTCTTAAAGTCCAGTAGAAATTGTTTTATAGATTTTTGAAGAGTAACTTATGGGTAACCCAGTGTTAAAATTTTAATCCTTAAGTATAAACTGAACATTTTTTATGAATTTTCAACTACAAAATAACTTGTAAATCATCGCGATTTTGACACATTTTATACCAATTTGAACTTTATGGGCTTATAAAAAAAATTATCTCCGATAATTTTTAGTTACGATAAGTATAACTTATAATAAACCTTGTATTAAATTTTTAAGAATTTTCAGACAGCCAAATAAATTTAATAGATATTTCAAAAAAAAAAAAAATTACAAAAATCGAAAATTTAAATTATTTATAAATAAGTCAAAATATGTCAAAATATGTCAAAATACTTCGAAAACGTTACCATGTATAGCGAGAATGTCAATATAAAGATTTAATGAAAATTTCAAGTTGTTACGGTTTTTTGTTTTTGAGTTAGAGTAAATTTCAAAAACCCATATGATTTTTCAGTCTAAAATTTTATATATTATATTATATTTTACATGTAGTTTTAGTTTTATGTCAATATTCGCTGTTCAAACGCTTATGAAAAAAAATTGTGCCTATGGATTTTGACGATTTTTAAATGACAATAAAAAATACTTGTGTGAAATCTTGTATTAAATTTTCAAGTATTTTGTACAAGCCAAAAAAAAACACACATCATTGCACAATCAATAGATTCCATCACTCCGTTCAGACTCTAAAACGAGATGTGATTATTAGAATATAATATGGTATGTACAGTGTTGGGTAGTAACGTAACGAAAGTAACGCGTTACTGTAACGCCGTTACTTTGTTTGTAACGCGTTACGTAATTGCATTACAATTATTTTCAAATAACGAAAATGTAATGAAAATTACTTTTGATAAGTAATTTATACAGAATAACGCGTTACAGTTTTAAATTATTTAGTACCTATTGCGAATTTTTAAAAAAAAAACTTAAAAATATATACCCGCGTTTTAACAAACTCTTTTTCACATATTTTTTTCAAGCTATACTATATTTTTAGTTCCTTTGCTAATTAAATGACAATTGCTTAACAATAAAAAAAAATTTGTTAGGAGAAAGTTACATAGTTACTTTTATATTTTAAAAGTAAAGTAATTACATTACAATTTCATTTAAGTAACGAGTAAAGTAACTTCATTACTTTTTAAAATTAACTAACCCAATACTGGGCATGTATTAGAAGTATTGTTATAATTTTTCTTGTTTTAACCGCTGTATGTGGTGCCTACACTTCATAATGTATGATGATGTTGTATTGTTAAAGCTAACATTTAAATTTGATTTATGACTTTTCACGACTTTTCATTAGTGATAAAAAGTATGGAAAACTTGATTTTGGTATTTTTAATCGCAAAACTATACGTCTATATTCGCATATTGATATAAGTAGGTACAACAAGTAATTCATCTTAGCAGATTCTTGCGACGATTAATACACAGTCTTATTGTTCGAAACATTTTTGTGTCCGTACATATCCGTCTATACTCTTTAGTCTATACTAATAAAATACAGTTATAATATACAACAAGCGAAAACATATCATTCATGTTGAGTGAAAAAAGCAAGTAAATGCTATAGTTTTAAATGATTTAAAATGTTTGGAACATTATACATCGAAAAAAAAGAAAATAGATACATGGCGTTGTGTTATAAATAAGTGTACTTAGAGCAAGTTTATACTGTGAGTCAAAATGTCCAATTAATAAATACAGATTAATCGTGTTTTGACCGCAAGTGACGACACTTTAAACGGCAACAAATTAGTAATTCTTACAAAAGAAACCTGTAGACTCTATAGTTAAAAAACCGTCAGAAATAATACGCAAAAAAGTTTCTAAATATGGTAATGAAGGACATTGGATTTCATCTAATTTAAAACTCATAACAAGAAATATTCATAATGCAAGGATGTTATCCAAAACTGCCAACAACAAGGAAAGAAGTATACGAAACATTAAGTTTATTAGACATAAAAACAAATAGAGGTGAGTTATTTCTTTATTAAATTTCTTTCTATATTATTTCTTTAAGGCCCTAATGTTTTTCTCATTGAGAGACAGATTTTCCAGAAGTACTCGTATCGTTTTTTATATTTCTTCAGCAAATTCCAAAATATTTTATAAACTCAAAAAATAAAACTAAATATTTATTTAAACATTTACATTAATTTAGAAAGTATTTATTAAATCGTTTGTTAAGACTTCCTTCATTCTGCACTGGAAATGACGATGATGATGATAGCGAGGGGGATAAGGAGACAGTCGATAAGGATGATGAAGATATGGATATAGATTAATACATGATTGTAAAATATAATTTATAAACGTGTTATTTATCTATATCATAAATTAAAAATACAAAAATATTGAATATAAAATTTTGTTTTAGATAACTATTAGCATTTATCTTCAACTAACACTAATATAACTATTTTTTAAAAGATAGTCATGAAACCGTTTCTGCATAGGCATTTTATATTTTTGCCGTCGTAAATTGATAATTTGGCCATGTATGCGGTAGTAAATGGAATAATTCGTTTTATAACATTCATCCGAAAACGTGATGCCCGTGATGGAAATCACATAATGATCACAAAAAAAAAATAAAATATAAGGTTTGTTTCAACAGAAGATAAAAAAAGTGAATCCACATTACTAGATCTATATTAAGTTTTAAATAAAACAAATTAATAAGCATATTGGTTATTTTAATTGTTTTAAGTATTTTGTTTTTATTTGTACAACTTAAAAAATAATATTATAGCTAGTATGTCAAAAAAATGTATGTACAAATGTTTTTAAGTTTTAACTAAATATAAATATTTGAATGTGGGGAATTTATTAAAATTATAATTCAATTTAAACATACATATAAAGCGTTTTACTATACTTATTATTCAAACACTATAGTAAATTAAATAGTAAACACATACATGGGACTTTATTAATCCAAGTTTGGCAAGTTAATTGCGAATATTGATCTTATAGGATAGTTTATATACAAATAATATACATTTATTATACTCTAAACGTACTAGGCTACTGTACATACTGATTATACGTAGTTTTTTTCATGAATTAGAATTTTTAGTGAGTTATCATATGACATATGAGCTATGGGTTTATAATTATGTAAAATGTTGCTAAAGTAATTCGAGATTTGTGAGACCATGTATGGGACTGAATCAACTTGCCTTTCTCCCCCTTGGTATTCAAAGCGTATAAAATTAACTCAAATACTAAAGCCTAGAATACAAACTATGTGAGTACCAAATATGGTGCTCATGGTATAGTCAATTTGTTAAAACTATATTATAAATTAAATTTGAACTAATAGGAAATTAAATAACCTATAGATTTACTGGCTACAAACATATTGTTATAACGTATAATGAAATGTTTCTTAGAATTGTTTTTATATTATATTGGTGTATAAGTCGAAAACTATTTGTTTGTTATCTCGTGATTGAAGATTCTATGATAACTTGTGACCGCACGAAGACACTATTAAAATGCCGAATAATGTAGCGGGATATAAGGACGAGAGAACCGGTAAACTCTATCGGAACACAGCGGTACAAACAATAGCTGAAACATCTGCAGATTTAAGTAATTACAAAGACAAAATTTCATTGGCTATTCAAACGTGTCAAACTCGAAATGCCGCTACCAATGTTATGGGTGTTGATTTTGGTACTCAGACCGAAACGATTAAAGTTCTCCGATCGTTAAACTGTGTTGGAGATATAGGTAAGTGTCGAAAAATGAGACAATTATTTTTAGATATTTATTGTTTTATTTGTCAACAGTTCCTAGTCAAAACCTTGTTTCTCGTTCTTCAATAATCACCGTCGAAGTTCGAGATAAAAGTGCTCGTATAATACAAAAGTGTATGCGAATGAATGCAGCTAGAAAGAAGTTTGAAAATATGTTGAAATACTATTATCACCTAAAGCAGTTAGTGTGCGACGAAGAAAATAACTTAAAAAATAAAATCTATAACGATCAGGGAAGAAACTTAATACACTTGCAATATCCTACCATGACTAAAGATTTCGAAGCTCTGTATGCTGTTGTTTATAACTACTATAAAAATAAAAAAAGGGGTTTAAAAAATATAAATGAAAAAAAAGCACAGCTGGGAGAAGAATTGAAATGTTTAAAAGAAATCACCAAGCACAGGAATCAAGCCAAGATAATAACAGAAGAAAAACAATTCTTAATACAACTTAATGACATCTCGAAACCCATTAAAATAATAAAGGAAAATAAAGATCCCATTTATATCGAAGTTCCAGAAATGTACATAGCGAAACAGTTTTTAGAATTTTATATTACACTTAAAAGAAGAGACCTTAATAAGACAGAAAGAGTCGAGTTTCTACACAAGTTAAAAGAAACATTAGAATGCTCCAACGAAATAAAGTTTACTCGATCTATTATAAATTTGTTGAATAGAGAGTTAACATTGATAAATATAGTGAAACTCAATGATGGCCACCTGGAAACTTTAAGGAAACGGATTGAAATAAATTTCCAATTAATTACAAAACAACCGGAAATAAATCCAGCGATTGCATTATACCATAAGCCCACATTTCTTATTAAATGCTATAATTGTAGGAAGTTGAAATCACTAAACAGATTTATGCTGAAATTAGATTTAACGAATACCACGATATGTAAAGACTGCAGACATTTGCATAATATTACAATAAAACAAATAAATTTAATGCCCTACGCAGACATATTCAGAACGATCAAAGTTAATGAAGCACGATTAAAAGCAAACTCTAATATAACGTTTTTCTTGAACACCGAAGATATATATTATTTAGTAGAAATCATATGGAAGGGAAAATCGGCGATAAGTGAATCCAAAGACATAACACAGTTACAATTAATAAGATGGATCCCCAAACTTAATTGGTCTCCATCGAATACATTACTATTGACAATCGAGGAAGCAGTTGTTCATTCTAGCATCAACGACATAAGTAAGGTGTATACGACAACATTTATCGATAACGTACATCTAAAACAAATGGCTGCAAGAAATTATTTCAAAGGCTTAAGTGAAAAAGCAGTGGATTGTAATCGTAAATTTGCATGTACGTGATGGTCTAAATAAATGGATATTTTATTATTGACATATTTTTTTCGCACGTAAAAATAGCTTTAAAAAAATACAACAGAATTTGAAAATAATACATAATATTTATTAACTTATTGAAATAAACTTGTATCAAAATCAACATAGAATGGTTTCATTAAAAGTTTTCTCAATAAAATCTGGTTTTAGCTATTTTTAACTAACACTAAACGTCAAACTCACATAATGTCATAATTGATATAAATTTCACGGATATATTTGAATTTAAATTCCTATGCTTTTCCTGCCACATTATTATATTTTTAGATTCTGAACGGAGTGATGAAATCTATAGATTTTACATTGATGTGTGTTTTTTTTAATTTTTTTTTATTTTTTTTGTTTTTGTGTCTATCATCACGTTTTGGGGCAGTAAAAATGCTTCGATTTTCTTAAACAGCAACTTTTCTGAAAGGTAAGTGAACGTAGATAGTACTTGGGCAAGTCAAAAATACAACTTTTTCAATACTTTTCAAAAAAATAAAAAAAAAACGATAAAAAAATTACGAAAAAACAGGAAATTTTACTCAAAATCACGTTTTTATCAAATACATTTTTTTTAAATGCTCTAACTCAAAAACGAAAAACCGCAACAACTTGAAATTTTCACCAAATCTTTATATTGGCGTTTTCTGTACATGGTTAAGTTTACAAAGTATTTTGACTAATTTATAAACCATAAAAATTTTCGATTTTTGTGAATTTTTTTTTAATCATCTATAAAATTTAATTAACTGACAAAAAACTCTTGAAAATTTAAAACAATGTTTATTATAAATTATACTTATTGTAACTAAAAAATATCGGAGATCGTTTCACTCAATTTTTTTTTAGAAGCCCATAAACCTCAAATTTTTTATAAAATGTGTCAAAATCACGATAATTTGCAAGTTATTTATAGATAGAAATTCATAAAATTTATTCTGTTCATACTTAAGGTTCAAAATTTTAAAACTAGGTTATCCATAAGCTACTCTTCAAAAATCTTTAAAAATTTTTACCGGACTTAGAGGATAAAATTCTATGAGTTAGAGCAAATTTCAAAAACCGATATCATTTGTCAGTCTAGAATATTATATATTTATATTTATATTTTACAAGTAATTTTATGTGAATATTCGTTGTTCAAACGCTTATAAAAAAAAATTGTGCATATGGATTTTAATCATTTTTGAATGACAATAATAACTACTTCTGTGGAATCTTCTATTAAATTTTCAATTATTTTGTATTAGTCAATTTTTTTTTATCACTGATTATAAAAAAAAAAAATGTAAAAAATTCAAATATTTTAAATGCCTATAAGTGGCTTAAAAATCAATAAAATATTTTGAAAAAAATATGACATAAAGAAAATGCCTATTTTAACAAATGGTAAAAATTTCAAGTGTCTGCAACTTATACTTTTTGAATTATAACTAATATTTAAAATCGTTTGACGATAAATCGCTATTTTATGTAATTCTGTACAAATTTAAATTTCAAATGGTCATAAATTTTTTTCTTTTTGGTCGGTAGAAATTTTTTTAAAGATTTTTGAATGTAATACAGATTGTAAATTTTCTAATGAAAAAAAAATTAAAAAAAAAAAAGATTTTTGAAGAGTACCATATGAATAACCTAGTGTTAAAATTTTGAACCTTAAGTATAAACAGAATAAATTTTATGAATTTTTATCTAACAATTCATGTTGTTGCGGTTTTTCGTTTTTGAGTTAGAGCATTTAAAAAAAATGTATTTGGTAAAAACGTGATTTTGAGTAAAATTTCCTGTTTTTTCGTAATTTTTTTATCGTTTTTTTTTATTTTTTTGAAAAGTATTGAAAAAGTTGTATTTTTGACTTACCCAAGTACTATCTACGTTCACTTACTTTTCAGAAAAGTTGCTGTTTAAGAAAATCGAAGCATTTTTACTGCTCCAAAACGTGATGACAGTCACAAAAATAAAAAATAAAAATAAAAACACACATCATTGTAAAACCAATAGATTCCATCACTCCGTTCAGAATCTAAAAGTAATCATAAAAAATAATGTCTATCGGTAGATATATTTACCAACAGGATTTCATGGATGACCACTACTTTGTATGTGGTCAATAAACAGAGTAAACATCAATGAATAATAATACGCTGATTTCGAGAAATTCACCAATGGTGAATACTTTTACATTACTTGCAGGTATATACGTAAATAAATAGATCACCGAGGGACCAAGTGGTTTTGTCGTCTAGATTGTGATTTGGGTTTTTGCATTCCGTTACAATTTAAAACAAATTACTTTATAAATTTGAACAGAATGCCATCGATTATAAACTATAATATTTTCGAACGCATAATAGACGATTTATTGTAAAATATTATGCTTTGCGACGGAGGGACGGATGACAATACCGTTCCCCTATACGCGCATTACTTTTACGTATTGTGTGTTCTGAAACGGTGATTTTTAAATACAAATATTTTCCCTTCGATACGAAAACTGTTTAAATAAGCCTGTCGTATCGAACCCCCAGTACAGATGGTTTTCAATCGGTATATTGAAAAGCCAAACGATATTTTAGTGTATATATAACCCACACATAGTGTGATAGCTATACGGAGTTAATACGCGTGCATTTTAAAATTAGACACAAATAATACGTATACCCACATGGCTACATCACAACGTGTTTGTACACCCATTGGGAATTTTCAAAAATTATCCACGTAACTGTTTATTGTGGACAAAGTGTGTGACAATTTTGTGAAAATTTGTGCGGAAACAATGCGTGGCGTATGATAATAACAATCCCGTGCCATATTTTATCACGTAATTCGTACGAATTTCTACGATAATTTTCGAAAACTATTCGATAATCGCTATAATACCTATGTCGATACGTCAAACAGAATCAAAAATTCTTATACAAAAAACCGGTACGAATCAACCGGTTTGAATCATGGAATAGATGCACAGATTCCGCCGTTCCACACGCGTAATTCAATCAATACGTATTTTTAAACGTAATCGTGTCACACACATAAATACTACGATATGTTTTCGTGTATAGAAGCATATAGTGTATAGATGATAAAACCATCGGGCACTTGAAAAATATAAATATAAAAATAAAAACGTGTTGATTTATCCCGATGATGTATATCATTGTCTAGTGTCTGTTCTGCACTTCTGCAGCTTTACCGGGCGGAGTACTTTAGTTCGTCTCGAAATAGTGTACGAGGGTTAAGGGTCTTACACAAACATAGAAATGGATTTATATCGTCAAAAGTGTGCGAATAGTGTTTGCTTACGCTCGTATAATATCACACACTGCTGCGCATCGCGTATGTATAGGTGGTAGGTGTAGCGGTACATGCGTAAGGTGCACAACTCGTGAAATAAACCATATTATATTTTGTTTCACGGTCATTTATCGATCGGTGGTAGCGCCCGTAGGAGAATATACTCAACGCCGAAATTAAATACGTGTATGTTCGCTACTTCCCAGATGCAAATCGAGCGTGTATAATCATTATAATTATCGATCGGTATAATTCTTTACGACATTTAAAATTCGTTAAATATTTACCAGGAACCGTCGTCGTTACGCTTTTAGCCGTATACACTCGATGGAATCTTTAAATTATTATTATTATAATATTATTTATTTTACACACACTTACTGTGCAACAAAATATTCCGAGCACAAGTACCCTCTTACGATTTATTGGAATGAAAAACTAACCGTCTCGTATGTTGGGAAAAAAAACGAACAAAATCATATCGTCTTGAGTCGTCGGAACTCGGCTACATTCTTATGTGTGCTAAATCAACTGTGAATCATTACATAGCATTATGCTTTTTTTTAATATCTAAGTATTTATTAAGTATTCTAATTACTAGAAATATACAATACATATATATATTAATACATTCAACATGGTGTCATTAAACAAATATAGATTATTACTAGAAGCAACTCTACACCGAGTTGAAATTTCATCATAATATCATAAAGCAAGTGTACTACTTATTATTTTATTTATTAACTTTTGATAACTATAAAGAAGATAGAAAAATAAAATCAACAAGAGAACCAAAACATGTTTAATTTACAATAATTGAATGTAATAAAAAATCTAGAACGTTAAAGTATACATTTAAAAACTTTTAATACTATACAGAATATACAGTAGACGCCGCTATTATAAGACTCACGGATATAAAGTTCAGTTGCTTATTAGATTCAAAATCGTTTGGAACAATCCGGATATATTTAAATTAATTAAAAAAAAAATCGATTATAAGACTCAACACTTCGGTTATAAGACTCAAATTTCGTAAAATATATTATAGAAAATAAACTTTTTTGGTGATAATTTAGAAATAAATTAATATTGAAAAATTAAATTGTATTCGTGTTGGTTATTTCTTGTTTCTGTTGATACCTCATAACATTTATAACGTATAACATTTAATTGTTGAGCTATCATAGTTGTACATTAAAAGCTATTAAAAATAAAAAACAAATCTTATCACAGATAAAAGTTCACATCTATCGCAACAATTTTTGTTATATTACACTTAATATTAATTATACCTGTAAAAGCAAAATATGTATGTAATAAACTAAAATTAATAAATAATTAAAATTTTTTTTCCACTTCGCCTATAAGATTCATTTGGTTATAAGACTCACTTTATGCTGGATCCAAAGTGAGTCTTATAAGCGGCGTCTACTGTATATTATTTATACGTAGTATATATGATATCGTGCACTCGATGAAACGCATCACATTTTCACGCATTATACGCGCATATAATAATTGATCAGATGACTATAGGAACTAGAAATTATAGGTAGGTATCAGCACTATTTTATTATTGTCTCCAACAAATTAAATTGTTTCATTTATATACATTTATACATTTATATATATATATATAATTTATGTAATACGTGTTTATGATTTGTTTAGTTATTAGATACCTATATTGTGTAGCTGTTCTATTATATTATAATATCATTGCTGTTGTTACTTTTTTTTTGTCATAATTTTATAAGAGTTTTCATTTCCCACGTGATACTAAAAGTAAACTGATAATAAACAAAATCTACGTATACAATAATTATGAATAAAATACCATTATAACATTATTTTAACAGAACGTTTATAACATTTTATTTAAATGTAAAGTTTGCCATTGCCCATATAACAAATTATTCCATAATACTTAATAAATTATAGTAATGTACATTTTACTAATTTGTTATTCTGTGATGTGGATTGCAAGAGCACGGGCTTACGGAATCTATTAAATTTGATGGGACCCGCTAACTTTCTATTAAGGTTTTATTAAATCAGGGTCGACTTACAAGTTACAAGTTATGGTACTGTAATTCCAAATGACTGAATACCCGGAATGCCTACGTATTAAGTACTTTTATTTTACATCATAAAAGTTCAAAAAGCTCAATATAGCTAAATAGTAGAGTATATTTATATTCGGGGCTTATTAAATTTAAGTTCACCTGCAATTTATAGATAATATTGTGCTTACGTCTAACATTTCAATTTTCTTACTAAATATTTGTGAAATATAAATAAAAAATATTCCGAATGGGCGGTCGACTTCATGGATATAATAATATACTGCAGTCACGTTACCTTTTTACACCCTCTTTTGCTTACTATGGCGTACAAACCCCTTAAAAAAACCGTTGTATTTTACACTGAAAATGTGCAGATACATACACGGTTGATATTTTGACGTGTATTCCTTATTATTTTCGAATTCATTGATTATTGATTGTATGCGCGATTTGCAATAATACCTATACATCGAGGGGTTTGTATATTCGTGATTTGCAAACAATACATACGGGTAGGTAGTATGCACGGGTACAGTATTTGCCAATTTATGGGACGTGGTAATGTAGGTTATAAAGTGTTTTGAGGTTGCGCGAAAGTTTTATACCACTCCTAAGTAGAAAATCGCATAGCTCAATGGCATAAATCATTTCCAACTTTATTTCTAATCTTCCTTGCTTACGTTTAAGCGCACAATGGTTGATGTACATGTGACCCAGCAATAATAATATTCATATCAAACAGAGACTTTTTTTTTATTCATTCACCTCTTTCTAACGACTTATTGTATGTGCTCCGTCCGTTGGTTACAACTTACCAGTACATGTAGTTAAACGATTGTTGATAGTTGTTGAAGACTATCATTATATGAGTATTTTACATCGATTAATGCTGACCAATATCAAAAGAAAATGGGTAAGTACCATAACATATTATAAATACTATTCTACTTTCGAATTAATGAATTTAGACTTCGATACATTTACATAAATCGTTTTTCAAATTTTCAACGTGGAATTGTTTAGTGTAAAACGTTTAGCAAATGTTAGCACGCTTACTTAAATATTTTTTGAACCAAGATTTAGCACATACGAGGTTTTACTATATCGTGTGTCTCAGCTGCATTGTTATTGTATTATATCACCGCGGTCATCGCGATCGGTGGTATTTTTTTCAAAATTATTTTCCGATGGGAGGGGTCCTCGAGTTGCGCATCACGTGAATACTGTTCACTATGAGTCACGACTATACTATAATATATATATATATATATATATAAACCTATAATAACCTATAGTAATATGTTGTAAATCGCAAAATAAAGTCTTAAGATAAATAATGGTGTACATTATTGATAATCCGATACACGGTTTACGCATAGGCTCCGTGCGGGAGTCCAGCGCCCCTGGGTCCTGACCCTTCTTCCACGGAAATGCGCTGCATGTGGTTAGTATCGGTAACGCGGTCGGCGTCCCCATATTATATTATAACGTGCACCCGTCGATATTGTACGATTCGTTCACATCACGCATCCGTACGTGCGACGCACTGCAGTCTGCAGCAATACTGCATTCGTCATTGGCACGGAGCTAGGGATAGCGACTCATCTTAATCAAACATCATTCACAGCTAAGTAAGGTAGACTTACCTTTGTTTCGTTGCATTTGTACTTCATGTACATTTCTCACGCGACGATGATAAATATTTATAAATATTATTTGATAGTTCATCAAAACAAGCACATCATATTATGTATATCTATATCGTGTGTTTTCCCAATTATTCAATTGTTTGTGTGTCATGAAATACGTAGAAAAAATGTTTGTTTTTTACCTATTTTCTTTAATCAAGCTATCAAAACTTAAGTAAGTACTGAGTATAACCAAACGATCGTACCTCTTATATCGTTTTCTTAGAATAACAATACTGGTAGGTACGCGGTACAAAATCCGTGAGTAGACACAGGGCCGGATTTAGAATTTGTAGGCCCCTAAGCTCAATTGTGGTGTTGGCCCTACCAGAAAGTTTTTAGAAAATAGAAAAGGCATATACACAAATAGATAAACTAAGCCATCTTTAAAACATTTTCAAATAATTGTCTATCCAAAATCGAGGGTATTGCAACTTTCTAACTTGTAGTTATTTGACCGAAAATAATAATATTTAAAATATAGTATATTAAAGTGTGGATTCAATTACCACAGAGTAGTTAAAAAGGTATTCAACGCTCTTTATTAATATTACTACAGTCTACACACTATATAGTATATTTTATTACACAACACCAATTTTAGAAAACTGAAAAAGAATGAAAAATATTTAGACGGAGCTTTTTTTTTTTTTAGTTGTATGATGGTGTGGTGAGGGCCCTGTTGTGGAGCGGGCCCATAGGCTACAGCCTATATAGCCTATGCTTAAATTCGGCCCTGAGTAGACAATCATTATATTGCTGTAAAAGTTTTTTTTTTTTTTTACACGCACAATTGGATTATTGAATAACAAATATAATATTATTTTAGAAAAATATTTTTTTCAATTATTATTTACGTTCGTTATTGTATATCCTTTTGGTATGTAATTAATAATTACTGATTAATGATTACTATTATTAATATTTATATTATTAATTATTATTTACGTATATAGACATTTTATTATTTCGGTGCTTACACTATTATTTTAGCTTATAATATTTATATTATGGCTTTCGTACTTTTATTCAATTCATTTTACACCACGCATTTCTGAACATTATCAATCATTAATTCATATAATTTTAGGAAAGAAGTAAAAGTAAATTATGTAAAGGTAATATAAAATTAAGACTAAATTCTAAATTGAAATCAGATGGGATACAGAATTACAGAATGATGGATATCAATGCATTATCCTACGATATTTACATTATATTTTTCTTTAGCAAGATCAAAACACATAACAATAATTACGTACATCAAAGTGTGAACCTGTTGGTACTGGTAGTATTAATTTACCAAATATTATCAATCTAATGTTACTTTTTCTGGATATCTGTTTTATTTTTTTCTAAAATAAATTTCAACTACGGATTATTTTTATATCAAATAGTTAATATTATAATATTATAGTATACTATTATAATTTGGTAGTTACAAAGAAAATACACAAAAATGGCCCAACATCTGAACAAATACTAATAATATGTTCTTTTAAACTTTTTGAAATCGTTTTCTACATCATTGTTCATCATAAATTTCAATCGTTTTTTGGTACGTTAAACATTTTGAAGCCCTAATTTAATGCAGTATCCTTAAATCAAATTAATTTTATTATAAAATATTAAGAACGTAAATTATATAATATGATTCACCAAATACTGAGAATGTTTGAAAATATTTAGTTATAGGTCGACTAGAAAATGTTTTTCTTTAAAATATCTCCTGATAAAACTATATCAAGTATAATATCTATGAAGATAATTATTGACACGAATAAAATCAAACAATTTAGCTATAACCAAAAGAAAATATTAAAATTCATATTTTAAACAATTACTGGAGATATACTTTTAAACTGTAGATACGTTATTGATGAATCATGATCGCCTACCCATATCATAGATAGTGTTTGAAAATTTATAAATAATAATTGACCAATAGTAATCGTCATTAATATTTGTATTTTTAAAATAATACTACATGTTCATGCTTTTGAATTTTTATAACATATTTAGTATCTATATTATGATCATATATTATATTCTAAATTACAACAATTAAGTTTTTTCCGAAAATCTCGTCATTTTCCAACAGTTAGTTATGTTATTAATAAACTTCTTAAATAATAAAATATTATAATTGAAAGAATAATTTGTCAATAGATAGGATTTTGGCTAGTTTAATGTTTATTTATTTATACATTAAAATGATTATAATCTATATTATGTACCTTGTTAAAATGATTCATTGCTAAGTAAATAAATTATTAAAACAATATAAGTGTACTTTAATTTAATTTACTTAGCATTTCATGCGATAGTGTATCTTTATATGTAGTGTTTAAATCTTATGAATGTTTAATTTTTTTTCCACATTTTTTACACGAAGTTTGACGAATTTTTTGTTTTGTTTGGTTAGTAATAATGATGATAAATCATTATAATAATAAAGGTTTGACGAAAAAAAAAACAACAACACGATAACACGACTAAACTAATATATTATTCCTTGCGAATATAATGTTGAATTTATAATTTTTTTTGTTTCTAAGTTTTGGGTTGAAAATCGATTTTAGATTTTTCCATTTACCTATGTTTTTGACACGTGCCAATTTTTACCGTAAGTCTCATGAGTAATACATTTTCGTCCACAGTTCAAGAATTATTATTTCACATGTTTTGCGTAGATATTTTTAAATCAATTATTGAGAAGATTTTAGAGTTCTAGCATTCGGAGAGATTTTAAAATAATTAAAATACCATATTCTATTCTGCAACGTGAAATTCGTCAAAATACGATTTTTCAATAAAGTAATTATTTTGCATAAAAATAATCCTTCAGGAATATAAAATATTTTAACGCATCTTGTTTGAATTAAACTGGGATAAAAGGAACTAGTTGATTTCGTTTGAAATATAACTCATGCTGGACGTATACCCAATAGTCTGGGGATCATCGTCAAGGGATGTAAGTCACCAGTTAATTCATTGGTGCCTTTTTTTAGTGAAATCCAAGAGTGAATACACTAATATTGTCGGCATTATAGTCATTAGCTCATTACGCTTTGCAACGCGTCAAGTGATTTGCATTATATTTCAATTGATATATATATATATATATATATATACTTGACTATTATTTTTTGTCAATAACACTTTTTATTTAGATAATTGTAAAAATGATTTTTTTTTAGAACAACTCCATTATCGTAAATAGGCACGCACTACGATTTCGATATTTTTTATTGTATATTTATTTATACTATACTATATTAAAACACAATATTATATAAATATTAAACTCATAAATGATTTCTGAACAATATAATATTATATAGAATATTATTTAAACTGTACTGTATTTATACTCTCTACGGATTTTAATAATATAATTGTAATAATAATGTTATTATGGTATTTTCACTTGTCAATTAGGGTCTTTGAAAAGACTAAAACGAATTGTTATTTTGAGAGCAACAGAATTGAAGGGTTTTGATATTGACAATATTAAAATGTGACTTTTTAAAGTCGCTGAGTGGTGAGTACCAAGCGAGTTCATTTGTATAATATAATATACGTAGAGGTTGGTACATTATTGCTCGTTATGTAATTTAATATTCCACGGGACTTCAGTAGAAGTTTTTTTTGTTCATCATCGTAATATCATTTGAACAGAAAAAAAAATCTAATCTAAACTTTTCTATTTTACATATTATTATTTCTACAGTACGCTCCAAAAGTTTTTTATAAGCTTTATCGATCTCATTGCATTATTCAGAAAAAAAACCATTGCCTTTTAAATTGTTTCTTAATTAATATAACGACGTTTAGATGTTGTTTTTTTTTTTTTTTTGTGCTACGTTTAAATGTATATTATATATAAAATATAAATAGGTGCATTTGACAGATGACACGAAAATAAAAACGTATTACGAACTGCAATGATAAATTATTTTAACTTTCACATCATTGTGTCGCGGTAAAGTATTCTTTGAGGTTGGAGATTATTTTATTTTAAGCAAACTTTTATCGAAAAGGTAAAAAAAACGATCTTATATTTATTTTTAAATTTAGCAAGAAAATTATTTTATATTCGCGTCTTTAAATAGTGATTAAAAACTTTTTGTAGCGCAAGTACTCCAGTATTCTAATCGCGTTGTGCACCGACATTGACGCATTATCTATGTATTTATTTGATGATAATATATTGTAATGATCGTGAATGAGAACCATTATTATTATTATTTGATTAAAGGTAAAATCATGGAATAATAATATACTGTTGTGATAGTATATATAATATATATATAGTGATAGTATATAATCTAAAAAATCGTGGATCTATTGAAAATTAAATATTTGAATTATACAAATACAGTTCATAACGTGATATTAACTATGCAATAGTTTACATATATAATGCGAACGAATTATCATAATAAATCATAATACTATATAGTGGCACATACAGAGAGGGGTTTAAGGGGTTTCAACCTCCCCTAAACATCTTCTTTTATTAAATTATTTTTAACTAAGTTTAAAGTTTTACATTTATTAGCATACTGGGAGTCATGGCTGTTACGACATAATATGTATAGCAAAATAAATTAGATAGTCTATTTTATCACGATAGTATGAATTATTCAATTAAAAGTATTGGCTTTATAAATTAAAAAGTTTATATCTGAGTGTTACTTCTGGGTAACTACCTGCATAGACCGAGAGAATAATCAGTATAATATTGCATAACCAGTAACAAAATATCCCGTCATAAGATGGTAAAATAATTAATAAATTACCCAAAGACAAACAATATAGTTGTGATGTTTTAAACTAACTGCAGATTAGAGAAAACTATATTTTATCATCGTTTACGTGGCCACTATAATGACCGCATGATTGGACTACGTTATATTTAATTTCTTTAATGCGAAAACACTATAACTCATATTATAAATTGAAATAATTCGCAATGATAACATACATTTCCGTTCGTAATTATTATTATTATAATGTAAATCATAAATTTTGTAATTGCAGAGAGCTTATTGTTCATTTTCATCATATGGCCGCTATTATTGTATAATACAAAAGTTAACGTACAATGTAGGCAACGTTAACTATTTGAAAATTGACTACTTTGTGCTTATTTAAACGATTAATTTCTAAATTCATTCATGTGATCTATGTGATTCATTTATTAATGATTATTTTAATAATTTAACAATGATTCATGGAAACTAAATCAACACTTTGGAAATAGTTCTACATAAAAATTATTTTTGAAGTTCACTAATCGTATTGAAAACATTATATCACAGCTGCTCCTCTTTTAACAACATTTGGTCATCAAATCATTGGTTAGTGAATGTATTGGTTTTTACACCCTAATCACATGCCCTTGCCATGAATAAGGACTATATGTCATGAAGGTGCGCATTTTATGTCTTATATACGTCCTACATATTGACATCATCATTGTGTCAATGGTATGAACAAGAGTTCTGAAAATATTTATGGTTTGGCTAGATGTCAAATGTACTTACTTAGACCCCGAATCGACAATATTGTACAACGTTTTACGGTTGCGTATTACGGTTAAATTTAAACTTTGGTAGCTGTGAGTATAATAGAATAATTTACTATATTTTAACTCGTCGCATATTCCATGTTTAACCACTGCTCGGATACTTCAGTTCACTAAGTTATAATAGATAGTTGCCAAAGAAGAAACCCTCAACCCCACAATGCAATAAATGCCAGTCTTATTTTCAGTTTTTACAGAGGCAAGGGTCCTCTTGTACTTAGTAGTTATTTTCGGCTTTGGTTTTGACAAAAGTCCATAGTTTAGTCAGTTTAGAATATATTATTATTACGATAAAATCTATACCAGCCGTCGATATTTTCTGGAATCGTTCATTTACATTTTACGTCGGGAAACGAAATTCATCTGAAATGATATATTCAATATTAGCTTTGAGACGAACAGCGAGCGGTAGACGGTAGATATGTTATATACTGATGACGAGTCCAGTGTATAAGGTTCACGATCATTATACATATGATTACGTCAGTGTTATTAGTTATTACTAAAAAAATTATTAGGTATTCAATTGTATTTGTATTTAGGAATTCTATCGATCTCTGAAGCAAAGTACATAGTTATAATATGTATAATATTTTATCGTCATCGCCGTTGTGATATTAATTCGTGAAAACAATAATGATAGCAGAAACGCGATACGCGGATTACATCGGGTACCTTTATATACCTATGAATGTATATTTTACTCGCAATCCGCCGTCTGAGTTCGAGGTCTGTTGGAATCGTGTATACGCAAAAGCTCGCGTTCAACGTGCGCATGATATATGGTCGTATTTTAAGGAAGATTTGTGCGAGACGCGGTGTTGTACGTAAATTTCTCATTAAAAAAATTAAATAATTTATTGCCTCTTGCGATTTCTTAATGAATTTCATATTCCAACGCTGACACTGCAATATATCGCTCTAACTACACATATTATTTACTAAGCAGAACATTATTATATACCTACTATATTTTTGAGAAAAAAATGCGTGATCCTGGTGATTGAAATCATCCGTACATCGATACAAAAACGAATAAAAACATCACACATCCCAACCAGTGCATTACTTGTAGGTTTGACTCAGAATCCGAAAAACCTATATATATTTTTTTTTTATGTTGTAATAGAAAAAAATACCATTGCGGGAAGATAACGAGTAGATTATATTTATATTCCGTTACGTGTACACGTACCTATACCATTAATTATGATATATTATATATATATATATATATTAACTGTTAAGTGTTAATGCTCGTTTTATTTATTTACAAACCATAACACCATACGATGTAACATTGTAGACATTGTACGTTTGATAATGAATCGTTCGTACACCACCGCCGACGTCTGCTGATATCTATACCGGTATCGCGGACCGCAGCTGCAGAGGCGGTACCGCCGGTATCATCCGGACGACCACGGTCGCGCGTATCCGTTTTCGTACGACGCGCATTCCACTGCAACAATCGCGGTAACGTGCACGTCCATTCACCACTTAAGACGTAATATACACACGGTTGCCGGGCCACTTGCCCTGTACCGACCGCGGTTATACGCAACGCGACGCGTACACATTGTTTGTTTTCGTTGTTGTTTTGCGTTCCTTCTCCCTCCGACAGTTTGCCGTTCGCTCCTTTCCGTGTCCGTCGCCGTCGTCCGTTATTCGCGGTCCCCGTTCAACGGGGTTTATTTTTATTTTTTTTTCCCCCGTTTCACTCGCCGCCGCCGCCGATTCAATTCGTTGGATTTCGTCGTTCGCAGCATAAACTATCACTATTTACAACGATTATTATTATTATATACGACCTGCAGCCGGCAAACCGTCTTCCACCAGGTAAATGCCTTTACGTTTTTCTTTTCCGCATGATGTTCAATATGATGTGTAGCTTATAAGTTATAATATACCGTATGCGAGTACCCGTATAATACGTATGCATCCGCGTCGCGACCGGCGTTCATCTGAAGTACAGGTGGGGGTACCTTTACGAGAATCTCCGAGAATATCGCTATAATATACTGCTGCCTTATTTGCGTCCACATTAAAAGGGGTGTACGGCACGCAGGGTCCACCCTCTAGGTTGCGCCGCTCACGTAAATTATTATTATCGTACGTGACGTGTCCAACACGGTCAGGTCGGGGGAACATCGACACACATCCACTCTACATTTTGGTAATTTTTTTCACATTACATGTTATATACTGTTATTTTCTTGGTACATAATTATAGTGACCAAATGTTATGTGACATGTTCATACATGTGGTGAATGTTGAATATTTTATATGGATAAGTTATGAGTGTTATGACACTTTTTATTGAATTATTCCATTGTTCTTATTAAGTTGCATCCACACCGAACAAATTTTTAATAAACGTTTGTCTACATATAAAATAAACATGTAATAAACGAACATATAAAACACGTACGTTTGGTTTATGCAGATGTGATCCAAATATCCTACTCAATCAATTTGGGTTTTTCTTTTAAATTTTTAAAAAGTAAATTTTATTATTAATTAAAAGTTACACTTTAATATACATACAACACATTGTCCTAACAAATATGGAACTAGTAACTTGTTTATCAAGGATAGCTACGATACAGTTTTATGTTATGTTTTGATGATTTTAAAATTTTAAATTATATTTATTATGCGCATAGATACACTATCTTATAATATATGTGAAAAACAAATGGCAAACTATATTGGTAATGCTTTAGAATGGAACGTGTCAATTGTTTAGTTTTAATCAAATCTTTGTGTGATATTAATTTTATCATTAGGTAATAGTTTTGCATTACTCATTACTTAGAAAAAAATATTTTGTGGAACTGAGTTGGCAAATGTCATTAAAAACAAATGTGTTACAGATTTATTTTAACGGATACTGCACAGTTGAAGTGCGCTTATCCTTTGTAGCTTATCGTTTTTTTTCCGGACAGGATACTGATGGCGGATGTACAGGGATATGCTTTGAACCTAAGTGTGAAGGTCACCATAGTGCGAATGTATCATATTTTTTTTTTATTAGTTTCAAATTAAAAGCAACGATGAATCATTGCATTTGAAAAACTATATTTAAACTGATATTATGATGTACTAATGTACTATAACTATTTATAAATGTTAAAAATTTGTTGTAAAAAAACGACTAATAAACTTTGGATACAGATTTTTAATTAGCTTCAAATTTTAAGTCATACTGCTAACATTTTATAAAAACAGTACTAAAAATGCACAGTATTTAAAAAACTTAAGTTCTCATAAGATACGTATTTATTATCTATACTTTCGACGTATTTTAAATGAAGCATAAACATTAGATTAATTTTTTTAGTATTATAACTAGATTTTTGATTTTCTGAATGTTTCCATATTTGTATCAATAATATTTCATACATTTATATTCTCGAGTACATTCGCTGTTTTATCAATAGTTGTAGGTATATACGCGCGGATTTCCAATCATCCCGGTATATTTATTCGTTTTTTAAAATAATATAAAGCTGTTAATTTTTTAACAGATACTATTAAAAAAATTAAAATAAATTAAAAAAGTATAAATGGCTTTACTGAAGAAAAATTCAACAAATTTAAAAAAAATAACGGTTTTGTAAAAATAATGCAACTATACGTTAAATATCCACTCATGAGAATTTTACTCACAACTATTACCTAGCACATCATACTTAACCTATTTATTTTAATGAATTGTAACTGATTATAGTATCTATTTATTAACTAGTATACGATAGTTGATATTTTTATATATAATGGTTAGAAATTCTTACGTGTACATATGGTTTATCGGCTTAATATAGTCAAAATTTATTCATAAAAAATCAATATTTTGAAGTGTAGTTAGTCAATAAATTCATATCTGATTAGTATGGTACTAGATCATTCGTAACCTTGGATTCGTAAACTATTAACTGGGATAAATTTGCTCTTTGGAAAAATTAACTTTTACTTAGGATTTATCTATTACCGAGATTTATAGAAAAAATTTATTTACAATATTATCGCTTAATTTTGAAATTTTATTTCATAAAGAGTTCTCATTAAAAGCTTAAATCTTTGAATATCTAAATATTTCAAAAATAAATAAATATTATATCCTATTAATAATAATGCTTGTGTACAATATTGAAGCCCTACGCTTATTTCAGATGATTTTGGTTGACAACACAGAATTATATACCTAAATTTTAAAAACATATCAAATTAAAATAAGTATAATAATAATATCATAATAGATAACTGAATGTATTTCACTTTAATAGTTTCTAGTTAAGACTACACGTTTTATAATAAAAATGTTTGTGACAAAAGATTTTCGAAATTTTTCAACTTTTTGGATCAACCAATTGATGTAGACCGCATTATGAAATCCTCATAAAACCTTCGTGGGGCATGAGCTATAATTATATATTCTATTTCTGAAAGAAACAGTGGTAGATTTATAACTACATATAAAGTATATTAAAGACTATAGAGGTTACTCTTATTTCGGTAACAAATCTAAATCAAAGGTCCATTAATCTGTAAATCCAAAAAGAAATTAATGTTACGATGAAAAAACATTACATTTCGAAAAAAATAAATTCTGACTGTATTTACCGATTTTAGATTACATAATACATAATATGTTAACCGAATAATATCAAATTGTATTACACATTAGTGTATGATGATAATATAATATGAGAAAAAATATAAACTTGTCGTATCTAAAAAGTGTTAGTTTATAAGTCATTGGTGAAACCCATGTATAGACCTTTTGGTTAACAACTATGAGGCGCGGCTAAATATCGATAGATCTCGCTAGAGAGCATTCTGTGCTTTACGACGGCCCGGTGTCATAGCATAGAGCGAACAGCAGAGTTATTATTTATATATACAGGAAAACGACCGTTTTTTTATCTTTTACATGCAACATATATGGGAAACAGCCGAATTTACCAGTTTTTCGCTTTCGCAAGACTATCTTATCTATATACATATAGGAGATCGCCCCTATTCACTCATTAACGCCCAGACCAAACCGATGAATATCAGTGTATTGCACGGACTAAGATACCTAACGTAGTTTATTGATAGTGCTAATAGTACGTGGAATTCACAATTTTATAACAATCATCGAAGTTATCGGCGACCCGCGATTACAACACACAATAGGTATTAAGTACCGGCGGCAGACGCTAAAGTGTACACACACACACATACACACACACACACACACACACACACACACACACACACACACACACACACACACACACACACACACACACACACACACAATTAAATTGTAAATTTCATATGAAACTCTATATCACTGTTAAGTATTACGCTGGCATAGCAACATTATTGCGTTTAAATAACTCGTATTTCGCATTGACATTCAACTAATTAGGTAGGCCGACCAGATAGGCATGTAGGGTCTAAGGCAATAGATATCGGGATCGAGACCCGTTGATTAATGACATGCCAAAAGTTTGCGAGGCCCCACATTCTTTTTTTGTATTTTTTTTTTTTTTGGGTGGCTACCGCCACGTTGGTTATCAATTATCGTTATTCGTTTATCATTATCCTAATGTTTTGAATTTTCGTCGGTTGTATAATTTTTCGATTATTTAACATTATTTTAATTATTTTTAACATAATGTAATGTCTCCTGCTTCAGAAAAATAGTTGAAATCTCACAAAAAAACTTCGGAGAAGTAAAAACAGGTCTCCTGTGCTTTACTTAAATGGATTGGAGTACTTGAATTTTGAGGTAAATAAAGATGTAAAATCAAACCTTAAAATTCTGTGCTTAAACTTGCAAAATTGACTATTGAGGAAAATTCGATGACATGAAATTTCCCCACATTTTCAGCTACAAAAAAAAATTGCACAGTACGAAGTGCATCCTTGGACATGCGAATTTTTGCAGGCAAATATGGAACGTTCTATGCAATTTTTTTTGTAGCTGAAAATGTGGTGAAATTTCATGTTATCGAATTATCCTCAATAGTCAATTTTGCAAGTTTAAGAACAGAATTTTAAGGTTTGATTTTACATCTTTATTTACCTCAAAATTCAAGTACTCCAATCCATTTAAGTAAAGCACAGAAGACCTTTCTTTACTTCTCCGAAGTTTTTTTGTGATACTAATTATACTAAAATATAAAGCGTGGCTATAAAATATCAAATTTAGATAAAATCCAAGTCTATCAGAATACCACACCAAGGTAAGAAACGAATGTCTCACCATAAATATCCAACTAAACTCTTTACAATGACATGCATGTGAAAACAATGGAAGAAGAATCAGTAGTTTTTTACAAATAATTCTTTTCACGCCTAAGTAATTACAAAAACCCACTCATCAGAATTATCATCATCGCCATTGACTAAAAAAGATTTGGTGTATTGACCTATAATAAACATATTCGATTTTTCCCTCTTCTTTTTTTGTTTTCATTTTTTCCTTCCTTATACACCAAGTCATAGATAAAATTTATTTTTAATCTGCTACAGTGCTCAAGTTGTGTTACTAATGGATGGCTTATGACTCCCAAATTTACCTGCTATAGTGATAAATATTGTTGTGTACTTACTTCACAAATATATCTATTGTACTCTTTGTATAAGTTGTATATTTCTTATTTTTTTTTAAAAAAAAAAAACGTATATGGTTATCGGATGGTATAGCAAACAAGTACTTACACTCGTATATAAATACAATCACACATTCACATGTTAACATTGTTACTTGTTTGATATATATTTTACAACAGCATTCGACCCTAAAAATATGTTTAATTTTTATTTTATTGTGTACCTACAAAATATTACTTTTGTCAGAACGTTTATTTTGAATTAATAGGTATTACTAAATATACTATAGGTACCCGAGAAACGCTGGAAAAAAAATGTTCTTGATTTCCATAAAAACGTGTATTATCAAATAAATGTTTATGTTATATGAATTACGTGTAGTCAAACTTATATTATACAATATTATGTACTATAAAACGTGATAAGTTCGTATTACAGTGCAAAGTACAACTAAACTTAATGTTTCGTTTTGTTTTCATAGCTCATAGCGAATTATTAGCATCTAAGATTCATACACCTCATTGACATAGGGACATAAATTATAACTTAATAACTGTTATCAGTTCTAATTCAAAATATCAAAGCTATCAATCACATAAATTTTAATAACAATCTAACCATAAAAACCTAGTGATAAAATTTTGAATCTTAGTTATAGACAGAAAAAAATTTATGAATTTTCAACTACAAAATAACTTGCAAATTATTGCGATTTTAACATATTTAATACAAATTTTAACTTTATGGGCTAAAAAAAAATTTGAGTGAAACAATCTCCAATATTTTTTAGTAACAATTAGTATAATTTATAATAAATCTTGTATTACATTTTCAAGAGTTTTTGGATAGCCAAATAAATTTTATAGATATTTCAAAAAAAAAAAACTTACAAAAATCGAAAATTTAAATTGTCTATAAATAATTAAAAGTAAGTCAAAATATTTCGAAAACGTTCCATGTATAGAGAATGCTAATATAACGATTTGGTAAAAATTTCAAATTATTACAGTTTTTCATTTTTCAGTTAGAACAAATTTCAAAAACCGATATGATTTGTCAGTCTAGAATTTTATATATTATCTTATATTTTACACATAATTCTATGTCAATATTCGCTGTTCAAATGCTTATAATGCTTATAAAAAAATTGTACCTATGGATTTTAATAATTTTCGAATGACAATAATAACTACTTCTGTGAAATCTTCTATTAAATTTTCAAGTATTTTGTATTAGTCAATTTTTTTTTATCAACGGTTATGAAAAAAAATGTAAAAAATTCGAATATTTTAAATACCTATAAGTGGCTTAAAAATCAATATAATATTTTGAAAAAATATGACATAGAGGAAATACCTATCTTAACAACTGGTAAACATTTCAAGTTTCTGCGACTTATACTTTTTGAATTATAACAAATATTTAAAATCGTTTGAGGATAAATCACTATTTTATGCAACTTCGTAAAAGTTTAAATTTCAAACAGTCATAAAATTTTTTTCTCTAAGTCCGGTAGAAATTTTTTTAAAGATTTTTGAAGAGTAGCTTATGGATATCCCAGTTTTAAAATTTTGAACCTTAGTTATAAACAGAAAAAATTTTATAAATTTTTATCTACAAAATAACATGCAAATTATCGTGATTTTGATACATTTTATACAAATTTGAGATTTATGGGCTTATAAAAAAAATTTGAGTGAAACGATTTCCGATATTTTTTAGTTATGATAAGTTAAACTTATTATAAACCTTGTATTAAATTGTAAAGAGTTTTCGGCCAGCCAATTAAATTTCATAGATGTTTAAAAAAAAAATTTTTACAAAAATTAAAAATTTAAATTGTCCTTAAATAAGTCAAAATATGTCAAAATACTTTGAAATCATAACCACGTATAGAGAATGCCAATATAAAGATTTGGTGAACATTTCAAGTTGTTGCGGTTTTTCAATTTGAGTTAGAGCATTTTAAAAAAATGTATTTTGTCAAAACGTGAATTTGTGTAAAATTTCCCATTTTTTCGTAATTTTTTTATAATTTTTTCAATGCTTTGAAAAAGTATTGAAAAAGTTGGATTTTTGACTTATCTAAGTACCATCTACATTCACTTTCCTTTCAGAAAAGTTGCTGTTTAAGTAAATCGAAGCATTTTTACTGTCAAAAAAAGGTGTCGTCAGACACAAAAAAAAAAAAAACACACTTCATTGTAAAATCAATTTAGAATCTAAAATCCGTGGCATTTGAACTTTAGGAGCGTCATTCCAGGAAATCACAATATAGCTAATTGATAGTCGAGTTTTTTTTTCTACGCGTCTTCGGGAAAATAATACCTACCTTTCTGCCTTCCGATGAAGGAAGAATAAATTTTGTTTTCTTTTTAAAAATGAGCTGGGCGAAAATTACACCAGAAAAGTCGAGACCTGGCAACGTAGACGCATATATAATAAATAAAAACAATAATATTACATACTATGCATCATCTGTACATTGTGGCGGTGCGCGCAAGCGAATAAAAGTCAAAACTTCGGGAGGATTCCTACGAAAACGGTTGCCGGCGAACGCGAAGGGTGGTAAGGCCACGCGGTGGTGAGGGATGGTCGGGGACTGGAAAAGGGCCAAAGGAGCGAGAAGGTGTAGGCGGGGGACCGCGGCGTGTGAAGAGGAATGGTCGAGCGGAACGGTGAAGGTGTGCTGCGTGGGTCGGCGGAAAGGGTGCGCCGTGAGGGACGTAGAGATAAACCGTTTCGTCCGGTGGCGAAAACGTTGGTTGGTTGGCGCACGCGCGTCGCGCGCCCCGCACGCTCTCCTGACGGCGCACGTACCCGTTGCATTTCCGATATACACCGCGTGCACAACGACGACGCGCGAATGACACACCGACGGCGGCCGACTGTGGCGATGACGGTTGTGGAGGTGGCGGTGGCGGTGGTGGCGATTTTTCGGCGTTCTCCGTTCGCGTGCTCACGCCGCCGCGCCCCGTCATGCTTCCTACCGCCCTGCTGCCGTTCGCACACATAGCCTTTCATTTACGCGTTTTTCAGTGCGTGTGTGTGTACGCAGTGTGAGTGTGTGCGTGTGCGTGTACGTGTGTGCCTATTATAAAAATACATAAGCGTGCGCTGGTGTGTGTGTGTGTGTGTGTGTGTGTGTGTGTGTGTGTGTGTGTGTGTGTGTGTGTGTGTGTGTGTGTATATATACATATGTATATATAATTATTACGGTGGACGGGCGGAGGAGACCCTTCGAAGGGTTGCGGTGGCGCGCGGGTTACGCGGTGTCCGGCGTGGGAGGAGAAGGGACGAGAGCGCGAATCTACGCCGTCGCCGCCGACGCTGCCGGTCGCAGCACACGATAGCGCGAGGCCCTCATACGCGCACGCACACCGGACGCAGCACGACGTGCTACTACCGCGTCGGCGAATCGTTTGTTCCTTTTGCCCCGTTCCGGCGGATTCTCTCGACCGTCCACTGCGTCTCTAAATAATCTACGACTGTCAATCGCGCTCACCCGAATTTATCAACGTGTGTTTATATATGTATAATATATATATATATATATAATTTATATACGTTTACGGAAATTTAAGTGAAAATCGATTCCGCCGACGCACTATATACGGGCACTAGTCGGGGGTTCCGATCGGGGCGCATTTTTTGAAATTTCTAACAACGTTATCTACCGCGAAAAAATCATCGCACCGACGAGTCCACCACCGTGCCAACGCGCGCTCACACGTGCCTGTCCACGATACAAGATAATATTACCATGCCGCCACTGACCACCCGCGACCACGCGCCTTCCGTGATCCTATACAGGTAAATTTGTATTTAAATACCATTTAACAGTTTTGCGTACAACGTGTAATTATACGTCTGCCGTGTGTTTGTTTTGTTATCACATTGTCGTCGTCGTCGTTGTCGTCGTTTATACACGTTTAATTGAATACCGTGGCTAATGGTGGTATTGGGGGAGGGGGTACAATGGGGGCTTAAGAGCGCCTCCTCTTTCGGTTATAGTGCGTTTTAGTCGTTACTTATATCGTCGACCCTTAGTTCTTTTTTTTCAAATGTTTATGTACATTCACATAATATTGTTATTACGAGGTTTAGATTACAAATCGGGAAAAATCATAGTAAAATAGTTGGAAAAATTAATCAACCCTTAGAGCTGCTGCACGGTCTCAAAACGCATCCTAATCAAATCATTTTATGTACCGTAAATAATTTAAATTTTTTTCATATCCGTGTCATCTCGCGTTACAAGCAAAAATTCTCAATGTGACACGTCACATAGTAAGTATTGTACTTTATCCAATCTCGTTGTGTTAGTTTAGCGTGCAAATCGATCTCTTGCAGGTATGGATAATACCTATTGTTCGCTAGTTTTGTTTTCCTGTAAACGATTTATTTTAACGGAAAAAAACGCATATTTGTGATGTTGCCCAATGTTATAATAGTTAATAATTTTATTTTATTACATTTCTCACTAGAAGAAATTATTGGATATTGTGGTATAGCTATCTTTCAATGACCATCGGTGGGACTTGGATATATTCAAAATCGACAAAATGCCGTTATGAGTATTCCAATGAATGTCTTCTGAAGTTTTCAGCATAATATACAGTCTAAGAATAGGAAAAAAATACGCTTAAAATCCTAGATATTTTTAATAGGTACATTATACAAAACATGTGGGACAAAGCGTTACCGTGGACATGAAAAGATACATTTTTTTTCAATATTCCGTTCGTGAAGTATTTTCAACATGATTTCGCGCACCACGAGTCGAGGGAATCGCTTTGACGGTATACCTCCGCTGCGAGTTTATAATGTTTATATACATTTGCAGTGGCGCCGATCACATAGTTTATCTATTTTATAGGTGAAAAGTAGAATATTTTAATAATTATTATGTTTTACTATTTTTTTTTATGAATGATTAAATAATAATAATTAATACTTAATATCATAATAGTGTTTATAACAAACCAGAAGTTACAGCAAACCTATTCACAATCGAATCATGACAAAAACTACATTTAAATATTTGTTCCGCTACAAAATAAAGACAATTGGATTATACAATCCATATTTCATTATATGAATAAAATCTGGAAGATGTTGGGGGCTTTTTAATGTCATAGTAAATTTTTAACACATCGGCACCACTGAACATATAAACATATATATCCATTACATTACATATTACACATAGGGAATAATATTATTATGATTTTATTCATCTTGGTTAGTTATTATGTTGAGCATAATATTATTCCATGCATAATATAATAAATATAATACCTAATTACTTATTGGTATACCGTGAAAAGTACATTAATATAGGTTTGAGTAAATCATTTAAGCGCAACGTTCGATTATAAATGTATATCTGTGAATGTACCTATTATATAAGCCTAAAGGTACGCCGAATTAAAATGAATCGCTTTTTCCTAAACTTACCGTCTCGTATACGAATTATAATTGGTCCAAAGTTTATTATATTTTACAATGTTTTCTTAGCTCACAGCCACTACTGTAGGTATAAGTGCCGTTATAAAATTACAATACGTTGGCGATTTTAATTTTATGATTTTCACAACGGATTTAGTCTTCATTTTACTGTACAATAAAAAAATTAATTTCCTCTTATTAGTCTGAAAATTGTGTAGGAATGATATTCAATATTTTTATATTACAAATTATAATATTGTACATTTTTATGATAAAAAAATAAAATAAACAAATAACTCTTTATGCCTACGTACATCATTAATCATTGTGTACAAATATAAAACACTGATTAAGTTATTTTATTTGATTCGCTATTATTAAACTCGTTAAAAGATAATTTTAATAATGTATATAATAATTAATAATATTATATCTAACAAAATATAATAATAAATTATTTTATTTATAAAGAGATGCTTTATATCATCAAATTATGTTGTATTTTTAACTTTGGGATCAATTTATAAACTAAGTTATGGTTATAACTGTTATTAAAATGTTAAATTGCTTAAGTTTCGTACGTAAATGTATAAGTTTTAACTTAAAAAATGTTACTCCCATGAAAATATATTCAACAATTTTCAAATCTAGGGAGACAGTAATAAATCTGATAGTCACGATAATATTAAATTTAAGTTGAAAGTTGCAAAAAAGCTCAAAATACATGCATTTCACCATTTTAGCATAAACATACTAAGTTTCAATACATTTTTAAACAAATGGTTAGGATAATTAAAGTATCAGATCTACAACTATGATTTGTGATAAATTTGTAATGATAGGATTTCAACAATACAAAACTAATTAACGAAAAAGACATTTGTTTCGAAGACAATTTGACAACTGTGTTCGTCAGCCAAAATCGACATTTTTCTCCCGTGTAAAATTGAAAAATTACGTTGTTTATTAGTAGTAGCCCGATGGTCATTGCCAAGAAGGTTTATTGCCAAAAAATTCATAGAAAAGTGATTTTCCGAATGCGTTGTCGTATTAAACATAAGTATCATCAACGAGACAGTGTACGCTTAGTATGATAAAGTTGTACACACTTGTAATATAATGATTAGAACAAATAAATAGGTCATGGTGACGCGTGTGATCCTCTTATAATTTGATACTAATTATTGCATGAATGTGTCGCTTCTTAATAATATTATGTGTGTTAAACAAATAATAAAGTTTTAAATACAATTAAATTCTTTGGCTGCAATATTAAAGCTGTCAACGTAAGATAATTGAATATTGCAGCCTTATGAATAATACTATTGTGCACTGTAATTAAATTTGTTTAAACTTGTAAGAAATTTAAAAAACGTTATTTTCATTTACAATCGTATTTCAATAATAATTGTTTAAATCTGCATACTGCATACGCATGCTGTAGTAATATTGAATGCGTTAGATCTGTTGACTTGTGAATATTCAACTGGCCGTCTGGTGATGAACGATAAACAATCATTTTAGCCGTTTGTCCATGAACGCATTGAATCAAAATTAAAATTTTTTGATGCACATAAATAATTTTAACTTAAAATATAATTTAACACTGATGCACTGTTCGCGTTGTTTGACAATCAACAAGAGATTGTACGAAAACTAATTTGTTCCGCAAATCTAGCTGTGGCGGAAACGCTACGCTATGCCTTTATTTCGCACGCCGTTTTTTTTTTTATTGTAGGTTCCTATTGTTGTTTTCAGGGGGACTACCTATAACATTGTTGTATACATTACGAAATACGATTCTTGTAGTAATCGGCACGGATTTTCGTTATACAGTGCGTTTTAAATGCACACGTAAAGTTCTAAAGGCTTTAAAAATTCTTAACCCTCATATATAATATATTATATATATATATAAATATAATATATTTATGGTTCGCGAAAAATAAAAATAATGAAAATAGTAGGTATATTTATTGTAGGTACTTGAATATTTTTATCCTCTCTTGACGTTATAGCACAATACGAAGTATGAAATAATACAGCATTTCACTTGTTTTCTAAGAAGTAAGAAGTGTAAAAGTCTGCGATAAATCAATGTCGTACAATTTCTCTACGGTCTCGTCATTGTCCGCCTTATACCTCCTAATTTCTGTTGCGTTATGGATGGATAATAATGTAAAGAAAGGTATAATGCTCCGCATTCCGTTTTGATGGAAATTTTTCATTGTTTATTATGCGAATGCATGAAAAACATGAACGCATATATACACGTCGTACAGTGTTGTTTATTCTGAAATCGATTAATCGGCATAATACTATATTATGTAATATTGTTTGTTCCGAGCGAATGTAACGTGCGTGTAAGAGTTATTTTGTGCAGGTATATATTGCAATTTTGTATGTTGTATACGTGTATGTACCGAAAACTGATGTCTGATACAATGGTAATGAATGCAGTCAAGTCTGTGAACATCAACGTGTAAGATTCAGGGAAAACAGCCGTTTAATTCTTGCGAAAATCTTTGTCGCGAGTTCTAATGTAAAATACCATCAATCACGCGCTTATCCATCTGAATAAACCCCAACACTTTGATAATTTTAATCACCACGTATCATCGAGAAGAATCCGTGAACAACGCATCCTATGTATAATATATTTTGTATTCGGCATAGTTCTGGTAAAATTTGAAAAAACTAAATCGAGTTAAAAGCTTTTTAAACTCATTCCTTTAAGTGTGCTGCTCGTCTGGATTAGACGTGGACATGTGGGTGAGTGTGTGGAGATGTGTATGTGGTGACTGGTGTATATGATTACTAGTTCCCGTAGTTACGTTTCCCGGTTTTCTAATCAACAGTAAAGATAATATAGTGTGTTCTTGTACCTTGTACATGCGTATGTATCCCGTGCGCCACAGCTTCATTTTGAACGATCGTGATTAAATAGTTATGTTAAAAACGAATAATGTATAATTATTTACAATATACTATTATACTCGAATCTATATTATATAATAAAATAAAACAAACATTTGTAAGTAATTAGGTAATACTCGTATAATATATAAGAAAACATTAAAATTAAAAAAAATATAAAATGAATAAATAAATATATTATATAGTAAAACCACTCAATATATACAACCCATTCAAGTATAAAAATGAATAAAATAATATTAAATACATAAAATATATGTATAAAATATAAACATAGAAAAATAAATAAATATAAATATGTTATTAGGTATTTCATATGATGTTTTTTATTGTTAAGTAATAATATTCTAAACAGAACATCTGATAATCAATGGTTTTATTGCAAACGTCAATTTATTTTATGTTGAAGAATTTACGTAAACTGTTCCGCTCTCGGAATCGTAATTTCGTGTTAGTCATATTAAACATTTGCTAGGCGTTTTTGTATTCAATTATTTTAGAATAGGTTTTCACAATTGCTTTAACTTTCAAAACGTTTTAAATATTATTCGAGCTTAAAAATAATACTAAAACTATTGCCATTGGCTTACGTTAATTTGACGGCTATTATTTGTCCAATAATTAATCACACAGTTCATTAATGAAAACAAGTTTCCAAGATAAATCTGCGATGTTTGCGATTACAAAAAAAGAAAATCCTATCAACTTTTATTATATTTGTAGTTATTCCATTGAGCCACTCAACATACTTGAGCGAATCTATGAAATTATTGGAAGTCCTATAGTCAGTGGTGTTCCCATAGGGTATACTACATGTACGCCGTATGCTCTCAAATTTATTTTGAAAATTCACGGGTATACTGCGTATACTTTCAAGCAATTCCTAAAGGAATACAAAATATAATATTATAAATTTATAACCATTTGTTAAACAATTATTGTTTAAATACATTTTGTAATCGATGTTAATTTTTTACTTCAGACGATCAGTTCATAACTATTTAAATTATTTTTGTTAATATCTACCTATTTACATATATTCTATATTTAAACCCTCTACCATCACCGTATTTATCATAAATATTTCCATAGAGAGACTCGTCAGCGTACAGTATACTCTCGACAAAATTGATGGGAACACCACTGCCTATAGTGATATTAATTAGTGGTAGTAGAAGTAAATTTTTAATATAAACTCTTGCCGGCGTTCTTTTCAAAATATATGATAATAATATATAGTCCTACGTATTTTGGCTTTACAATTTACTACAATTGCGCATATCCACTTCCTGGTTATTATCCGAGTAGTAATTGAATGTATGCCACACATATTCGTTATATTATTACCATACTGTCTGCTAGTAATTTAAATATAGGTATCTTAAAATTCTACGGCGATTTGCCCGATTAAGTTATAACCCTTTCGTGTCACAACTAGTAAATATACTCACTATTATATACTCAAAGATTGGAACAATATTATATCTCATGCTTAGGGTATTTTAAATATTTCTACGCTGCTCACATTCAATGCCCATATGAATATTTACTGATCTATAATAAGCTCCAACATGACTCATCCTTTTGCTTTCTTATGAAAATGTAATTAATCGATATGGATAATGCATACACATATTTAGTACAATATATTATTTGAAATCCATGTCAAATAAATAGCCTTATGTATTGACATAAATTGAAATTTACCAAACTTTTAAGACTTCTAAAAATGTGTATATCTATGTGTATAGATGTTGATATTGAGCTTTTGTGTTAATGAATATAAATATGTATGGATTTAAATAATTGTCAGGTCATCATAGATTTTCTTAGTTGTAGTATAAAGCAATATTCCATTTTATTCGAAACTGTATTTCTAAATCGTTAATTATTCAAATGCAGTAGAACCGTTTGAACTTTTTCCAAGGCTTTTCCAGAGCCAACTCCAAATCAACAATTATTAGGGTCAGAATAGCATTTGCTAATAATACACTATAGTTGAAATAATTTACTAGTATCTAGATTATGATATCTTATTGTGTAGCCGTATAAGGTTGAGGTCTCATCATTTATGCAAAATTCCGAGACGATAAAGTCTTAGTGTAATCCAGGTATTTTTGCGGTGCCTTTCACCGCCGTTAGTTTATTTATAAAAATAGAAGGTTAATATTACCTATTCGAGATTTTTTCATTTTTCAAGTAGTGTTTTTAAATATTTTAACAGTAACGTAATCCCGTTAACATTTTTTATGATATTCAATAAAATCTGACGGAAAAAAGCAATTCAAAACTGCAGTCATGGATATTTTTATCGATTTTTAAACTATTTGTTGAAACCTTAGGGTATATCTACACAATATTATATACGCATTAGAAAAATTTTTAGAATTAAAAATAAAAGCCAACAGGCTGTATTATTAAATAATACATTTTGATAATTCGTTTCTTTATACAATGTCATCATCATCAACGTTCATTAGTTTGAAGCACTTACTTTTAAAATTTTTTTTGCTATAATCATTAAACACCGATACAACAGTGTCATATATATAATTTACTCGATCAATTATCTTTATAGCTGTTACTTATGATAAGTAAATACAATTTTTTGATCAAAAATATGATTTACTTCAACGTGTATAAAATGTCTATTAATAATTCACATTTCATTAAAAATTCATCCAGGATTACAGTTTTACAGCGTATAAATACAAATTATTGCATCACTGTGTAGTACCTAAAATGAATTTGATAAAACAAATTTATAAATGTGGAAACATTCCAATATCGTTTTCACCAAACACCATATGTATATATATATATATCTGTACACAATTTTTTTCCTTTCTTTTTTAATAATAAAAAGTATCGGATCTTTTATTTTTTGCTTACGAATCAGTATTTGTTGGCTTTTTGTTGCTATTTTTGGATTACATCCAAAAGTCTAAACATAGGTTATGGATTTCACCGTTACAAAACCCATATTAACAAGCAAAGCGGTATACATGCGTTATTATAGATCTCGTCTGTTTTTAGATACTTGCATTTTTTTAAATTGTTTAGATGTAGATTCAAGTTACCTCACTGCAACTTTTAAACGTATTATTGTAACCGATTGGGTACACTTAATTTGCAATCAAATAAAACTAAATTATTTTTTTCGAGTGTACATAGGTATACCTATTTAATGTTATTGATTCCTTTGATAAATATCAACTGAATTTTGCTTTGTTATATATTATAAACTTGTAGAAGGTACCTTTATGAAGTCACAAAAAAATATTACATCTACCTATGGCATACCTATGATTTGAATTTGATTTGATGAATATAATTACAGCCAGTAATTATTATACACGTTTCATGAATAACTGTATTATGGTTTACTATAATATTAAATAGTATAATATAAATATAATATAATCAGTGACGGCTCGTGAGGTTCACATAAGTTGGTGCACAAAAAATTTATTAGATATCTATGATAGATGGTAAAAAAATTTATTTTGGTATAGGTACATACCATGAATAATACCAAAATAATGTACCTACTTATCTTATCTAAATTAAATTTTTTTAAGCATTTTACCCCATTAAAATATAAATAAATTATAAAAAATTATTAACTACTTATTATTAACTTATTATGTATGAATATAAACACAAATACACAATATCGTTGTAATTATAATTTATTATTAGATAATAATAATAATAAGTCTATGGATATTATAGTAGTTATTAGTTGATTTGACAGCTATGTATGATTGGGTACTGTACAATGATGCGTTATCGTTTCAACGAATAACACAATATCGCGATATTGCGACAATAAAATAGGATCGGTGCACACATTAAATGTGCTCCAAATTGCCATGTGATACTAACCGGCGTGTCAAGGCATGTAGCTTATTTTTATACGGCCGTCCGGAGTACAAACAATTTATGCTCCGCGATATTATTTAATCATTTATAAATATATTTCTTAACATAAAAGCTGCAAAAACTTTTTTTTATTAATTTAAATAATTATATTTTTTTTAATTACAGACCATTTGCATAATCATCAATTATATGATGTTATTATAGGCATATAATAATTTTTTATATAATTTTTTTGGGTGGCTCATGTGCCCTTGTGCACCATACCACGAGCCACCACTGAATATAATGTAATATAAATTTTTTTTATTGTATAGACTAATTCACTGTAAATCATATAAAATAGAACTTGACTGCTCGTGTAGGCAGAATTGTATTTTTTAAATCTATATTAATTCTCTATTTCCTTTAATATGATGTTAGGATCACGTTATGACAGGTAATAAAAATGATAATAATAATATAACGCTGCCAAATTCATTTCTAAAAAAGCTATATTTTATTTAAAAAAAAAAGTGACTAATACGACGACTACAAGTATTATTATCAAATATTTTGATTTAATTGAGATGAAGTTGACAATATTTTAATGGTTAAAAAGTATTAAAAACAATTCATGCACGGTATTTACTTCAATAAAACTAAAGTATTCATAACATAAATATTAATTTTGAAAATAAAACGAATTTAAATCACTATATTTAATACGAGTATAGTGTTAAAATATCCTACAATATTATGGAATATTGAGTATTATTCAAGTTTGACAAAGTCGACAAATAGTCAAAATTGGCATTACCAAAACATTGCAGGTCTATAGAAAAGAAGTGTTTTTCTATAATTTTTCGTAATTTCTATATCCTATAAAAATTATTTTAAAATAACTTTTCTCGAACACTACACCAGTGTCGAATTTTCAATCCCAGGAGTGGTCACACTGCGTATGGCTAATTGATATGCAAATCAATGAGTACTTAATTAAACGAGTTAACTTAAATGAGTAAGTACGGTTGCTAATTTTGTCTGCAAGTAATTATTAATTATTGTGAGTACCCATTTAATAAGTTCATTCAATATTGTAACATTAATATGAACGTAATTAGTACATTTAATTAACAAATTATACTTTCTATTAAATAATATTAGGTTATAACTTTTGATACTGCAATAGCACCTATTATTTTACTCGAGTATAGTTCACGAATGTCTTCGGTATTTTTTTTTTTTTTTAATTCTAATAGAAATACTACCAACTACATGATTAACATTTGTTTACTTTTAGTTTCAACTATGAGGGTTATTGATTAAACAATTCTACGTTTTACTCGGATATCCTGCATACATTTTTATGATTATTTTTCACATAATATATATTTTTCCAATTTTTAAATAAGTTCCTGTATGTAATATTGTAATTAATGTAATAGTTTTTATATAATATCATTATGATTTTTAAAATTTCAAACGAAAATATTCGAATTTCAAATACCTAAAAAAAAGGCATTCGAACTACCTATCATTAATAATTGTATTACAACTTTTGATTCGATGAGGTAGGGAGAGAGTTTTACTACATAGTTTAATATTCTATTATTAATAATGTTACCTATCATTATTTATCTTATTAAATGAACAATTCACGATTTATTTTATCAGTGAAAATAAATGACTCATAAGAATTTTGGTTGTAAAATGAAGCAGATGCTCATTATGACTTATTATAATTGTTTAAACTCTAATATAAACAAAAGTAAAATTTTTGGTTTCTTTAAATGTCTGTTTTACGTCTGTCCCGCAATACAGTATGGGTCTGAATTTAAATCATAACGCACTTATATAATTGTTTGTAGTATAATGAAGGTTATTCTAAATTGACCGAATAAAATAAAAATGTACTTAACGTTGGTGCAGTTTTCTTCTTTTGTGACTAAAACAGATTAAAGGGTTACTATACACATAGGTTTTAAAATCGATGTTATGGGTGTATGACACGCTTTAAAAACCTTTTTCTTGACCTTTATCAATCCCCTGTATTTGAATGTCAACATTTTTTCGTTATTTTTACATGGCTAAATCACAAATTATTTAGTTTGTTACGCTTTGGCATACCATTGGCAACATTTGAATTAGCACATAAAAGTAATTTAAATCCCATATTAAAAAAAAATTTTAAAAATATATATTCATATGAAACTAAGGATAAATTGTATTATACTTTTATTAGATTGAATATTTATTATTATTTTACTATCAACATTTTGTAAATCATAATGATTCTATGTTTTCTTACATGGTAAAAAAAAATTTTGGGATTCCATTAATCCATATAAAAGTTTGTTAAAATATGTTTTTTTAACATTTTGATGAATATGTTTTATTCGGATTATAAAATGAATATCTGTACCTATGATAGGATATCTAAAAGTTCTATAATATTATTTTTCATTTAGTATATTAAATATTTTACTAAAATAAACCGAAGTAAAACGAATCAATATTGTTATACATATAGTATATCTATATCGATTGAAAGCTGATTCTATTTAAATTCAGAAATTGTAACAATTATTATCTTTCATTCTTGCAGTGCTATGACTGTCAACCGTACTCATAATTTAATTAAAATAATGACCAAAATGGTTACAACGGTTGATAAGTTTTGAATATTTATAATCAGAATCTTTAGTGTTCCATTAATCATTATAGTTTCGGAAAATGTTGAAGATACTTGAAATGTTAAAAAATAGAATAATAGCTTAAAACGTCTTATTTCCCTATGTGTTACAAACAACTGATTTGTACCTATATAGTTTAAATTATAGTAGATAAAATACGTCCATAATAGTCTATATAGTAAGAGTGTTGTTGAATCGACTTTTTCCCCTTCTCGTTTTGCACCACGCTAATTTACATCAAAATTAACAGTAGCCGCGGCAATAGCTGTGTAGACGTTGATAATGATAAGCGTGCTTAATGTACATGTCAGTTGGTTTTCTATCTTAATTTAAGTAAATACTGAGCAATTTATTGATTTTGCACGTTTGTGCAGTATATTGAAATGATAATCTGAATGATTCAATAAAACACAACCAAAAGAATTCTAGTCAATCTAATTTTTCTATACTGTATTGAATTCGTTTGAAATTATATTGTTCTTTAAATTTGACGACATAAAATATGGTAAAATTTTATATTCTTGATAAATCTACGTATGAAGTACCTTTCATGTGAACATATAAAATTTGCGCTATATGATGCATTTCATGACGAATTTGCTATTTGATAAACATATATACTTATACAAGTGCAAACGTAAACAATGTGAAACTGATTACTATACTTACATAATATTGTAGATGGCTGTAGTTTAATACGTGCATTCAATTTTTAAGTTTGAAACATTTGATTAATTGAATAGGTACCTAAGTTAAATTGAGACGATGAATGTTACGTTTGGCAAATGTAATGTTAATCAGTAACCACTACATTTTTTTCATAATATTCTTTTATTTTAAATAAAATGATATAATATTTATTTATCCATCCATGAAGTATGCTATAATATGTTTTATTTTTTAATCACTTTAATCTCGATATTCTGTGTCATTTGATAAGCTTTTCAATTGTTTAGATTTTGAATAAAGCATAAAATTTAATGCAGTTATATTGTTATGGTCTGATGTATTCCTTTCTTAAATATATATTATATATAAATATAATAGTTCCAAGTATTCAATTTTCAATTTACCGAGTTCTATAGAAATTTGCTTTAATACTGCGGTTATACTTTTTAAAAGTAAAATATGCAAACTTATACTTGAATGAATACACATTTCATTTAAGCACAGGTGTTCCTACATTATTTATACATTTTGTCACTATGTTATAATCATGCAGTTAATATTTAAAAAAAAACGGGTGGGCCTTGCTTTGCTGTACAGTTGGGGGTGGAGTGTATCTTGTTTATAAAATAGGTCATTATTACAACGGATTTGTTAAATTTGAATGCAATGATAGATATATTGTATACGAATAACGATTCTAGACGGAGTTAATATGTTTGTCTAAAATGTGTATATAAAAATATAGTATTTTATATTTAAATTTAATTATAATGCAATTTCGTAAAAATTTAAAATTTAAAACAGTCATAAATTTTATTCTTTTAAGTCTGGTAGGAATTTTTTTTATAAATTTTTAAAGGGAAACTTATGGACAACCTAGTGTTAAAATTTTGAACTTAAAGTATAAACAGAAAATTTTTTATGAATTTTTAACTACAAAATAACTTGCAAATTATCGGGATTTTAACATATTTTATACAAATTTGATCTTTCTGGACTTATAAAAAAAATTTGATTAAACCATCTCCGATATTTTTTAGTTACGATTAGTATAACTTATATTTAATCCTTTAATATATTTTCAAGAATTTTTGGATAGCCAAAAAATTTTTATAGATATTTAAAAAAAAAAACTTACAAAAATCGAAAATTTAAATTATCTTAAATAAGTCAAAATACGTCAAAATACTTTGAAAACTTAACCATGTATAGAGAACACCAATATCAAGATTTGGTGCAAATTTCAAATTGTTGCGGTTTTTCTTTTTTGAGTTAGAGCATTTTAAAAAAACCGATATGATTTGTCAGTCTAGAATTTTATATATTATATTATATTTTACATGTAATTTTATGTCAATATTCGCTGTTCAAACGCTTATAAAAAAAATTGTGCCTATGGATTTTAATAATTTTTGAATGATAATAAAAACTGCTTGTGTGGAATCTTCTATTAAATTTTCAAGTATTTTGTATCTGTTAATTTTTTTTATCACCCATTATAAAAAAAAAAATGTAAAAATTCGAATTTTTTAAATGTCTATAAATGGCTTAAAAATCAATATAATATTTTGAAAAAAAATAAGACGTAGAGGAAATGCCTATTTTACTTACTGGTAAATATTTCAAGTTTCTGCGACTTATACTTTTTGAATTATAACAAATATTTAAAATCATTTGACGATAAATCACTATTTTATGCAATTTCATAAAAATTTAAATTTCAAATGGTCATAAAATTTTTTCCTTTTGGTCCGGTAGAAATTTTTTTATATTTTTTTGAAGATTAGCTTATGGAAAAACCAGTATTAAAATTTTGAACCTTAAGTATAAACAGAAAAAATTTTATGAATTTTTATCTACAAAATAATTTGTAAATTATCTTGATTTTGACATATTTTATACAAATTTGAGCTTTATGGGCTTATAAAAAAAATTTGAGTGAAATGATCTCCGATATTTTCTAGTGAGAATAAGTATAACTTATGATAAACATTGTATCAAATTTTCGAAAGTTTTCGGCCAGTCAATTAAATTTTATAGGTATTTAAAAAAAAAAAAATTACAAAAATTAAAAATTTAAATTGTCCTTTAATAAGTTAAAACATGTCAAAATACTTTGAAAACATAACCACGTATAGAGAATGCCAATATAAAGATTTGGTGAACATTTCAAGTTGTTGCGGTTTTTTATTTTTGAGTTAGAGCATTTTAAAAAAATGTATTTTGTCAAAACGTGAATTTATGTAAAATTTCCCGTTTTTTCGTAATTTTTTTATCATTTTTTTCAATGCTTTGAAAAAGTATTGAAAAAGTTGGATTTTTGACTTACCTAAGTACCATCCACATTCACTTTCTTTTCAGAAAAGTTGCTGTTTAAGTAAATCGAAGCATTTTTACTGCCAAAAAAAGGTGTCGTCAGACACAAAAAAAAAAAAAAACACACATCATTGTAAAATCAATAGATTCCATCACTCCGTTCAGAATCTAAAATTTTAAAAAGACATTTAAATACTTACGTATACACCCTAGAAATTTCGTTAATTTTGCATATGAATTCAATAGTATAAAAATGTAATAGGTATTTCATTCGAATTTTATTCTTTATAAAGTTTGTCCCTATTTATGTTCTTAATATATCATATAACTAGTTGTATTTTAATATTATTCGCGTTTTCTTTTAGACTTATCTTTAAATTTCAGCTTTTGATGTTTACATTGTTACTTATAAAATAAGGTTTTGGTTTTAAACTAATTTTAATATTTTTCGTAGTTCTACATTTTTATACTTCATAAATTGTTTTCTTTTTAGTCTAGAAACTTAAAAAATTGAAGTTGATCAGCTTGTTTTTATTATTTTTCAAAAATATTTTGAACATTTCTATACGTCCATTTTATGTTAAAAATTGTAAAATATAACAATACTAATTTTTCCTCAGACTTCACAAAAATGCACACAAATTGAATAGCCTGACATGTTGAATAGTTTTTGAAATATCATAGTATTTTGAAACACCAACATTTATAAAATGGTAAGTTTAAATTTTGTAGTTATTGTTATTGTCTGAGTATAATTGTATATTTAATACTTAAGTACACACCAAAAGCTAAAAAATCGTATGCTAAAATATTTATTTTAAGCTTTATAAAGTTTGAATTCTTTAGCACAATCGATTCCGGGAAATTACTTTTCCCAAATTACGGTAATAAAATATAGATACCTAAGCATTATTGATATTTATTGATAATATTCAATTTATCCCGAATATAACTCTGTAAACAAATTAAAATACCCCGAAAGTGTTCTTCTTGAAAAAATGATTTTATTCGAGTACTTTGTGCACATTGTTACTGTTGGTGGCTCAGTGCTCAGGAAGTTTTTTTATACATTATAATTTCTCATTGCTTCCAGATTTAAATCAATAATAAAACTTTAAGTAATTGCATTCTTCAGTGGTTTACTCAACTTGTGTTATCATTATTATTGTTACTTTTGTTTTAGTGCTTCTCCTTTTTTTTCGTAAATGTATCTTTGGAAATGGTTACATCTCAATCGCATTCATTTTTTTAGGTATGAAAAAGTCATAAAATATTATATCTACATTACACATATACAACTAATCTATTCTGTTATTTGTTCGCGTTGTTTGAAATTTATTGAAGTAGTTTGTTTGAGTTTGTGTTTAAAGCGCAAAAATGCAGGTACAAGTTAGCGTTGAAGTATACTGTAAATTTTTCCTTTTTGACTACTTTTTTTTTGTAAAATCGATCAGGTATATTTTTGTACATAGATTACGTCAATTACGTACAGTATATAGAATAAAATATGTTGTAGTTTATACACAGTGAAAATTTATAGAGTTCCATACAAACGATTCCATTTAATTGCACTTTGAATTCACATTATAATGTATTTCCATGACGTAATGTACAAATACATACAAAAAAAATTATTATACTAATAATGATTATGGCGCACAATAATAGGAATATCAAATTTCACGAACAAAAATTTCTACCGAGTGTTTATACTACGTGCATATGTGCAAACGGAAATACAGACATCGACAAGAATGTAACAAAAGATTTATGAAACGCTGCATATCGAAAGCGCGAAATTATCAATGGTTTTCTATGCGTCCTTGAGATTTGTTTAATCATATTTGACGACATGGTTTTTCGATTTACCAAATATAAAATGTCGTTTCTCATCTCGATGGTGGTGATGACCTAAAAAATAATATTCATTATTATATTGAAGTTATATAATCTATTTTGTTACACTCTTCTGACGATAATATGCGTATACGTCCGCAATAAAATCTTTGTTCGATAATAGACCGTTTTCAATAATATTACTCGATTTTAGAATCTGTGTGCTTTTTGCCGAAATCATTTGATTCAATTCCAGTCATTCGATTACCTGAATTACCTATATATATATATGTATTAATAATACTTATTTTAGTATTTAGTATTACATATATGTACATAGTTTATTGTATGCAAACTTCGAATCAAAGTTTTTCGTCCACAAAATGACAGTAGATATTTGGTTTTGGTAAGCTTCGATGATTAACAGTATGTGACACGCAGTGTGTGTTACATAAAACCAGTTACTGTGCTGTAAAATACTGTAAAACACCAATTATAACTTAGCATATAAATGATTTCTAATATATTATATATGTGTTCATATGTATGTACTAATTTTTAAAATGTAGGTTGGCTAAAAATCCACATCGATCGAGAATTATATGCGAAATAAAATATTAACCAGCTCAATAATTTGCTTAGTAATTTATTCATTGCTCCACGGTTATTGTGAAAAATTGAAAACAAATAAAATTATCACTATGTACTGTTACCTTAGATTTTTATAAATAATTGTATTTTAAAAATATTAAAGATGGCTCCAAAATGAATTATATAAGAATAAAACAATTGAAAAAAGTTCTAAAAAAAAATTATTGATCCAACAAAAATTCCATCAGTGCCAATGATTTCGTTTTAAATAATAAATGCAAAACGTTTTAACAAAATATGCTATAAAAAAAAAAATTCATAAATATTTGCACTAGCATTAAATATTAATTTAATGCCAGTATGCAAAAAAAATTTCATTCTAAGCTAGCGGTATTGACTTGAATTACAATAGTATGATCTATTTATTTTTCCCTAACAGATGCTGAAAAAAATTCATCACCGTATACGTGCTAACTTTTAAGTTCATAGTTCTGTTTAACACGTCTAAAAGGTATGGTTATTAGTTATTACTTTGAACTGTTATTCTAATGAATCTTCATTGAAATTGTTCGGAGAAAACTGGTTTATTTGGGCTCGTATGTAGAATTCAAATAGGTAGGGAACTCAAAAACGGCAGTTTTAAATAGGAGTAAAAATGTAAGGTACTCCGATTCGTTTAATTTTTTGAATAAATTAAAAAATTAATTTTCTTTTCTGGTGACAATAACAAAACAGACAAATAAATAAATGGTAATTATTTATATATGAATAATTATACCACTTATTGCGTACTAATTTCAAAGCTCCATCGGTAAACTGTGAAACTTATTAATTTATAAACTACGCGTAACTGGAATACCCAACATTACAACACAACTCGATATACATACGGTATTATTATGTATTGCTATTATGTACCTAAATAGTAAATATGTAAATTTCGATTACATTATTTTTTTCAATTTTTAACTCCTCGCATACCATATTTATGGTTATTTACACTGCATATCGTGTTATATTATATAAAAATAATATTCCACCGAATCTTTACTACTCACATTGTTAATTAATGTTGAGATGACAATAACATATTGTAATGATTAAAATTAATGCTATGAATCGATATATACACTTATTGATGTATTTGTAAGCTCGGTTACATTACTTCATTAGTATGCTAAATTATATATTTATTATATATTACTTCTCCAATCCTTGTGACGACTTGCCTGTTGGTGTTGTGATCAGCGTTCGATATGTAAGAGGAATAGATTCTTTATTTTTAAAATAATGTGACTCTTATTCTTAATTCATAACAATTGTTTTTTATTAAACTTATTAACACAAAATGGTCACAATGCTATACATATAATATTCAATAATTAATTTACACCTTTCTGTTCTTTTGCATAGACGATCTGCGTAGTCTCTTACACTCGCTTCTGAACGTGTATGCTAAAAGGACAGTAAATACACTGATGCTGTGGCACTGAGAACTTAGCTCCTTATATCTAATGTTGTGTGTGTATGTGTGTGTGTGTGGGTGTGTGTGTAAAAAAAATATGATATGTCATATTCTAAATCTTTATGAATTATTATTTATCTACGACTACATTTACTGTGATCGGTTTTTTTCCTTTTTGGTATTTAACACAAAAAAAAAATTAGCTTATTGAATTTTCTATGTCGATTCATTAGGTCACTTGGAATGTTTGCTTCGTGAATCGCGTATTATTATTATAGACCTGGAGCGATAGTATACAGCTAATGCAGTATCAAGTGGACCTCTTAATCTACTATATATTATTATTATAGTGTTTTTACGGTTTTATATTGAACCTTGTGAGTATTTATGTTAGAGATTTTTACTTGATTTACGTGATTAAAATTTTCTTTATATGCAAACTTTATATAGTTAAATCAGTCAACTTCAGTCCGTGTTACCGGTCGGCTGTGTTATGTGTTATCTTTTTTATCTTATGGTCTTATCGTTTTGTGATAATATCATATACTTAAATTGGCTAAAATGAATTACACTACTAAGCATTAAGTTACATGCTACGAACGTGGTTATACCTGATTCTCCGTCTGCTTCTATAAAAATGACACATTGAGTAAGCTTATCGATATGTTTAGTGACCTAAAAAATTCAAAATAAAATCATAAATACTATTAATTCATGTCGTGAGTCTATTAAATTGCAAGATAAAAATTTGGCTTCCTTCGATTCCAAATTACACCTAGTATTCAATCTAATTTCATCGGTAATTGAGGAAAACAATAAGTCTTCAAAATCCATAGTCCAACAACTAGATTCTAAACTGTCGACTATCGACCATGCTCAATCCACTTTTTAATATATTAATCAAGATAATATTTTCTCTGAATTTATGAACTGAAAATCTAGAACTCGTAAATTCATTTACTATTTAACATTTAACCCTGTACAATGAAATTATGTTACTTTTATTTACAAAATGTTCAATATTATTGGTGTACCTAACCTTCTATCTATCACCGATTGGAAAAGTTTGCGATTAAGCTTAATATGTTTAATTCGTTAATTCGTTTGATGTTTTTCAAATTTTTAAAACTAAATGACAACTATTAAATGTTAATCAATTTAAAACTGTTCGAGTTTCATCTGATCAAACATTGCAATAACGTAAGATATACTCTTCTGTTGTGTTTCATCAGTTTTCGATTATAATTTAATAATAAATTTGATGTCTTTACGTTTTTAGTCCAATTCAGTCTCTTTGAGGCAATTCAAAATAGCACTTATAAAGTTATAAAAAATAAATGTAATTTTTTAAAGTTTGCCACACATTATATACACCTTTATTATTATATTTAAAACTCGATACTTAACAAGTTAGAAGGATAAAACAGGATATATGTTTTATGAACAAATTATTGAATGACTATATCTACTGTCCAACAGTGGCGTAATTATGGTGGGGGGATTTGGGTGTCGTATCCCCCATGACCTTTTTTTTAAAAAAGACTGGTTTACTACATTGTCTACATTTATATACTTATTTATCTATAATATTGTTATAAATAATACAAAAAAACACTAATCCCCTACGGGCCCTACGTTAGTTGTAAATAAATACTTCGTATATCGTGTTACGGCACATTATGTTAGTACAAGAATAAACCACCGAGCGGTCAAGTATTATAAGTATTTTATCGAGGATCAACGGCGCTCGACGATTATCGGATTATTTTATCTAGATTAAGGACTATAATGTCTTATTGAACAAAAAATAACTTATTGATTTGTACAAGTTATCGGAATTTTCATGATGTCTCGTAGTTTCGTCTTCATGACGTTACAAGTTACAGTTACTATCAGCATTCAGTAATCGACATTATCTTTTAACTTTTATCATTCATATTTTGATGATGTAATATTACAGTTGTAATATTTTCGTCAATTGTGTGAAATTTTCACTGGAGTTTTGTTACTTAATTTTAATGTTCTATTAACTCGTCTCATTTATTTTTAAAATTCCAAAAATGGAAAAGAAAAGAAAAAATATGAAAATGCGAAAAATACACTTTTTTCTTATTTCAATAAATAAAATTGTGGTAATGTAAATATTCAGATCAATTTATATTTTATTTTTTTAACGTCAAATTTTTGTTCCTTTTATAATACTTATTACTTACATAAAATATTTTGTTATGAAGATACCAATAAAGTATTATAACAATTTAATATTTGTAAATGTGAATATTTTGTAATTTTTAATTCTATTAAATACTATGATTACATGTTTTAATGTTCACAATGCGTATATAAACATATTATACTGAAAGCTCCTTATGAATTATGATAAATGGTTTTTTTGGAGGGGGGGTAATAGGTAAAATGTTAAAACATCCCCCCTCCACAAACATGACAAAATTATGCCACTGCTGTCCAGATATATTATTGAAATTAATATTCTTAGTTCCTGGTCAAATGACTAAGCAAGGTAACACTTGTAACACTTTGTATTTGTAATTTCAGCAAACACTACATGGTAAAAACTCTAATAGTACAAAAATAAAATTAGAACCATATAAAATGTAAATAATCTTAATATTAATATTTTTATAACTTAAACCTATATTATACAAATCCTAACATCATTATGCTATATATTGTTATTTTATGTTTTCCATCATACTTCTATTGTAATTGGGTTCACCCATTTAATCATCATAAATAAATTAATATTATAAATTTTGTAAAAATAAGTTTAAAAAGAACGGATGGGCCTCGCTTTTCTGTACAGTTGGGGTGGAGTGCAACTCGTTTATAGGATAGGTCATTATTACAATGGATTTGTTAAATTTGAATGCAATGAAAGGTATCATTGTATACGAATAACGATTCTGAACGGAGTTAATATGTTGGTCTAAAATGGGTATATAATAATATAGTATTTTATATTTAAATTGAAATATAATGCAATAGTATGCAATTTCGTAAAAATTTAAATTTCAAACGGTTGTAAATTTTTTTCCTTTTGGTCCGGTAGAAATTTTTTTATATATTTTTGAAGATTGGCTTATGGACAAACCAGTATTAAAATTTTGAACCTTAAGTATAAACAGAAAAAATTTTATGAATTTTAATCTACAAAATAACTTGCAAATTATCGTGATTTTGACATATTTTATACAAATTTGAGCTTTATGGGCTTATAAAAAAAATTTGAGTAAAATGATCTCCGATATTTTCTAGTGAGAATAAGTATAACTTATGATAAACATTGTATCAAATTTTCGAAAGTTTTCGGCCAGCCAATTAAATTTTATAGGTATTTAAAAAAAAAAATTTTACAAAAATTAAAAATTTAAATTGGCCTTTAATAAGTTAAAACATGTCAAAATACTTTGAAAACATAACCACGTATAGAGAATGCCAATATAAAGATTTGGTGAACATTTCAAGTTGTTGCGGTTTTTTGTTTTTGAGTAAGAGCATTTTAAAAAAAATGTATTTTGTAAAAACGTGATTTTGCGTGAAATATCCCGTTTTTTTGTAATTTTTTAAGAAGTATTGAAAAAGTTGGATTTTCGACTTGCCCAAGTACCATCTACATTCACTTTCCTTTCAGAAAAGTTGCTGTTTGAGAAAATCGAAGCATTTTTACTACCAAAAATCGTGTCCTCGGACACAAAAAAAAAAAATAAAAAAAAAAACACACATCATTGTAAAACCAATAGATTCCATCACTCTGTTCAGAATTTAAAATACAAAATATCAATATATTAACTACGCATTGTAAATTGAATTTTGAACCAATATGAGAAATAAAAGTTACTATCTATAATAACTTTACTACTGATAAAAAGTATGATTTTGTTTGCGATTGGTATTACAAACTTCAAACATTTTTTTTCCCTAGTTTTATTCAATGATGTTAATTCTTACCTATATATATATATATATATATATATAGTATTAAAAACAATTGAATTTACCATTATTTTCAAACTAAATTTTTCTAAAATAAAAATTTTGTGAATTTTTAATGAGTACTTAATTAATTTATTAGTTATTATGTAACCTATACTTTCGATAAGTTATTAATGGACTGTTTTAAATTAACAAAGCAAGAAATAAACAATAATAGTGAAGTATATATTTATATTGAAATAATTCTTATGGCTTATCTTAAGTAAAAAAAAAAAAATTAAATAAACAAAGTTGGTAAAAACAATGTTTAACCCATTAGTTTAGTTATTTCGTATTAGTTAGAAAATATATAATAAAAATCAAGAAAGTTATCTTTCTAAGTTACCGTATAACTGCTAACACGTAAGTTCAAAAACTCTATTAATATGATTAAAATGTTTTCAAATGATTTTATATATCATAACGTATAAATCACACAATGTCATGTTTATAATGGGAAGTGAGTTAAAAATGTAAAATATAACTCATTAAATATTTAAAATACGTATTTGAATTACTCTTCAAAATTTTCGTGAACGTGATTCAAAGTTTAAATTACCAAGTTAATTATTTATTATAAACTGCCTCGGTATAGATTCTGAGCGGTGAGCGAAAATAATTGATTTTACAATAGTTTTGGAATCGGTACGTTGTATACACCTAATCAGCCTACTATCTAATCCCTTATTATCTCATACACATTCGTGAATATTGTGTCATATGTTTTTTTTTATTATTATCTTGAAGTAATAAAATAGTGCTTAACATAAGTGCTAATGCTTTGTTTTTTATTTTTATAAATATTAACGTATTACCAAAAGTCAGAGTCTATCAACGTTTCGACAGAATTTTTTATCCTGATAATTCCAATGTTTTAGTGTAATTTTGGTAATAATTTTTCAAATTAACACTCATGCGTAGGCATTTACATCGTTATTCCTGATTCTTTCAGTGTGCTAAGTTCAAATAAAATTAGTTAAATTTGTATTTCTTTAGCTTTTCATCATGACGACCGTTTATTGTTATTATTTGCATTGATTTTATTTATTTTGTTTTTGGATCTTTTTTTTTTTATTGATATCTTTGCGAGTACCTAACTATATTTTATTTTACTAGCATTTAAATTGATATCACATAATTTTAATTTTTGGTCAATATTTATAAGTAGACTTACTTAATGTTAACAGTGCATGGTTTCTAAAAATAATTGATTAGCCAGTAATGGTTTAAAAATGTATAATATTTTAATTTTTCATTGTTTTTCAGTAAGTACCTGTATATTATTAATTTAGCAAATTTAAGTTTTTGTTTTTTGGATATTGAAAAGAAATATTTAGCTTGCATCATAAAATATTTACTAAATGTGAAAGTTCTAAAATATTTTTCTTATAACAATTGTACATTATTGCATCAATTTGTCTAATTTGAGTCTAATTAAAAGAAATTGTTTTAACTTATCTATAGTTTAGAATAATTAATTGATTTTAGAAGTTACGGAAAATTACTATAAAGTTCTTTGTTAATTTTTCTTTTTTGCGCAGAAGAATATTTTAAGTGTTTGAATTAACAATATTTTCCATTTTTAAATTTAAATTTAACCAAACTTGATAAAAATTAATAAAATCTGCCACAATAAATTTTGTTGTTAGAAATTTATAAAACTATCAATTTTAATCATTCAAACTTAATACTTTAATACAAGATACTTTTCACAAATTTTTCTTTATAGTAAAATATCTAAAAACAATAATTCACCTATATCAGCCACTCGTTTCCGTTAGTCGCGTGAGTAACTTTCCCCTTTTTCTCGTTCCTTCGATTTTTGTAAATAGTAATTTTCTGAAAACCTATTCCTGCGAAATAAAAATACAATTTTCATCAACGTTTGAAACATGTGTGTCATAATACATTATATTAAACTGTACAAAACCATGGCTGTTCGACATTTGTAGTCCATTACTGTAATGATAGCTCTGATATGCCTTCATTATAGTAAATATTTATATTTAAAGTCGATTAATAAAGACACTATATAGATTGTACAGAAATGGATACGGGAATTCTTAATAATGTTTTTTTTCTTTCCTCGGTTTTAATAATTAATAGTTGTCATATTTGAATATCGATTCAGTCAACAAGACGACTTGATCATCAATAATAATAAATCATAATAACATAACCGTTTTCAATTATACGATGGATTATTGTTAGCTCGAGCAAACCGTTTTACGGTCAACACGTATTATTATTAATTATAATACATGCATTGATATTGATTGTTGATAAAATGATAACACCTGCACTCGTCGTTTTTTTTATCTCGGGGGTGAGTCATAGTACTTATATACAATATAATATTCTTGCTCTTGTTTTTAGATACCACAAAATTATTGCACTTTGTACAATATTTATTACTACAGTTTGTTTAATTCATTTTTATTATTATAAAAGTGTATAAAATACGCTTACGAGTTACCCTGAATTTATGTGTACATGTTAAAATGGTCTAAACATAAGTAACAATACTATGAAATAAAACTAAATAAAGAATTATGGCATTCGTGAGAATTCCATAATTTTTATTCGTAATTTTCTCTGAAATGAATTGAATCAGTATGTCTGTAGAATGCCATAATATACAGTATAACCAATATAGGTAAACCAACTATTACAAACACATGTCTGAAATTTTTTCTTTTTTTTTTTTTAACATGATTACATTATTACAGTAAGGGATCGAGTTGAGCGATATAGTAGAACTAATAAAGGACGGGGAAAAAATGTTAATTATCTAGAAGAAGGGATCTAAAATATTATTTCGATTGTCGCTAGTCACGGTTATACAATTCCTAAAAAAGGAATAAAATATATTTATAACTTTCATATTCAATTTGAACGTTTGGTAAATATTATTGTTATATATTTTACTAAAAATTATGAAACCATTTGCTTTGCTCAAAAATTATAGATGTATAAAATGTGAACAGCTTGCACATGGTTTAATGGTATAGGTCTTGACATGTGCCTTCGTCGAAAATATGAACAAATGAATATAATTTACATTTTTTTCAGCTCGATACAATAACACGAAACTTTACTCCCTTGAGATTTTATTTGGGTTTGACTTATATCATATATGTCTACTTTTTTCTTATCACATTATCCAATCATGCATACTTATTTTATCATGTATAATTTGTTCACATTACTTTATAGCATTAAATAATTAGAAATATTAACTTATAAATAGCATTGATAATGTTATATATAAAGTGCAAGCATTATGGAATAAAAATAATTAAAATTTGAAAATATTTATGAAACGTCACTACGAAGAGGAAAAAAATCCAAAATATTGTGGATATTTAAGATAGTAAGCTGTTAAACGAATTTATAAGTTATAAAATTGTATTCGTTCTGAAATGTATAACAAACAACTATTGTATTATTGATAACTAAATCATGTAACGACTTTTTCTGTAGAAATAGTCCAGAATACTTTTCCAGAGGTTTCTTTTTCTGGTCTCCCCGTAGGGAGAGGAGAAAGTGTGAACCCTTATTCTCACTTAGATGACATGGTCCTTCCGGTCCATTTATCGGGTAGAGAACACTGTACAGTATACTTAAACTATGAATGAACATCTGTTTGAAATAATGTACACAATAGATATAATGTATATAATGTATAAAAGCCAAAGTATTACACAAAAATGGAAAGGTAAATTCCATAATAAAAATGTATAATACATGGCGTTTTATACGTTCATCGATTTCTTATATGAATAGCGTTAAATCTTGCGAGAATGCTACTAATGGCCAACACCATCCGGGATTTCGAGAGCGTTATTTTGGTTCATTACTCATTATCGTATTTCAAGATGTGTAAGATTTTGAAATAATGAAACAACTACTCGCCGCACGCTTGTGTTTTTCATTACGACGTGGGACAGGTCACTCAAAAATTATTTGAAAACGTAAACAGTCTAATATACTTTTGTTTATATAATGTAGGGTGGTCCTTAGCTATAGAGGTAAATTTTTTTTTTTTGAAATTTGATGAGGAGTACCCCAAATTTTGTTCTATGTATTGAAAAAATAATAATGATAAAGTTTGGGCGTGATAAGTCTACCTCTTCCCGTGCCTCAAAGGGATTAAAGTTTTACTAATTGGGGATGAATTTCTATTTTTTGCGTGCACTCTCTTAAATATTGATATTACACACAAAACTTAAAGTACTATTATTGTAGCTATATACTTTTACTAAATAAAAGTTTCTTATAAATATGTTGTAAAGTTGATGGAATCCTGTGAATTTAAAAAAA
>JAIPRK010000157.1:0-258365 GCA_025469195.1 Chaitophorus viminalis | reverse complement strand
TAAATATATCTAGCTAAAATAATAGTACTTTAAGTTTTTTGCGTAATATCAATATTTAAGAGATTAGAGGTCAAAAACTAAAAACTTATAATATTTCCTAATACATTAACTTTGACCAGTTTTTTTTTAAATTCACAGGATTCCATCAACTTTACAACATATTTATAAGAAACTTTTATTTAGTAAAAGTATATAGCTACAATAATAGTACTTTAAGTTTTGTGTGTAATATCAATATTTAAGAGAGTACACGCAAAAAATAGAAATTCATCCCCAATTAGTAAAACTTCAACCCTTTTGAGGCACGGGAAGGGGTAGACTTATCAAGCCCAAACTTTATCATAATTATTTTTTCAATACATAGAACAAAATTTGGGGTACTCGTCTTCAATTTTTTGAATTCAAAAAATAAGGACCACCCTAATATAATGTCATGTAAATGGCTTGGATAAAATAATAATTATACATGTAAAATATTGTTTAAAAATTAAATTAAATAAATAATAGTTTTAAAGAAGTTTCGGTATATTATAATAATATCAAATATGCGAATAATTTCATTCTTCTCAAAAGCGAATAAGTCGGAAACATTTTTACTATCAGACATACAATATTTGGTGAGTCTATCAACAAATAAGCTATATTAAATAATTATATGTTTAAAGGCTTGAAGTCAATTTAATGATAGTTCATAAAATATTTAGGTATTGTTACCTCTATAGGAATATACAATAAAAAAAATAAAAAATTGTTGGTGAATTCGGGTGTACAAAATATACATTAAGGTCAAAAATTGAAGAATATATTATTTTATATTCATGTATTCAATATATTATAACAATTTACCTGCTGTAAAAATATATTTTGGTAATTATTTTTGTTGCTCATTGAATTATACACAAGATTAAAAATATATTAAAAAAATAAAAACCTCGTGGGCATCAAGCTTTTCCGTTTCACATTTTCTATTGCGCGCCTATACATAAATCTCGGTAGGACAATGATAATATAATAATATAGGTATGCCACCAACTTCGTTATATGTTATTTAATATTTTACTTACAAATATACAATTATAAGAAGTATACTATATAGAGGAAAAAAAGAAAAAATATCATACATCTTGGTACATGGCAGTCCGTAATATTTTTTGCTTCATTTTTTTCACAATTAATTCTTCCGATCAATGGAATCGCAAAATGTTTGAATAATATGTTGAATACATTTTAATACTACCGCTTAACCATTAACTACTTTAATCCGACACTATAATATAAACTATAAATTGAAATTACATTGATAAAAGTAACACGATTGCAACATTTAAAACGATGATTCGTATAAAACGTATTACTACGTGGTTCTGTGAGTAGGTACTTCACACGCTATATTATGCATAGGTACCTCTACTACTCGTTATGCAAACAGCTATAAGCTATGTATCAATATATATAGGTAATATTTAATTTAAATGCGTTTGCATCTATTTTTGAACAGTCCAAAAAAATAGCTAGATTTAAGCTATAAGTTTGAAATATATTCAATAGATCCAAAGAACAAAGTTTTGTTTTCATGTTGTTGCATATTTTACCATTTTTTGACATGGCGTACTACATATTTTTGTATTTCATGATTTCTTATTGATTGTGTAGATGATTTTTAGACGCATGGATATTACTAATATTTTGGTTTTATTCATAGTTATATTTATGATCTCTGGAGTACATCAGTTAGTTTTTCATATCTATACCCAATACCCATTTTTTATACCTACCTACATTTATTTACTACTTATGGTCCATAAGAAATTTGTTTTTTTTTTCTTTATCTTATTTTCTTATTTTTGTATAATATTATAAATGCAATTATTTATACATTTATATTCTGTACAACTTTCGTACCTCTGGGTTATTATAATACGAGTAGTATTTTGGAGGTACGGAAATTTCGTATAACATTTTGTTATTGTTTAGTTATATGCTCCGGACAAGTAATGATAAATATTTCAAAATTAATTAAATTTTAATTAATTTCTATTTAAATAAATAGAACTTTTAAAAAGCAAGCAAACTATTGTAAATTATTTCACTATATGGCAATTTTGTCATAAATAATCTTGTTTGTTATCTTTATATTTTTTTGTATCAATAGTAGCACCGACCTACACTAAGTTTTCAAGAGTAAATCTATTTTTAAAAATTCAAGCCACCAAATTCTAAAAACTATTTTATATACCAAATAATTTAATCATATTTGTTCAAATCTTTGTGATCTATACCTTTTCTATTTTAACATATTCTTATTATACTTGTTCATTATTAATAAAATTAAATTTCCCGTTTCATATAATCTTATCAAAATTATATTGATATTTGATTTGCCATTTGATATAGATACAATGTACATGTATACTGTACGTGTTATTTTTCTATGCTTATATTATTTACTTATAAGCTATTTGTATATTATTATAAGTTATATAAATATCAAAGATTTATAAAAAAATAAATTAACGTCGTAATTATATTTTATAGAAACAATGTTATTTTTTTTCCAACTAATAAAGGTTATACCCCTTGTCGGTGCAACCAATCTCCTTTATTTTCTCCTAATCTTTTCATTGCCTCATACCTTGGTAAAGACTTTTTTCTTTGAGTTCCTGGGAATTTTTCTATTTACCTTTTCTACCTCGTTTATTTTTCACTCTGCAGTTGTATACAAAATTCAATTATTATGCTTCATATTATGTCTGGGTAAATGTAATGCTTTTTGTTTTTTATCGTTTCAATGAACTGTCACCATAGTTCTTGATTTGATATCCTTCTCATCCAGCTTATTTTCATAATTTCTTAGCTGCATGACTACAACTACATCCGTTCACTTTTCTTTGCATTCAGGGTAGAAGTCTTGAGCTCTCGAGTAACGCGCTCTGAACAAATCATTAAATAAAATCTCTGATTTGTTACAAATTCAAATTAATTTTTAACTTTTATCATTTATTTTAATTATTATAAATTTAACAAACAAAACGACCTTCAACCAAATGTTGATTTAGAAAAAAAATGTATAGCAGACTATAAAGAAATTAAACAAAAAGTTGTATTATAAATTGGGGTTTCAAAGCATAAATAAGTACAATAAAAATTAGTTGTTCGTAAAAATGACTAAAAATTTAGAAAAAAAAATAAAGAAATTGATGAACAAACAACAGATAGTTTATCTATATAAACCATAAAAGTTAATTAGGGTTAAAAACTCATTTAAAAATTACAACTTGAGTATCTTCTAGAATTTATCTACAGAAATAAAATAAAAACATTCCATGAAACATAGGGTACTGGAATTCTAGTACCTATATTATTTTAAAACAAAATATTCAATATTTATAGTATTCAAACACTCGTACTAATTCGATCTCCAAGACAACAGTTGTAAATATCATTTTAAAGTATATACGCTAATAATACACATTTAAAAAAGCTTGTTGGATTAATCTACGTAGTTCTTACTATGTGAGTATGTGACGTTAATAAATTTTTACGCCTACCATCGGTATGTTGCATTTTCGGGTGACTTAAGATGAGTCTCAGTCTCAAGACCATATATTTTACCTTAATACTAAGTACGTTTAGTTGAAAAATTGTTAATCTTTAAAATGTATTCGATTAATAATTCAATTAATAATTTTAAGGACTCGATAATGCTCTATGACAAGGTTTTTAAATACAGTTTAAAACATACTGAAGTTAAGACATTGCGGAGAACATTATCACTGGGAAAATATTTATATAGTTGCTAATTTTTCAGAAATAGTAGATTATCATTTATAGTGACTATATAGAAATTTTATTGCAATCAAATAGTTATCTTAATTATTTGGCATAATGTTCAATTTAAAATGGTACACTAAAATGTTTGAGGTGTTTAAACTGTTCTTAATCTATATTAAGTTTTTATTTTGTGTTTGTTTTCAACAATGGAAAAAGTATGTTTGAAGTAAATTCTCTTCGTTGAAAAAAATCGATGTTTTACATTTTATTTTAGAAATTTAGAAATTATATATTATGTCTAAGTCTAACTTAACCTAACTTTTAGATATTAAAACATCATAGAAAATGTTTTTAAAGTAAAATCATCCATATTATCTTTGATACCTGCAGGTACTCTTTGTGGATAAAATATATGAATATATTACATAATACAAGGGTTAATTTATATAGGTGTCTAATTTAAAAAGAAATCTCAATTTATTTACTTCATATTACATTTATATTGCAAACTGTTCATTCAAAAATCTAATTTTATATGAGCATAGTACTTCATAAATATCAAAGTATATATTGATTAAATATATTTTTTTTTAGCTTGTATTTCCTAGGTTAAATGAAATATTAGTAGTTCACTAGTCTTAATATTATAGTACACACTGAATATATTTTAATTAAAATTACATTATTTTAAACTAAAAATTACTTTTAATATGTAATATACTTGTGAACTAAAATATAAAAATGTACGCTAAAATTTTGTAAAATGAAATCAGGCTCCTAAAAATGTATCTCCGTAAATGAATGTGATTTATTACTGAATTTTTAATTTTACATACTGAACGGAGTGATGAAATCTATTGGTTTTACAATGCTGTGTTGTTTTTTTTATTTTTTTTTTTTTGTGTCTGAGGACACCTTTTTCGGTAGTAAAAATGCTTCGATTTTTTTAATCAGCAACTTTTCTGAAAGGAAAGTGAATGTAGATGATACTTGGGCAAGTCAAAAATCCAATTTTTTCAATACTTTTTAAAAAATTCAAAATCACGTTTTTACAATATACATTTTTTTAAAATGCTCTAACTCAAAAAAAAAAAACCGTAACAACTTGAAATTTTCACCAAATCTTTATATTGGTGTTCTCTATACATGGTTAAGTTTTCAAAATATTTTTACATATTTTGACTTATTTATAGACAATTTGAATTTTCAAATATTGAAAAATATTTTTTTAAACATCTATAAAATTTAATTGGCTGATTGTTATGCTCTTATTGAAATTCATGTAGCTAACTTGGCTATACTTTTAACCAATCAAATAAGAATTCTCAATACATACGATTCCAGTCCTCTACTAGTATATTATATTAATGTTAATACACGCCATGATCAAAATGATACTAAAAGTACGGTTAGCTTTTTAATTTTTTTTAGAAATCAAAGTGAAATTATAATAATTCATATCAACTTTTAGGGGTTAACAAATTTTCGATTTCAAAACGTCAACATTGAAATACTTTTCGCGCTTTTAAATTTTGATATATTCATATCTGTTTTAAAAACAAGGGAATTCTCATCAATACGTGAAGTGTGTATAATTAGTGACTATCTACTGTTGATTTTCAATTGAAATAAAGTCGACATAAACCTGTGCTTAATGCCGATGTTAATAAACTTTGCTATAAACGCCGGATGGACTACGTTGTACTGTTGAAGCAATTAAATCGCTGACATATAATATAGGTTATTATCCGTGAATGACCTGGTGGGACACTCAATATTATTCTCATTTACGCGATGCTCTAATTTTGTTGTTATTATAATACGTCATAATAATCAATAATATGTTACAGTAGCTGTAAGTTGTTCGATATATGATACACCTAAATAATTTTAAATCAAGCAGTTTAATATTTTTTTTTTTTTACGTTTCACATTTTTGTTTTTATTATTATCACAGGATAACCAAACGCCGATAGTTTCTTTCTGTAAATATATTTTCATTTTAGTTATTCCATTTTAAACGACATCTGCATAGGAATATTCCAATATACCTAGCTATACGGTTATTCGTTTCGCGATTGAAAATTCTGTTTGTACTTTAAAACTTTTTTAAATCCTATATAATTCACATGATTTAAATAAAATGAAAATATCTATCGTTTAATAATATAAAAAACCTGATCATTGCCAGTAAACTTCACTGACAGATATATTGGTATCCTACACTCACAAACACACACACACACACACACATGTTTATACATATATTATATAAAACCTACGTAATAATTTTTTTTCTCATAAAAAATCAAATTTTTCCGTCTCTATTGTAAATTCACTGTTCAAAAAATATGGAAACTTTTATTTTTATTTATTTTCTTAGTTTTTATTTGAATAAAACTAAAAAAAAGTCTGTCAGAACCCTTCTTAGAAAAAAAGTTCGAACTCAATCGGACCAACTAAGCAACCAAGCAACAAAACAATCCAACCAAATATGTTGGATATATTTTTCAATTCATATAATATATTGTCTATGATGTAGTGCAAGTATTACGTAAAAACCGTGTTAAAGATCAAATTATATAGTTAGATTCCATTTAGTGCAGCGTTTAATACTGAACAATTGTATAAAAATAGCTCTGTGGTTTTAATTATACATAAAAATTAGTATGTATATTTATATTAAAATAACTTAAAATTGATTAAAATTTCTGTAAATATATAAGGCTCTTATAAGAATATTGTAAGACACATGTACTCAAGAGTTAGTTCTTAGTTGCAACGATTTATAAATATTAAATCGACGATTCCTACCGATATGCATATTAGAATATGTGATTATATGTTCAATATCTCATTTTATATAATAGTACATTATAATGTAAATCGTATTTATATCTTAAAAATCTTATATTAAATCTTAAATTGATTATTCTAAATCTTCTTGTTTTATAACATTGAGTGAAACATCTTAGATTCCCTTATCATTTCCAAACCTCGAATCACAATTAACTTACACTATTATAACTTATTAAGTTTTTGAAATTTATATAACGCTTATTAGCATTTAGCAATATTATAATAATTATCAAATTACAATCGAAAAACATTCTTCACATTCTATATCGAATTCGTTAATTAGATATTATTTGGGCCATTAGTTGGTTAGATATTCTTTATCTTTCCAACTATAGATGTCACATGATAATTAAATATACTCATGTATTCTTCGTTCAGATTCCAGGAAACAATGAACTTATTTTGCTCTGAGTAAGTGGAAAACATATATTATGCACTCATCATTAGGCAATGTATCAAATCTGTGTATAGAAATGGAAAGCAAACAACAACAGAGGATATATTGTTGTAATTTTAGTAATCTTGTAAATAGATTTACAAAACAAGTTATACTTATTATGAAGAATATTTACTGTATAATTAATATACTCGTATTTTAAATTGTATTTATTAAATCTTTTATTCATCATCGCTAGATACAAATATTACCGCTAACAAATTGCTTCAAACGATTTTAGTGGAACTATACTGAGTTGTGACTTAATAACACATATAGGTACTGACTTAAGCAAAATCTAAATTTGAAAGTTGGAACAAGTAACAACCTCAGTATTGCGTTTCTTTTACTTGCGGTATAACGGGGTGGCCGTAATAAGTGCTTTTCTCGGGCTTAAGTAAAGCCATAGTTTATACGATTATTTGCTAAATAAATAAGAACATTTGTTTTCAGATTTTAAATCGATTTTAAACAAATGTTATTATTTATACTAGTTTTTATAATTATTTCTACTTAAAAATTTAACTTAATGGTGATAAATACTAATAAATATACTCCTGAGTTCCTACAGATAGTCTGTTTGGTGTAAAAAATCGACAGTCGCTGTTTAGGACGTGGCGTATAATTATACCGTAGCTGTAACGTTGGGTAGAGTAAACGTGTGAATTAATTTATTGAACGTTATACAAATACAACACCGCCCACGACCGGCCTTGTGTTAATAATTCTATACTATAATATAATGATAATATTATGTATACGTACAATGTATTACAATTAATGAAAACAGTGACCAAACGGAGCACGGACTAGAAGCAGACATCCGGAAATGTACTTACGTATATAAATTGTGATATATGAAGTGTTGTAATATTATATTAAAGTGAACATGAACTATCGAAAAACAGCCAAAGCAGTTTGCAAAACTGCGACATCCGGAAGTGTAGTGTCGCGTTATAATAAGTTGCTCACGGGGTTTATACAATGTACTTCCGGTCTGATAAGTTGATTTTACGAGAATAACACAGTCAATAAACAAAAATTACTTCTATTATATGCGTTCTCGTGGTTACAAATTTGTGTTTTAGTTCTCTATATCTGGAGGTATAGCGTGGTGTATTATATATATATATATATATATATATAAACGTATGCATTATAAATAAACTTTAATACATTTAAACAAAACTATAAAAAAAATTAGAAAAATGTGTTTGTTGTTTGTCTAAAAACTTTTGGACATCTTCTTAGTTGTTGTGAAATATAATCATAATTGATTTAGAGTTGTGAAAACAGTAAAATAATAAAAATAATTATCTTTTAGCAATATTTAATTAAATGTTAAACTACATTTATTTAAAAACAAATGCAAATAAGTGCAATTATAAACATATAGAAATGCATATATAATTTACTAATATCGTTATTTGTGTTAACATGTTCATAGCAAAATTGACTTGTCTAAATTATTTTTTTATTACATGATGCATATTTTACCTTGCATTATACGAGTATTCGCAGGACAGAAAAATGATTCATGTTAGCAATATATATATATATATATATATATATATATATATATTAAACACAATTTAACCACATTTACGGAATTGTAGTGGATTTTGAATTTTCTGAAAAATCGTTAAATAAAATAACTGTCAAAAAGACGAAAAATAATTTTCTAGTTTCATTTATACAATATGGTCCTGTTGAGAAGTTTTGTTGCAGTCTACCATCCAAAAAACTACTACGAAAAACCCGATATCGTAAACCCATGTATATTCTTTACTCCGATCTGAATTATAACAACTAACCGCATGCGTTGGACCACGAGAGAAATATGTTTCCACCTCCGTTTTTCGTACATCAAACGGAATACGCAATATAGGATTCAAGGTTTATAATTAGACTATTAAGTACACCATGATGTATCATAAAATATGTAGGTATAATATGTTATTAGTTAAACTATTAAATCTAGTTATTTGCCTATATACTGTGTGAAAATGTTTCAATGTGTCTATGTCAGTAGAAAACTATACGCATTTTGGTTTTACGAGATTATTTTCTTCGATTACACAATATTAAAAAATATATATATCCCACATATTTTGACCGGTTATTGTTATCGCCAATGGATGTGTGGGTGGATTCCGTCGAGGTAACAGTTCGCCTGCTCTGCAGCACATGAGAACTCTTACACTAAATATCCTTAATCTTATATTTTTCTGATTTATGCGTATCTATTTACTACAATATAAATAAGTATTTATTGGTTGCCGCGCGCTGGTTACTTAATGTCAAATACACCGAAGTTGAACATAACCAATTTTGCATACGTATATAACGTATTTTTTCTTATGCATAAATTGCATTAAAGCTTATTAATATTAATATTTAAAATTATAATAGTAAACAGTGAACAGTAAATACGACGGTTGTGGTTTACTAAACTCTTAAACTGATTTGCCACAAACGACCAAAGTTGAAATATTCAATTTCTCCATACGCTCGGTTGGCGACATAAAAACACCATAACAACTTATCAAAATTGGATTTCAGGTGCACGACGTAGCTTTTAGTTCGCTTTAATTTAATATAGGTATAACACATATAAAATTTTTAAAATTTTAATAATTATCATGGTAATTTTATAATATATTATCTAAATTATCTGGCTTTGTACAGAATGGTACCTATTGGCTCAAGCATAGTTTAGAGTTTAATGGATTAATTTTATTAATTATTCAATAAATTATAGTCCCTCAAAATGTCAAATGAATCGGTATGATATTTTTAGCTGTGCACAATATGTTTTAAAATCTCTTCTTATTGCACATCTAGATAGTAATATAGAGGATAATTACTTCAACTCTAATTTCAAATTCATACACTTTGCGTTTTTTAGATTTTAGCCATCAGCGAGTAAGTGGTATTTGAATTTCATATGTATAGAAGATTATTCAAGAAAATCCTTCTAAGTATAATGTTTATTTGTTTTTTTTTTTTTTTGTCACCTTTCAAAAAAGCCATTAAAGAAATAATATTTTTACATCCTTTTACGCCCTTTAACCCTCTTATGGGTTGAATTTAAGAAAATGATTTTCTTTTTGGGTCTTTACATCATAAAACTAAACTACTAGCACTCTTATTACGACGTCTTTCGCTAAGCGCATTTTATACAACGGTTATAATTATTGTTTATAAGTTTCGAACACATTATATACCAACATTCGGTTTTACGTAAAAACAGGAGATAAGACGTGTTTAAAACTATTTAAACGTTAACAATAATAATATAGTTCATCGATATTTAGATATAATAATAATTATGATTATATTATTATTATAACTGACTGTTTTCTTCCAGAATGCGAACGCGGGACGCGAACTGATGGCACCGGCCACCGCCACAGCGGTCAGTCATGATTTTGCCCGTGTCCATCCAGATGCGCTTGCTGTGGACGCTGGCCATGGGCACGGCGTTCGTGGTTCTCATGCAGTACCAGACGTCTGGCGCGTGGTCACAGCAGCAGGGCCAGACGCTGACCGGTGGCCGCCCGGACCCGGTGGCCGAGGACCTGGTGTCCATGGCGCTGTCCAAGGTGGTGGTGGACGAGGACATGCACGTGTCCAAGGACCTGTTGATGGGCATCACGCGGCAGATCGCCAGGTACGTAGTGTACAGCGCAGGCGGCTACTATGGCGGAACCGCGGCCACCACCATATACGTCATCACGCCCACATACAGGCGGCCCGAGCAGATAGCCGACATCACTAGGCTGGCGCAGGCGCTCATGCTGGTCCGGGACGTGCACTGGCTGGTCATCGAGGATTCACACGTCAAGTCACCGCAGCTGGCCTCACTCATACAGTCGTTTGGCATCAGATACGAACACTTGATCGGTGAGAAATATTATTATTTACATAATATCGTTAATTTGGTTCAACGAGCATTTTTTTTCCGAATCTTTTTTTGAAAAGGAAAAAAGTTTCCACTCCTTTTTGTACATTTTATGTCATAATCCACTATATACATATATATATATATATATATTTTTATCTTAAATCGCAAAGTGATTTAATACAATTCTATCAACAGCTAGTTGTATGCACCAAAAGCAAAGTTGCTCTATACAACGAGTATAACATTTTACGAAAAGGGAATATATTTTTTTATTTGTTCTTAGTCCCTGGTACGTTATACATCTATATAGTTATAAACATTATTACTTATGATTTCAAGATCAGAAATATGATAAACGCCACAACGTTTTTATGAACACAAATAAAAATAATAAAAGAATTTACGTAGTACCTACCTTTTACTGCAGTTACCCGACTATAATAGCTTATAGTTAATTGTTGAAATGTTGTTATAAACTTATAACGTTGATATGTATTACATATATACTAATTATAATAGTAATGTGATGATAAGAATGATATAAGTCAAATGAAAAACGTGGTAATGCTGTTGAGGCGAATTATCAAATTTATTTCAATTGGATGAAGAATGAATGAAAATACTACATATTTCTATCATAAAGGAACATTTTAAAATTGTTAAAGTGAAAAATGAGAAGTGTGCAAAATGTGATTGTGGATTGAGCTACAAAGTCTTGCGCTAGATTCAAGGGGGGGGGGAGGGCTGGAGATTTCGGATGGTGGATGATTACTGTTATACTAACAGTAGGTTGGTGGTGTGATTACAGAACTCGGTTTTGGGGTGTCACGATGGATGTTATATAGGTGAACAATTTGCTTAACGATCCAGTTTTTATTAACCCCTTCCCCTCCGTTTACTTTAACCGTGATATATATATATATATATATATAAATATATGGAATTTTCTTGTTCACGTCAATTCTAATATTTACGTTTTGAGAGGTTGTAAAAATGATATAAAAAAAAGGTCCTGGGGTCATATAACACTTAAACTCATCCTTCCAAACTCCGTAAGGGTTTGATATTCCGGACGAATTCCTCTCTTCCACTTCTGTTTAATTCATCTCTCCTTGATTATATTATTTTTCGAATTTATATTACGATCGGGATACTGCAGGACTATGCTATTAAAAAATCTTTGAAAATACTCTTATAAATTTTATAATAAAATAATAAGTACACGAACGTGTTAATACATGTATTTTTAATAAAAAGTTTAAAATTAAAACAGTTCCATTTTTAATAAATCCAAGTTTAAAATAATCTTTAATATAAAATTAATAATTGAAAATAGTACTCATATAATATTTTACATTTTGGTATTATGTGTATACAATTATAAACAATTCTTAAACAATAAATCAATCTATCGTTTGAAATCAAAATGTACATTTTGACATTAGTCAAATTCATTAAAAATATAACCATAAAAATTTAAAAATGGTTCAATATATGACCTCATATTATACAAACATATAAAATATATTTCTTATTTCAATATTCCAAAACATATTTGTATAATATTAGTGTGTTATGTCTTAGTTTATGCAGTATACAAATGCTTCTATAGTTTCGAGCAATGCAATCATAGTAAATTTTTTTATAAACAAAACAATAATTCTATTCTTTATAATATTCAGTTTATACACATTATAATCCGATTATGGATTCCAGAATTTCCTGGGATATTTAACTTCCTGATGCAAAACTTTTGATAAATCTATCGATACTGTATTGTTTTACCAAAAAATCAAATATATATAAATGTACTTGTACAGAATAAGTTATTACAGCCTGCAATTTACAGTACAATAATTTATAAACAGGAAAAATAATTAAATTAATTAAATTATTTTGATATTAACGAGTCCGAAAATAATAGGTAATGAAGTAAATGGCATAAGTCCTTCTAGTGTATGTATTGACGAAAATATATTATATCGGTGGAAATATACTGATTAAATATATTTATAAACGTTATGTACTTATATAAATAAGTTTCATATAGTAAGGGATCTTGAGGGGCTTAGTCTACTATGGCTTATATGTTTAAACTTTAAACCAAACATGTTTTGAACTTACTGAGTTAATTTCTGTTGCTGATTCTATGTATTTCCAGTAGGAGAAAATATAATCTTGACAGGGAATGTCTAATATTAACAATTAAGATAGAAATAAACAGAATAAAATATAACGAGTTATGAGTAAAAAGTCCTATTCGTAAGTTATAAATGGCAGTTTATTGAAAATGATCCAACTTACACTTTAAATAGAATTATTAACTTACGTACCTATACGCATGCATAATACAGTAAGTACATAAAGCACTTGAACATTAATTAAATAGGTAGGTACTTAAGCAAATGATAAATTCACTAACATCCATTGCTACTTTTTACTACTCAACCATGATTAATTGCGTGTTACTAAATATTATATTTTCACCGTAAGCGAAAAAAATAACGTAAATATTTACTTTCGATTATCTTACCACACCTATCATCCAACTATCCTCTTCACTGCTGTTCCACATTGATTTCATTGTCAAGGTGATTGTTGAAACGGTTTGATATAATGGTCATTGCTTAGCATCTGGGGAGTGAAACTACAACAATAATTGATTAAACAAACCATATTTCTTATTTATTTATATTAATTCCTCGTTATTTAAAAAAAAAAAAAAAACTACAGTAATTTATTGTGAAACACGATTCAAAAAGTCCATCTCGTCTTAATCAAACTGAAATAAACCATAAACCGTTTTTAGCACAAATTAATTAGTCAGTACAAAAATGTTAGTTCTGGAATGAAATATAAAGCATTGTAACAGGTCTTATGTTTACATCTAAATGAGATTCGGATAAATAAAACAATTACCTTTTAAACAATATATATATATGTAAATATCAAATAAAACTTGCCATTTCCTTTGTTAGAAATAAATAAATGTTGATTCTGTTATCATTTTATATTTTGACGCGTATGAAAAAAAAACTTCCCAAATCATCACTTATGGGAGGGGAAGGAGTAATAATATTGTTTGTTTGACCAAATTATAAAGGTAAAATTTTCATAAAGCTAAAAATTTAACAATATTGTTGTAACAGTGACCTTTAGCTAACATAATGTTTGCCGCTGTTTATTCTAATCCTCAGACCAGTTGCGCTATACTCGTAAAATTATGAGTAATACGCAATCATGAACGAATGTAAGAAAGATTTTTATGCCTAAATATCTGCGAAAGATTTTTTGTTGTCAAATTATATTGTATTTAATACTGAAGACCGACGCATAGTTTTCATAGTTAAATAGGTAAATAAAAACATTACACAATTTAACTTAAATCACAAAATGCGCATAGTAAAATGTTATGGGTGTAAATATGCAATTCTAAATCTCAAGTAGGTAATGAATAAAAATAAAATGATATGTTGTATAACATTGATGTAATCTCCTTAAAAGGTCTTACTTTTCACATCAGTAACTGTAAATTTTATTATAGTGGTGGTAGGTTTGTATTTTCCTGTAAACATACTGTCACCCAATAAAAATATTATAACAATACATTTTTACGAATTATTACGGTTATAGTAAGGATTCTTTTAATTGACATTTTAAATCGTAAAGTAACGTTACAAGTCAGCATGGGCTTCAGGCTTCTTTTATGTAAAAATAAAAATGTTTTACCGTTGAAATTATTAGGCATATTATATTCATAAAGAAAAAATATTCCAAACGTAATATAAATAACTATAATATTATTAAGTTAAATTTTTTCAAATCAGTGTTGGTAACGTGCGTAAATGCGTTTTATAGTTTTTATGTTTCATGAATTTAAAATTGAATTTTAAGTTAGCTATAGTATTAATATTAGAGAAGAACTAAACATAAGTCACGACGTCGGAACAAGCTTAGACCCAAACCCAGAAAACGAAATCAACACAATAGAATTCTTAAAAGCAACTAAATTAATAAATTTACTTTAAGATAAAACACCAATATTGGAAAATTGTATATACATATATGTACTTTTTTCTTTTAATGTAACGCTAATGGCCTCAGTTGTTGAAGCGGAAATGTAAATTTCAAGATCAATGTAAAAAAACCGGATGGACCTCGATGAGATCATCTCTACGGACTATATAACATTTTTCAAATGGATAATAAGTTTTGCACGTCACAGTTTTTGTCCTTCATAGCAATGATGCAGACACGTTATTATATTAGACATTAGACGAAACCAGTGCTATGTTTTTTTGCGCACCTTTACCTTTATAGTACTATATTATGTTTCTTGTTTCTGGAGAAACATATTTTAGATCATTAAGAAGTTTATTACCTATTGGTTTTTTTTCAAACATCATATTTTTACAACATATTATATCTCATAACATTGGTAAAGATACAGTAAAGAATACATTGTACGTGATATGTGTTTGAATTACTTTCCGGTTTTAGGGAAAAATAAGTATCGATGTCGTGTGTGCATGTATTCATGTATACCTTATGTCCCGGTGAATAAATAAAATATAATATTTATTTATTTAACTATCAAAAACTTTTTATCTTATACTTATTTTATTGACATAATGACAGCCATCATCTCAGTATTCAATATGTAATCTGTAAAATTAAAAATTAAAATTTTTGGGTAGATAATAATAATAATAATAATATATCTACTTATAAAAGTTAGAATCATATCAAAATATTATTAAACTTGAGTGTGATTTTTAAATGTGATGACGAGTTTTTAAATCGAAACGGTTCATAAATATTTACACATGTATTATAATAAAATAATACCTTTACCCCAGGAAAAAATATTTATTGTTAATATTTTATTTATAGTGATGATATAATTATTAGAAATATTCAATTATTCATATTTAACGTCTTCTGAAATAAATAATATTAAATTAATTAATATTAATTAATGTACTGTGAGTATAGAGGTAAACATTTATTAAGTATTAACTCATTATTAAGTTACTTTCATTAATTTGGTGTAAAGTGTTAACGTATTTGGTCCTATCAAGTTACTCAAGTTACTCTGGTTTTTATCTTTCTACGACTACTCTTAATATTCAAGTTATATTTATATTGTTCATATTCAAGAGACCAACGTACAACGGTCTCTTATTTTTCCGTCTTTACTTCGATCGCAGAGCCGTCGTTTAACAGTTTAACGGATGTATCGAGCTGTTCTTTTAACGCAATTATTGGCCACCACCGCCGATTCGCACGTGATTACACCTCCCTCGGACAGTCGTTCTCCGGCGTGTACCTCGCAGCACTTCCACATTGCTATTTTGTAAGATAATATTATTATTATTACGTAAGTTGATGATTTTGTTCTTAAGTGTAAGTCCTTCACGAGATAAAGCTATATTGAATATTGTATTTGATGTTTCTACAAATTAAGAAGTAAAAGCGTAATAATTGATATTTAAGACGTTTATTAAAACACGTTAGTAAATAAATTACATTTCAAGTTCTCAGCAATTCTGAATATTTCAACATTATACGCGCATTATGTTCAAAATATGCACGAATAAGCAAGAAAAAATTGTTCACAATTTAATCGAGAATAAGCCACAAATCATATTATAGCTATTTGCATTAAAAAAAAAAAAAAAAAAAACGTGCAATACATCGAAATCTTATCACCGATTGACGATCGTATAATATTATTCATATTGTAAACCAATTGTGTATACGTCGACTATAAGTTCTAGAAATATTTTCGGTCGCCTGTGGTGGTAAAATAGACTTATAATGGGTGGGTAAATTATGAAATATGTGTAAAGATGTCAACCTCACCGTAGCGTAACGAAATTATAACGTGGTTATAATGTGCGGTAACGACAATCAAAAGTAATTCCGTGACAACTTAAATAATTGAATAACGGCTTAATTGTTTATAATTATTGTACGTATTGTGTCAAACCGTACATAGGTCGTAGGTACCAAAAACGGATCGTTTTCGTTTATTTTATGTAAACCGATGTTTGCACTTCAATGGTATTTACCGTTTATTATGGTAACTTACTCGTTTTTGATTTTTTACGATGATTCCTACTACTTTGAACACGAAATATCTCCAAACGAAACTACTACATTGACAATGAGGCAGGTATAAAATAGTAAGAAAAAACCCTTTGTAGTCGTAACCATCACATAAACCACCACATAATGATTTAATAATACCTTATCTGTAAATTGGCATTTAATAGTTCAGTGGCAAAACCAGGATAACCCCAATAAATTAAAATTAAAATACACGGGTTTTTATTTGTTGCAATGGTCTATTTGAATAAATTAAATATAATTATTGCATAAGTTAACAATTTTTATTTTTGTTGACTCAAGTTTTTCATTTTTAATAACAAATAATTTTCGCAACGAACAGTCTTAAATAAATCAAATTCTATATTATCTCGCATTTACTATTATTTTCCTAAAGTTGAGAAATGTGGACTATTTAAATAATTCAGTGTTAAAATCTTAAACTGAAATCATTAATAGCCCACGAATTTTTTCAATGAAAATGATGTATAGGTAGTTGAAACTTCCAATAATTAGCTTGCGGCGGTAGTTTGCACAACATAGAACGAGACGTCAAATACATATCAATCAGTATAATATTATACACTAGGGACTCGTTTTCTTCTTGTTTTCAGGAATAGACTGCTGAATCAAAAAAAAAAAGTTTCATCTATAAGTTTTGACAATAAGCTATAACGGGAAAATAACGTTATGCGTTAGATGTTGTAAAAACAATACACTATTTTTCGAAATGCTCTCACAAACATTTGCAACTTGCCACGCCCGGCTCTTTTCTTTCTTTCCACGAAAGGTCAAATTTAATTTATAATCATAATGCTATTTTGGACCCGACGTCAGTCGTCGGTATTTTCTATTAAAAATCATGTAGGTTCAAATAACCTATGCAAGCCGAATAATATTAGGTATACCTACCTAGTTGTTGTTTTCAATCACGGATAACAAACATGCGATGCTTTTGAACATAATGTTATTCTCGCGCATATTATAATTCCACTGTTGTCGGAAACACGATGGTGGAGGGAAAATATAATACAACAACGAAAAACTTGAAAACTTTAATACAGTATTATACACGTTTCACACGGATCGATTAAGGGCCATGAAATGTACCGATATTTTTCTAAAACTGGTGCGTTGTTATGTAACCGTGGTGGTGCTCGACCTCGACCCACGCGCGCCAGTGTATAATACATATGTACGTATACACGCATACAAGGTTTGTACACTTAATGTCAGATGTACGCTTTTATCGTGTAACTTGTGCGACAATGACGAATGCACAGGAAAAAAATGAAAGAAAACACATGGGGTAGTATTACGTTGTCCGCAAGTGGTATAGAAAACAGTTCCCACAGTCGAAATCCATCAACTTTCTGACACTATTGCCCGTGATGGCCGTCATTAATAATGTGAAACCAAAGGAGAACGATCACATTATATTACTGTCGTAAGGTAACAGAATGGTTTCTGAAATACGCGGGTTAACATTCAAATAAACTATTACAATTGAAATGTACGCGTGACTATGTTCGTATTAAAACTTTATATTATTTGCACGTAGTATTAAATTATTAGTCATTATGTTTTATTTAACTACATGTTAAAACGAATTATTTTCTGTAGAATCTTGAATTGCCATTGTACGGTAACTACTGCAAACCGCACTGTGATATACAGGTGGTCCTTCTCTTCGAGTATATTTTCACGTTCCCATGCAGGTATTAATACAAGAAGGAACCATATATATATGCCTATGAAATGATTGAGCCATTGAAGTAGATTTTTGTTGCTCTTTTTATCCGATATGTATGAAATAATGAACGAACATAACAAAAATATCATCGTACATTAAAGTGTATAATATAATTTTAAAATCGTCAACAACTGAATTTTGTAAACTTTAAAATAGAATGTTGTAAGCAAACATATACCCACACTGAAAACGACGGATAACTTCATTGATAATGGTATTAATCGGGTGTATCTAGTAGGATGCATAATATATTATGTCTATGAAAGGGACACCCACTTCTTTATCATCCATGGCCGAACCCCTGACGTTCTCCGAGCCCATCGATTTTTATTTTTTACCGCCAACGCGAATCGAGGTTCTGTTCGCGATGCGTGCGTGATATTATTCGCATGTTTATATTACTCGCGACGACCTCTTGACATTAATGTGTGACCGTAGGTACCTATATACTTTTTTGCATTCCGCATTTGTCGTCAAAAAAATTATAATTATTTCGAAAAAACCCGACGCGTAGGTGTATTCCATATTATTAATACTATTATTCAGTACGTATATCGATCTTGGTGCGACGAAAAATGCACATAAAATAATAACCGCACGCGTTGAAACAATTATTATTAAAACGCGGTATATCGTAGCAGTAAACGCTGCAGAGTATAATATAACAATCTGGGCCACTGCTTACCATATTATTATAATGTATATTATAGTGACAATCATGTAGTATACTGGGTACTGTATTTTACTTTTAGCTATTCATCGTATTAATTTGGTTTGATTGGAGACCTGGAGGTGACAACCTGAAGTGTACTTTTTTTAATGATTGACCTGAAACATCCAGACAAAAAAAAAGTTTTAAATTTCGAAAAAATATTTTTTAATACTTTTAATAATAAGTTAAGAATTCAATAGAATGTCGTCAAATATTTATCATTATCTTGTTATTGCGCCTATAATAACATGTATTCTAACATAATAATGATGTATTTTTGCTTTTTGATTACCATTTAAAGCTATACATACAAAGAAGGTATTTACACAGTTTATTCAAATAAAAAATATTTTTATTAACTCAATAGAAGTTTAAAATAAGTAAAATATAAAATATATACTATATGTACACTTTTCTTCGTTTATAGTTTTTGTGTACTGACAATATTTTGTTATAAATCAATACGTTATTAAATATTTATGTGTTTGAAAAATATTCTGTGATTAATACCATCGACTTTTGAAAAACCCCGAATAAAAGTCGTAGAACGTGGAAGGTATACAAGCATTTTGATTGCATAATAATTATACATGGCATTTTACATTGTTCCCTTCCCTCTCATTGGCACTTTTGGGTGGTATATATTTCGTATCTTAAACCTTAGAATTAATTATTTTTCAGCTGCAATTGTGTAAGTAGGTACATGTATCGATATATTCGCTTTATTTTTATAGTCTATTTCTAATCGTCAAACCATAAATATGACGTTGAATTTCACCAATGTCAACATCATTCGGAATGACCTACTGTTCGTTTTGTACAAGTCGCTGGTGGGATTAATTTTTCGTATAGCTAAAATATTATACAAGATGTCCGGGTCATTTCAATATTTATAAGTTATAGCCAAAAATATCGCGCGGCTACAGTGGTATAATAACCATCGGGTAGCCGTGGTAGTATAGCCTACCTTTGTTTAAAAATAATTTTTAGTCCAACGTCCTGTGCATAGCTTCATTTATGTTCAGTATTGTATAGTTTAGGTTCACTCCCACACCAAAGTATTTTGTTTTCATATAGTAACCTTTACCATCCTCAGTTATATCTAATAAAACGAAATTACCAGATATTTAATTATATATTTTACATAACACACAAGAAAATGGGGATGTAATAATTATATCTCTTGAACAAGGAACTATGATTTACGTTTTCCCTCCATATCCATACGTATACGCTTGTAATAGTAATACATAATCATATTATATATTGTTATTAAGTTTCTAATAAGAGCACATACGAATATATTCGTAATAGGTTTTAAAAATATCATGTTATTTTTCATTTCATTACCGTTGATAAACATATCTGGGTAAATAATTGTATTACATTATTAATTATTCTTAACATTTGTTACACTTTATGACTAATCAGAAATTATTATTAATAATTTATTAAAAAAATTAAAATACAACTAATTATATCAATTTAAATAAAAATAAAAGAAATAAATAAAACGTTCTTATCTGGAATGCTATTATATAGTGTGTATATTGTATATGTAAAAAGTTCTGGGTACATCAGGTATGAAAAACGAACTGCAAGTAAACTGCACAAAATATATTAATGTTCCAGGCAAGAAACGTTTTTATATTTTTATGTTTTACATTTTCATTATATATATTAATATTATTAAAAAATAATATATAGGTAATTAGTAATAAATTATTTGTAATATATTTAATGATACCATATTATTTAAGTGAATACTAATTGTTACAACTCAGTTTAATTTTACTTTTGTTTTTATTTTTTCACCTTGATTATTAAATCATCAACAAATTGATGAATTAGTTCGACGGGACCTTATATATTACAAAACACCTGCATAATGTGCTATATTATTTTGTATAGTGAAAATCAAATTTCAAATAAGTTGTAAACACTCGTTCTTGATTCAGGCTTGATGCAATGGCATTGTTCAAACTGTAGAGTAAATACATTATTCTTCCTAAATAACAACTGTATGAGTATTGTACGTTTGAGATCAAAATGTTACATTTTCCAAGTGACATTACCTACCTACATAAACATAATGCGTAGAAACATTGTACTCTGTAACGTTTCAATGAACTTGGAATGTTTTTAATTATGCCAACGTGACGCCGCGACGCAATTAGTTTTTGACGTTGTATATGATATATTATGTGTACATAACAGAATAAATACGCAGACTTGTAAATATTGAAATCGGATCACAATACGAGCGCTGGTTATGATTATAAAACAGGTAGGTAGCTGGGAGCCATTTCTATAATAATAGGTACAACACTTCCCGCATCCGTCCGTGCTTGTTCGGTGGCGGGGGTGCGAAGTCGTTATAGTAATAATATACGATTCAAAAAGTAAACGAAACTTGCAAAAATGATGATGGGGACGTTGTATGAAACGAGTAAATGCAATTATCTGCTTCAGCATGTAATATCAAACCTATTATGAGCACGATTGTTAGCTTCAATAATTATTTTTATTGTGCGTTCGACGTAACAGTCGTCAACAAATAATACATTATAGGTAATATATTATTATAGCAGCTGGCATGGAACACAATGGGACGATTAATTTTCGGGCTTCAGATACTATAGTATCTACACATTTTATTTGTTTAATTTAATTTGCTGAAATGTATGTATATGGTTTTTGAAACCAGTTGACACAATAAAACACTGCCAGCCATGAAATAATATTTTATAGCACTCTTGACTTTTGAGTAACCCAATCTTTGAATAATATACTAATTTATTTACGTCGAGTACCTCATGTAATATTTTATAGAACGTACTTTTGGATAGCAAATGCTGTTGTAGTATCAACTACGTAATATGATATTTCACAAAGAAAATAATCGTCGACGCTCTATATTAGAAAAGCGATCAAATATTATGGAAAACCGCGGATGATCGGTGGTCGGATTTTAATGGTTTTTATTGGTACATTTTACTCATAGGTAGGCACTAAATATATATGTAGGCGCAAATTATTTCAGTTTTACAGTCTTTAAAACGTCAACTGCAGTCGCAGTTTGTGTACCGCCAAATATAATAATGTCTTTGGTCACGACGTTTCGAAAAAGTTTTGTGCCGTAATAATAGTAACATAATACGATTTCATCAAAAATTACATTATATATTCTTCATATTATTATTTTTATGTGCACATTCGTAGAATTTTAACGAAATCACGATGTATTTAACTACTTTGGCCACTAGTAGGGTGGTAAATCCATCGATTGAGGTTAGGTCTTCTCTCACTCACTCTCTTTTCTCTTTCTCTCTCTCTCTCTCTCTCTCTCTCTCTCTCTCTCTCTCTCTCTCTCTCTCTCTCTCTCTCTCTAAGTTCTCTGTAGAGGTCATTGGGGACCGATAGGATAAAGCACTGAAGTATAAACTAGTATATACGGTACAGTCATGTGTAAGGGTTACAAAAGGGCGCGTAAAACAACTTGTATAAAATAACACTTTTCAAAACATTGATTTTTTTTTTTTTGTTTCTAATAAAACTTAAGCATTACACGGATTTACTTCCGAGATGGGCCTTTTTAGTGACATTTTTTCCACTATCACTACCTATACGTTTATAATTTTGCCATCCTATGCCCACTAGAAGGGTGTTGTAGGTATACATTAAACATAAACTTATTGTCTTTAAATTTTTTAGCGCCCATGCCGGAAAAATTCAAGAAAATGCGAGGTGCTAAACCCAAAGGAGTGGCAAATCGAAACCTTGGTCTGAAATGGATCCGTCAAAACGCAGTGGAAGGCGTAGTCTACTTCGCCGACGATGATAACACATACGATATCAGGCTGTTCAATGAGGTTGAATTTGTTTTGTTTTTTTACCTAATTGGCTAATAATTATGGAATTATTTTTACATTTCAAAATTAGGTAGTTATAATTGTTATATGTATAATTCAATAGTGCATTATAATTTAATTTTACTTTGTCATTCAATTGTGCGTTCACACGTATATATTCGTAACAAAAATCTAACTAATTTAATCATTTAGGGTTAATATTTATTTTATTTATATAATTTATGAGTTAATGATTCAAATTACAAGAAAGTATTAATTGACTACTCGAAACATAATTAATTAAATATAAGTAAAATATAAATATATTTAATGAAAAAATATTCTTGTTTCAAAAATACAAAAAAAAATATTTATTGTTTATTAATTCGTACGCTGAGGTATATAAACACGAATTTATAAAACGCATATTTCACACATACACTATTTTGCTTTAATATTTTAAATACACTTAGGTATTCCTTTTCGTGGCACATTGAAAAAGTCATTAAATATTTCACGTACCTACCTAACATAAAAAATACTTATAATAGTATAATATTATTTTAAAATATATTGGTTATATTTTAATTATAAATAATAAATATTAAGGTACTATAATAGCCTTATACATAAGTGTGTTAACTCATATTATAAAGCGTATATTATTATCATATGATACTTTGAGATTATTCGTGATCCGAAAATATTATATTATTCCATTTAACATTTGTGCGTACGGTGGACGGTCTATAAGATATATTTAAATAGACAATATAGTATACAGTATATATCAGGGGTGGCCAAATTGCGGCTTTCGTCATAATCGTATGCGGCTCACGGTTTTATTTACAAAAATATATTTTTTGAATACATTTATAAAAAAAAAATATTTTTATTATATAAGGCTATAGAGTACAAATTAAAAATAATAAATTAATATGAATAATAAATAAAAACCATTAACATTAAGCTAAATTTGTTTGTGTAGTATTTTTTCGTGTCTACTTTTTTAGTAAGCTTCTTAAGATCTGGTTGAATTGATGAGTATTTTTAGTAATTCTATGAGATGATCAGCACAGACTATTTTAACAATGATATAATTTCGTATTTCGTAATTTGATGTTTATGAGATGTTAGATATCTTTATTACTTTTGTGGTACAAAAGTACAGTTTAGATAATTTGGCTCTTAATATAATTGTATTAATATATGTGGCTCACTTACATAGTCATGTTGGCACCCCTGGTATATATTATATAAGTAAATTATTTGGCTTTAAGTACAATGTTGTTGTTCAATGAAACTTATTGTGATGCGTATTTTGTGTACGCAGATGCGCAACACGCAAAAAGTGTCCATGTGGCCGGTAGGTCTGTGCACAAGAACTGGCCTGAGCACGCCGATCGTGAAGGACGGAAAATTGATGGGATTCTACGACGGTTGGATCGCAGGCAGAAAGTTTCCAGTCGATATGGCCGGATTCGCAATCAGCGTTAAATTCTTACTAGAAGTAAGTAGATACTGCCATTCCATTATGTACTTATATGTGCTTCATATATTATTTAAAAATAATATATGAACGTCTTTTATTCAGTCGTTCAATACTTTTTGTCCATTATTTTGAAACAAAATCTCGATTGCAAAATTCAAAAATATGTCTTTTACGTTCCACACAATTATTTATCGCGCTACTTACTCTAAAGTTTTATATCACAAACATCTTAAACATTAAAATTATTTATCAAAATTATTGTACAAAACTTGCAATTAAGTATAAATGCATAATATATCACGAGCCATTTTTTTCCATAATCGTTGAAAAATGGCGTAGGGATTTTATTTTTTAAATTGATTAAGCACTAGAATGGTATTAATTAATTATATGTAACTTTATTTACCTATAACTTAATGTATTTCCCCTCCACCCTGATATTCCCACACTTGATATTCATTATTTATGTCTGTTGGTATTTATCACTATTAGGGCAAATAATCGTTCGCATTATAATAATAGCAGCTGTTGCTCGTTAACCCGATGTAGTGCTTACGTAATATTGTAAATATGTAGCACACGTGGTTTTGCTCCATCACGGTTCTTGTTGACACATTTCATGATAAAGTTGACACGGGTTTTTTCCTTTAATTGGCCGGACGAGCACTATTGCAAGGACTTTACTTTATACTCACAAATGCGCACACGGGGTTTCCAGAAAGTTAGATATGATTTGAACGTACATTCGCACACGAATTATTACAAATATCAAACTTTCTAGACACCTCTCAATAATAATTGACGTGTGCAATTTAAAAGAGATTATTATCGCGTATATAAACCAATTCTAATCGAGCTTTAGTTTTTTTTTACCTACTAAAGTATTACGTACTGCAGTATCCATAATATTCTTAAGGTGTGCGGGTTTTTTTTTAAAAAAAAAAGAAAGTACACATTTAAAATAACCATGGATTCACTAAAATTATCAATTTACATCGTCGAAAACGTTGAAAACTATTGTAAAATAATATAAATGAACAATTTTTTTTATAGCATTCAAGAATAATTATTTATGATACTTATCTATAGCTTAACAGAATAAATGAACAAGAATTTAATTTTTTTTTTACTCGTATATAAAAACATATTATCACGTCAATATCGAAAATATATAGGTTTCCAAATTATTGTAATTAGTGTTGTTAAAACAATTGTACTTGATTATAAATTTACAAACGCCACTTATTTTATTTGATTATTAAACGTGCTACTTGACACGTGAGCTTATAAATGTCTATATATGCGTCAATAAATCAATAATTTTTCTGTAAAATGCGACAATTTACCTTTCAGTTAGGTGTACTGAACGAGACCACCGCCTGTTTAGTATAATTGTAGTATTCATCTACTATAATACAGCAGCAACAATTCGTCATCGATTCGAAATGTAAAACGATGCCCAGTCGTTTTCACACTTATCCCAAGAATTTATTCCGAGTGTCGCAAAATGATTTTTAATTATTGCGATACAGCAACATTAACGGCGGATAACATGGTAGATTATTTAACCACTTCGACATTTTGGGTTTAATGTAGGAGCTTTTTTTCAGTTGTAGTTTCATTCTGGGTTTGCCACACCATTCATAATCACTACGAATCCAAGGAAAAAAAAAAATGAAAAAAACCTTAACCTACTTTGAGCCGCAATATTCCGGTGCTGGGGAAAGTGTACAGCTTACTAAATAGTTCTGAAGACGAACCTGACAAACATTACTAATATGTTCAATACATATTATAAATACGTACACACAGGATTATTTGTATTGTTATTATTTGATTTCCACTCACGGGCTTGTGTAGGTATAGTGCTGAAAATGAATTTAAAGACCGGCAGAGGAGTATTATAATATGCAAACACTCGACGGGGATTCGTTTCACTTTCCGCGCACTTTTAGTATTTTAGACATTGTTCTCCCGGGTCGGTGGATAATCCTTTTGTTCTCTTGTTGTCCTACTAGACCTTTCGAGAAAACTAGGTATCACGCTAAAGAAAACCGCGCCAAACTTTCCATATAGCACATTTCGTACATCTATAAATATAGTTTAAAAAGCGTTTTAATACTGTACAATATCACGCACGATTAACAATGAAACTGCTCGCATCTGTTCGACACGTTCGTTTTTTTTTTTTTTTTTTTAAGATAACGAAAACGTCGTTTACAATATGTGACTACTACATATTGTAATTGTAATACCCTCACTTTATCAATTTTGTAAAACATTGACTTTTAAGAATCTACTCGTATTTGGTTTTTATATTTTTTATTATTACAAATAATTTAATTTTTTTGCATACTTTCCGTATTTTTCTAGAGACCTAACGCTCAAATGCCTTACAAACCGGGATTCGAAGAAGATGGATTTTTGAGAACCTTGGCTCCTTTCGAACCGCATGAAATTGAATTAAAAGCCGATAATTGCACCAAAGTAAGTGTTTTCTGAAAAGGACGGACCAACCAAGTGCGCATGTATTATAATCTACGGCTAGTTGTTTTAACTGTTTTTTTTTTTTTTTAACGCGTAATACACAAAAGGCAGTCTTACCCGCTAGAGAGGAAGGGGTACACATTAACATTTTGTCTAATGACATTTACAGGGTTTTAAAACATCAAAATACATAAGTAATAACATTGATTATAAATACTAATAAATAAATAATAATATTTATAATCAATGGTAATAATAATTCAACACGTCTACCTGCAGCGTATTGTTTGTGACGAAATAATCGAGACGTCGTAAAATCATTATAACATCAAATATTTTGTAGTAAAACAATAAATAATCGTTTACGCGCTTACAAGATTATCATTGCCGCACACCTGTGGTTAATATGATCTGATAATTATAATATACACCGTAGAGAGGATCGGTGAATAAACATTAGATAACAATAACATTTTTTTATTATCTGAACGGGAAACGGGACGTTGTCGATACCAACCAATTCACCGAGACACGCACGAGCCATGGTACACTTTTTATGCGGACGCAAGAACCGTTTGGAATCGACCGGCTGCACAGTGCATAATATTACAATAATTTATTTTAATATAATAAAGACGTAACTCGTTCATCATAAATTACTGCGGAAAGTAAATAAAGGAGCAAGTTAAATAAAATTATTCAACCAAACTACTAAGGTAAAAATTAAAATTAAAAATGTTTACAAAAAATATCAATATATATATATATATTATGTACAAGTTTCCACCTTTTGATTTGTTCTGCCCTACATAAAACCATAAAAGTAGTAAAATTCTACTCTTTATTACTCTTTTCCTGTAGGGATTTAGAATATTTTACGAATGCCCCGGCGTTACCACCCACGACCCACGTGATGCTAGAAAATAATATAAAATCTATATTTTTTTATTATTATTATTATTTATTTTACGCAATTTGCAAACATTTAAATTTCTGGTCGTGGTCCAATCTCGGGTCATATGGTCTACCTGATATCCGGTGCTGTGATTGAGTTGATGTACTCTATTTCTGTGACCGATTGCTGCGTTTTTATCATTAATAATTATTATTACAATACAGGATTATAAATTATAATAATTATTAAGTGCCTTGTTTCAAATGTTCTGATCTAAAATAAATATGTTTACATAATATTTAATACCTGTACAATCTACTATAATTTTAACATAGACTATATTACTATACTTTTATATAGTAGTACTGTATAATTATATGTATTTATGTATACATTTGGCGTTAGTTATTATTATTATTGCAAATTATATCATTTCCGCTAGCTCACACAAAGATTTGAAAAATAAATTAGAATAAACAAATAATAAAACAAGTTAATGAATAAATAACTAATACAAGAACAGAGTTATTAGTAATTACGTTTTGGTTATTGATTGAAAATTTGAATTGTAACAAGTTCGCAAAATCTATGTAAATGCAGTAATCCATTTTTATCCACACGATTGTTTATGAATCTGCATTATGGCATTTTCATTATCTCTTTCTAATTTGGTTCCAATCTTCTGGAACACAATAACGCAGCGACTATTGAGTATAGGTAGTATAAAGTACAATATTATATTATACATGCACTTATGTCTTATAGGATGAGCTTAAAAGTACATTTTTGATGTTTCGAATAACCCGTAATATACATAACGCAAACAAGTAGATCTAGAACAGAAAATAATATTTGGACCGTATCAAAAACTACAGTGTTAATAATCGAATTATTTTAGTGACAATATTATTTTATAAAAAAAAGCCGCACTATACTATTTTTAACATTTGCCTGGTGTTCAAATTTGTGAATTTAAGTTTTTTTTCGATTATTTTTTTTAACAGTGTTTTTTACAATGGTACGCTCTACAATGGTTCTACATAATATTTTTCTTTGAGGCGTATTATTATTTTTTTTATTTACTACATATTTTATGAAGTATAACCATGTAGGACCCTCATATAACATTTTACCGTAGTTACTGAAATGGTAAAATATTCATAATTTATACACAAATATTTTTAGTAGATCACAGAAATAAAGCGTAGATTACACGCAAATCAAACACAGGCTGTTATTTGGACATATGGATCGCACAAACTATATATGCGCGCAACAATCGAAATCGGATTGGAAAAAGTAGTCTAAAAATAATTATCAATCAGTAGCTGTTTTATTGTAATAGCGTGGCGTTTTGTTCCGTGTGTCATTTTTCCCATGTTTTTGTACATGCGTGCGATGTATATGTACACAATTAACGGGAGAACCGTGGCGATGATAATTACTTGGAAATTACAATAATAATAATGTGATATGTACAACAGCTAATACATTCATTTATTTTTTAAAGATATTAGTGTGGCACACGCAGACGAAGAAGAACGAGCCGTCGTTGAAAGTGGACAAGGAGAAGTACAAGAACACTAACGTGCTTAGCCTAAAGGATATCATAGTCTGACTGCACATTTTGGCTGTCGTGGCCACCGCCACCGGAAGAATTCCGTTGGAAAAAATATTGTGCATATAATTATGTATTATTATTATTATTATTACGGGCACGCGTTCTCGATAGTGGTCCCGTTTTGAGAAAAAAAAAAATGGGATTTGCTCAATCATGTGGTTTTTTTTCTTATTCCATTAATATTCTTTCGGACGTATAACGTTTTCATCTTTCTTTTCGTCGTTTATTTTCCGCGATTCATAGAAATGTATGTTAAATGTGATATCATTTACAAATATTACTAACTGCACACCATTGAAAAAATTTTCATTTTTATTTTTCAATCTTAATTGAAGTATTTTTATTTTGTTAATTGTTTTTGCCGTCTCGAAACTAGTCAATAGCGTGCCCTCGAAACTGGGGAGTCTTACGTTTATTAATTAATATTTATTATTATCATTATTCTTATTATTTTATAATTATTATTTTTATTATTATGTATGGTATTATTATGTAACAGTATGCATATACGTTTTGAACGTTCGCACACTATTTCAAATATTTTGTCATTCAAAAGTGTATTTTATATTTACCAAAGAAGAAAAATAGTCTTGGTGCTTTGTTCTGTCATTATTATGTACTACTTTGAATGACCTGTATTTAATTGTCATACCTATAGTAGGGTGTTATTTTTGGAATTTTGAAGTGATTATTAGTTTATTTTAATGCGTAAATCAAATGAGTAGTTTCATATATTATAAATTTATAACAAAATGACAAAAACGTGCACTCCAGCAAATGTCGGTAGTAAAATATAATATAATACAATATTCTTTCAACAACTCAATATGTATTATAAACGATGCAATATGGTATACGTTCGTGTACCTGTATAATAATAAGTTTTCTATTCCGAAAAAATAATTTTCGACCTGCAAAGCGTAAATTTGTTCATGACAGCTTCAAACACACACACACACACACACACACACATAAATATATATTTAATATATATTATACGCTTTCACAGTGAAGTATTATTCATATTATATACTCTCGTACCTCAAATGTGTTGTTTTCGAATTGCGATGACTCAATACCTAAGTGTACACATTTTTTTGTTCACACATTTGTGTACAACAAACAGTAGCAATATAATATTACGGACATGACAGTCACCGTTTTCAACTTTTTATCGAAAAAAAAAAACAAATCCAGACGATTAGTAATCTTGCGTTAAAATGAAATGTTTACATTTGCCAGTTTAGTTATTTATTCATACTTTCGTTGCACTTTATTGTTCCTCAATTTTTCTTTTTTAGAATTCGTTTTAAATTATCTTCCCTAATTGCGATCACGCATATGAATTTGAAAAGTTATATAAACTCCAATAGTATAGTTTTATATTTTTGCACAAATATATTCATAAAAGCATAATACATATTATAATTATATAACATGTATATTATGTATGTCATTCGGTTGTTTACCAAATTATTTCTTTTAAATTGTGTCATTAGTTGATTTCAAAGTTCTATTGAACAACAGTAATACTACTGACATATATAACTTGCGGCTGACGCGACTGTTTTATTGAGTTGTAGGTACTTACTACACCTACAAAGCAATTCAAATTATGAAAGCAACGTTTATAGTGCAGTGTTTTTTACTTTTTTTTTCGATGGCCTTTCAAATTGAATTTAAAATTATACCATATATATATATATATACCAGGTTATACGCGTATATCGACCGGTTTTTATTTCTTTTGTTTACATTTACAGTCAATTTAATGTTCAATGGAAAATTGTGTAAATCGAAACATAAATTTGCGTCCGCGGACGAGCGCATTTGTTCGGATCACGAAAATCTCGTACATTATAATAAATCTCGTACGGATTTCAAAGACATATACAGCGCATATAACTCCTCGGTAAAATATCACCCAATAAACGTGACGTGTAATCATTCGGATTTCTTATTTTCTCGCAACGATTTATTTTCTTTTTCACGAAGCGACGCGATCATCGTGTTCGGAAACGGAAGAAAGTTTATTCGACAAAATTCCGGTCGCTCGCGTAAGTAGTTGGTAAATAGTAGCGGTATGTGGGTAAGCATATAGAAAACACAACCCGTAGATACAGTGATGGTAATAAGTAAATAAGTGTATTTATAGTGAAGGCGATGATTGCGTAAGTAAAGAAAATCCAACTACATACAATAATATCACGACATCACGATCAGTTTTGATTACCTAAACAATTGTTGTTCACATTTTTTTACACGTTTGATCAAAATATATAATAATTTGCTATAATCTATTATAACAGAGTTTATCGAATTTTCTATTGAAAAGAAAAAAATCATAATTTAGAAACAATTTTATTATTCTTAAATCATAACTTATCTAAACCTATAAGGTACGTTATAATATTATATAGCAATACATTATTTTGTATTTATAGTAATTTATCGTGGTTGATACCTGATTTAATGGAAAATAATTAATCAAAACTAAAATCATACATTTTCGTTTAAACTCCATTTTAGACATGCCATCGACCAAATTTAAATTTATTGTGCCCTTATATACATAGTACTTATATACATCTACGATAAATATTATAAATGTATGTCTACATAGTATGGATTGTGGCTAACAATATTAAACACAGATGTATCACTCAATTTTGTTAAAGATAATATTTATTATTATTTTTATTGTTATATTATTATTCACCATTTTTTATTTTTGAATCATGATTTTTAAACATATCCGAACATTTTTAATCATATCATCAAACTGTATAATAACTATATTATAATGTATTTATTATTATTATTATTGCTGTATAAATCTTTTTCACTATTGTTTTAATTAATTATTTATTTTAAATTATTTGTTAAGCATTATTTACACTATGCAGTTCAAAAAACTTCTTTATATTAAAATATTTTTTAACTGATCTGATCAATTAATTTATACAAACAACTATTAATCATTTTTAAATAATATTCGTATTATTTTCGAACTTATTGCACTTATATAATATGTATATAGTTTCCAACATTATTAAGACCTTGTGATAATGGCACTCTTATATTATAGTAATAGTACCTTTCTCATTGTTTATTAGGTAATATCTTGCAATTAATTCTGGACATTTATTGAATGCACAAATAAATATGCAGACAGGGTGCCGTAAAAAAAAAAAAAGTATATTTTAAGTTTTGCATGTGATAACCTAGGTGTTGCCAATCAACTCTATCGCACAAAATGTCTTTTTTACACACTTACATGTATATTATATATTATTATTATAACACAGAAATGTTTTGATTATTGTTTAATCATAATCATTGTAAATTATTATATATTTATTTATTTATTTTTTTGTACATTTTATTTTTATGATCCTTACTAGTGTCGATCAATAAGGATTTATTTATAATATTCGTGCGTATAACATAGACGTACCCAATTGACGTGGTTTTTAATGCGTGTTTTCGATGTTAACTATATACTATAATTATACATCATTTATGAATAATTCAAAATATTGATATAACGATATGATTAATGAAATATTTAAAACTTAAGTAATTAACTTTAGCCACTATTTACTCATCAGTAGGAAATGTGTTTCGTAATAGTATATTAATCTATTTAGATGTTGAATATTGTACTGCGTGAAATTCCGAGTGTATTCCAAGGTCTAACTATATGTCTATATGTATACGCGTTTATCCTTAGATGTAGGTATGTACAATAATATTATACTTCTATGGTAGTAATATTAACTATAAGCTATATTTGTAATTTTTTAGTCACCTATTGGTATGTATAGATAATATATATCCCTGTACTCAACGTACAATAATAGTTATTACCTATTATATATTACTTATGTGTATAGTTACTTGAAAGTATTTGGATTTTTCAATAACAATATTGTAACTATATCCAATTATTAAGCCATATTTTATATACTTAAGCAAAAATCTAAATTTAAATACAACAATGCATTTAATAAGTCTTTTTTTTCTTTATTTTTTTTCTTGATATTATATAATATATATATATATATATTTATTATTATATAATAGGCTTTTACTGTTCAACATCGTTTTAATGCGTATTAAACTTAAGATCGGTTTTTTTTTTTATTTTACACTTTGACTTTCGAGTAAATGGTTGTAAACATGTATAGGTACACATTATCTGTGTAACATAAAGCAAATACACGCTTACGTCAGATTATGATACGTCGCACTGGCCTATCAGTAAAACTGTTATGTCATTTTACAGCTAAAACAAATATTAGGTACATAATATAATAAGACGACGGAGAGAACATTTTTATTTTGTTAAGAGTGCTTATCTTAGTAGACTCAAGAAGTTTTTTACATATTTATATAAATAAATGTTACGCTTAAACCAATATACAAAATCATAATAAGAAAAGTTATATTTTTGAAAAACATATGCACTCAAATTTATTATTACGTGAAATTAAAAATAATCCACATAAATTCTTGCGGATATGTTGTACTGTAGAAACTATTATTTCATTTGGAAAAATAGTAAATGGCCCCAAAGCCTCGTCATTACAGTATTATGATGTATAAATACTTCGTATAAAATTACTGATTTAAACTTTTAACCGTGAACTCAACAATTTAAGCGCGCATGATTTCTGAACAGATAATGAAATTAAATTGCATCAAAACAAATACATAATATAATGGCTTTAGAACGTTTTAATTGAATCTATAATATTGCTTTCCACTTCTATGCCATTTTTTACAATATTCAAAAAGGAATATTATAAGGCGAAGGTAATAGAGACCGTACAACATATAAATTATATAAGTATAGTTTCTATTGCTTGATTTAACATAATATTATAAATATTTTAATAAATGTGCTGCTCAAAAGTCAAGTTTGGCGTAATATGTATCATTTTTTTTTTTTGTACGTGATCGAGCAATATGAATCATTAAACTGTTGACCAATAATATAATAATATTATCGTTATTATGATTTATTAAAGCGTTTGCTACCCTCTATATCGATAAATGTGTTAACCTTTATTACGAGAATTGTAGTTTGTAAGATCGGTAATATTTTATTATAAGAAAACATAATTTATTCGTATACCTATTTATATATAAATAATAAAAACCGTGTAGATAAATATTTATATAAGCAAGGACATTTTTGTACTTATTTTTTTTCTCGCATAAACATTTGTATGATTTCACTTATTCGATGAAATGGCATGTAATATGATGTTGCCTCCAATTAGACATTAAATCTATGAGAAACAATTTTGTAACGAAAAATTTTTACGTGAAAAAAAAACCCAATAAACTTTTGCTTGATATAATTATAAGTAAGTATATTGTTTATGCGTTGTTTCATTGGTTGTAATCAATCTTTGTACGTAACTTCCCAGTTCCATCCCTTTTTCTGTACTAACCGACACATAACACCAGGATTTAGTTTACCGGTCTAGAATACTATATTATATTTGAAGCATGTAAGTATTCAATAATAAATGTGGTGCTTTCGTGAGTAGGAACATAGGGTACATTGTATCTATACGTGGATACAACAATATAATACAAAAATAATTAGTGTATTATTATGGTGTTCAAACGTTGTTCAAAGCTGTTTTAATATTATACCTAAATGGTTAGATTATGACAAAATAAATTATATCTGAAAATACATTTTCAATATTTCAAGTTTTTTTTTTTTTAAATACAAACTAGATCGAGTTCATCAATCATATTGAATGTAATAAATTACATTACTCGGTTTTTAATATATTTTTTAAATTTTCAAGTTAATTTCTTGGAAATTGAATACATTTATGTCTAATTCACATTATATGAACTCGTTATTTCCCACCTATGCTAATTAGACATTTAATTATTTCAACGTTAATTTTAATTTCACAAACAACTTTATTTTACCTTTGATTCTCAATTATTTTCTTTGGATAATTTTCCAAGTGTTATTACATATATTATACATATACATACTACATAAACGATGATGTGTACGTTAAAAATTCTCAGTAAAAAAATATTTCTATAAATTAATATAATATTATACCATAATATTATGGTGTTCGTTGTTATTAACTATATTACTGTAAATCTTGTAAAAATAAATGCAATGTTTACAACGATAAATTTGTAAAATGCTGGTTTATGTTTGTTGTTTTTAATTTAGTTCGAAGTTGTAGTTCACAGTTCGCAGTACTTGAACACAATTACTTCCGTATAAGTAGAATAAACTATTTTAAAATGTACGTTTTTTATTTATATGACCATCGATCCAATTCATTTTTTATGTTATTCTGTTATAAAATTTTTCTTCTTCTTCTTCTTCCTTGGTTTCGGCCATTCAAGACTATATATCTTAATAAACATGCTGTATACTACGAGTACAGTCGTGTATGATACTTTCTCAGCAGTCTTTATATTAGTGATTTTCCCATCTGTATTATCATCTCTCTATTCCTTCTCAATAGAATAAATATCATACGCATGTGCCAGAATATTTATTGTCGATCGACTAAATCCAACACCTTCACATAAATGTATTTCTTTTATTATATCTTCTCCAGCGCAAAGTTAAATAGTAACGAGGAACGCGCATACCTCTGTTTCAAGTTTATTATAAAATTATCCTAATTATTAAATTATTTTTCTAACAATTAAAATGTACAAAGAGGTATTCGTTATGTGTTATGTTAATGCAAATTTTATTCCTTCAAAATAATAACATAATAAGTAATAGTTAATTTATTATTGTGTTACTCGCTTTTAAGAATAACACCGATTATACTTACAGATTTTTTAAGTTCATCAAAATTATGTCTAAATTAATGGTCTAAAAGTTATGCAATTATTATTATTATCATTGCCCTTGCTAATCCCTAAATTGGTTTTGTTCTAGTTTCAAATAATATGTACTTTGCTAATTTGTGTACCCTAACACTTGTATATAATTTAATATTTCAGAACTATAGTTTTCATAAGTAGTTATAATATGAATGATTCAATTATTATACTGATATACTTTTATAAATGATTTTTTATAGATAATTACTTCATGGTGTCATAGTATTAAATGTATTGTGCGTCTATTTATTATCAGTTGTCTTTGGTAAAATACGTTGGTAACTTTAACGCTCTAAATTCTAATCACTTATAGAATACAATTTTTATCACTATCAGTTGTATGCATTGAGATATATAAATTCTACTGTTCACTGTGAGTCAATTCAAAGCGTATAAAATTATTATTTATTTGTTGTACTTATATAAATCAATTGTATCCGACACAAATAATATCTAGTATTTTAAAAGACATCGGTAAGTACATAATAAAAATAAATATATATATATAGGTATTATATTATTATATATATATATCAATATATATATCAGTGGCGGCTCGTGGGTGCTGGTGGTGGAGCAGTGACTTTAAAAATAATACCCCTAGTTATACGTATAATAAAATAATACATAATAGTTAATACAGTAATATAGTATACACATATTATTACTTTTATGCTTAATATTTTGTTCGTAAAACCATTGCCGATCGTGTAAATGGCAAAAATTGCTCAGTGCTCAGTGCTCGTGTTTGTTTACGTGCACATACATTCCTGGTATCCGAGGAAAAATGTTTAATGTTTGCAAAATGTAAAATTTATATATAATTTCAAAGGATATACTATTCAAAAAATGCAGTTTAATAATTCATTTTTTAAAAATTTATAAATATACAATTTTCTTCTTTTTATTAATTTTAGTAGGGGGTCGTCCAAGCTACGAGCCGCCACTGATATATATATATATATATATATATAGTACAGTGTGATTCCTTTTAAAGGTAACACTAAATAATTCTGTCCAGTGACATCGGATTAATATGTGGTTTTCGGGAGAGGATAGGGAATACATAAATACACATTTCTTAATGATTTTTACATTTTTAGATCTTTCCGTGTGCGCATGCGCAATACAACTTGCATTTTTTTTAAAAGGCAACAGGTGTTTTAAATATCAAATTCCGATAGGCTGATTTTTTTTAAGTCGATTTAGTCCTTCTTACCATAGCTCTAAAATCAAAATTGACCAAATGGCAACCAGTCAAAGTTTCGATTAAAATTATTGAATTTTTCAACAATCTGACAATCATACTAGAATTTTTTGAATTATTAAGAAATTTTAAGTATTTTTTTTATTTTTGTAATTTTGCAGATATTATTGAAAGGTTACTTCCCGCCGAACATTCACAAGTGACAGTTTTACGATTAATTAAATTAAAATACTATTGGATAGTTTTATTCATACTACGTGCTGGTACTGTAATTCAAATGTAGTTTATATCAGGCTTAATATATATATCAAAAACTAAATTAAAGTAAATCTTAAAAAATGAATGAACAGTTCAAATCATTTCAATCTTCCACTTAGCTATGCTTCAAAATAACTACATATTGCTTTATGTTCCTTTCTATTATTTTTGACTTGTATGTTACTATATTATGTACATTTTTGATTTATTGAACTGTTTCTTTAAAAACTCCCTTTTTTTTCTGAGAATTATAAATTTTACAACTATAACTCATTCATATACATATAAATTATAATAATAGTTATCTATGTGTGGCTTTTTATTAATTCAGAAAAATATGCATATGAACTTTGAAGGATTATAAAAAGTTATCTTTACATGTGTACAATCCAATGTACCCACAACTTTTGGAAATTTTGAAATGTTTTATGACTTTTTATGACTTCGAAGAACCATTTGATCATCAGAAAACATTAAAAATACTTTTTTTAATCAAGCTATTGAAATTTTCGATATATTATATTTTATGCACACCACCACACCAGCAAAATCTCCGGTGGTAATCAAACACAACTAGACGGAAACGGATTGTGAATAAACTTATTTGTACTGATGCTACAGCATGATTTCTAGATATGGAAAAATGAATAATTAATGAATCTTTTAAATCTATTCTTACTAATTAGTAGGACATTTAAAAAATATATAGTATTTACACAAAGCTTGCTTAACCGAAACCTACTCTAAACATGTAAAATTCATTTTCATCCCACTCACTTAAATGCCAAATAAACGATTCCGATAAGTAGGATGTCTTCTTACCCAATCTACCCACAAATCCAGAATCCTATTACTATTTCGTCATCACTAGAGCTTGATGAAAAAGTATCCATAATTAAGTATAATACAAAAGAACAAAAAAAGCAACATTTGAATTATAAATAATTACCTATCATATAAAATACAATAACATTTTCACATAAAATCGTAAATACGTCGAACGATCCGAATATTTCTTTAGATAAACCAAAACTAAGTGGTGCTTATTCCTGAATATTCGATTGAAATACATAAGACTATATAGTTAAGCCTTCCTTGGACTTAAGATTAAACTTAAGTAGATGTTCAAACACCCTAATCCGTGGTTTTAAACTCTTGATTATTAACTATAACTATTTTATTAATATTTTGATTTGTTTAAAAATTAATTCTGTATAATATATTATAAAAATATAACGCTTAATTTAAGTATGTATTCTTTTTTAATGTATAATGTATAATATTTTCTCAGTAGTCAGTACCTTGTATCAGGCACGTACACAGGGGGGAGGTATTTTGGGTGTTCAAACACCCCCTGAAATGTTTGATAATGTACCTATGTATATTATAAGATTTTCATTGTAAAATTGCATTTGTTTATTGAAAAAAGTTCTGATTTTCAAAAACACCCCCCAAAACTTTTTTCAGCGTACGTCCCTACTATGTATGTATTAATTCATTTTTTAACTAGTTATTTTTTTATAGTATAAAATACATTTTACTAAGTACATTTATTCTTTCTACATATTAAGTACCTAACCATAGTATACCCAAATGTGTATATTTTCGGGACACTCTCTAGAGGATAAAAAAAAAAATGAAAGTAAACGATAATAATAATATTTCCCATTTAAATCACATTTCAGCTTTATATTTTCTGTTCTTTACAAAATATTATGATGATAATATTAAATATACAAACTATAACAAAGTGCGTTTTATAATATATATATATATATATATATATATATATATATATTTATTACATACTTTATTTGCAATGATAATTATTTATCATCCGTTTGTTTTGCGGTCAGTCTAGTTTATAGTTGTATATGTTACAGCTAAAGTGTTGAATTCTGTTATTTTATGAAATAACTAGGTAGTTCATGAATTACTTACGAATGTTAGTTAAAGTATGAAATAATACATGAAAATTATACTTTAACTAGTTATTTCATAAAATATCTAGTTATTCTATACAATTTCAGTTTGATATCTGTTAAAGTATAAAATACATTAAAATTTTAAATATATATTAAAATATTTTATTTTACTGAATTAATTATAGTTATATTATTTATTTATTTGTACATGTAAGGCTATTATGACATTTAGAGTTGCAAAATACCTCTTTTTTTTTCTACAAACACATCGCTTTGTGTCACATTTTTGGTACAAGTGCACTTAAAAAAATTCTGACCAGTTCCCAGTGACTGCGCATTTGTCACAGATCTTAATGTAACACTTCATTTGGAACAGCTTCTACAACTAACAAATTTTCTGAACATACTGTGAACTGTGATCGAGAGTACAACTGTTTTAACACTCCTGTAATTATAATGTGTAGGTAGGTATCAAATAAATTCAAAATAAAATTATAAAAAATAACTTATATTATTTAAATTTATCTTACCGTTATTACCTCCCAGTTGATAAAACCCATAGTCAGTCAATTTTAAAACAACTGCAATAATTAAACGAAGATCACCCCTTCCTCTATCAACATCCAGAATTTTAATACGCACTATTAGCAACCGCAAATTTAGTATTTGATAAATCTTTCATTCTTTTTGCCTATTTTTCCAAATTTTCTTTAGCTTTTTTCCTCTCCTTAAAATGTTTAATTATTTTTATAATCACAATATTAAAACTAATTTAGCTTATAGCTAAACGATATAATTGACCTACCGTAGCAATATTTAAGTGAACTATATTTTTTACATTGCGATTACCGACAAAAAGGACGTTAATCTTATCTGATTTAATATGTTATAATTAATTGTTGAAAATGTTGGAACTATATTTATTTATTATGATAATTTGTTATTTACAATTTGACACATTAACATTAGCTAGTTAAAGTATAAATTATATACATTACCTACAAACTTTAGTTATTTTATTAACTACCTAGTTATTTCATAAACTAACTGATTCAACACTTTAACTGTAACATGTATAATAGTACGTCGAGAAATGTCAGGTTCAATAGCGTAACATTCGTACCGCAGAGGGTCCTCAACACCCTGCAGGGCCAAGACTGCAAGAAGCATACGACTTTTGTCCATTATTAAATAGAGGAGATGATTTTGTACACGCACTTTAAACAATTCGGTGGCCTAGGGTAATGAGTAGGTATATTACCACCTCTAGTAGGTAATTGCCACCTCTGCCCCATCATTATGTGATAATACCTACATCCTTATGGTGCGCTATTGTTGACACGATGCTTGTTCGCACCCTTGAAGGATCTTTGAGGGATTATTACCAGCAACCTGCAGCTTATATAGCTATTCTCCACATTACGATTAAAGACCAAGACTACGTTTACGACCGTTGCGGTCAGTGCTGTGTCGCGTACAAAACAATTTAACACGCCAGCACGTGTTTATGTTTTGTTGCAGGTAAACAACCAATGCTGACACGTTATACACTTTGGAGACTTGTAGTACGCAGTACAGTGTACAATAATATGGTTGTATAAATCCCAACGAGTAAGTCTCCACTTGTCCTACGTATATTTAAGAATATTCCATTTAAACATTTTCCTTATAATATACTTTTCATCATAATATTTATACGCAGTGATTTATTACAAAATGTTATGGTAGATACTATCATCATCCGGTAGCTTTTTAATATTTATTATAATAATAATGTTTAAATCAATTTATGATATATTATAAGTATATAATTTTAACCTAGTACTCGGTATCATATTATAGATGGGTAGATCCAGAGCCGTGCAAAGGGGGGGGGCAATTAGGGCAAGTGCCCCAGGGCGGCAAAAATAGTAATATTTTATAGGGCGGCAAATGTTGGTACTTTCCCATTAGTTTATACTTTATACTCCAAATTTGCCACGGTCACAAAAATTGAAATATCTACTATCTATTTTAAGATAAAATATTTTATCTATGAAAAATGTTTTGTAAATTTATTGTAATTTATGATTATGGACTGGTGTGTATGCCTACACTGGCTTGTTGACCTATGTGTGACGGCGGAGGCGGATGACTTAACGGGTAATTAACAAACTATTTTTAACCATTTTTCGGAAAATTTATTGTTTTTGAATAATCGACATGATAATAACATAATGTACTAATATTAAATATTAATAATATAATGGTAAATCGTAAATGCACTGTCATAGTATCATTTCGCATATTTTTATATTATTCAATATTCAATATTTCATCAAACGACGAAAAGTGACAATTGTACGTACAACGAAGAGTTTATTACAATTTTTTCATAGTTTATACCTAGTTCATAGTTTATTCTACCTCGAGGTGGAATACTTTATCGAAAGAGTTAGATCAAATTCCTAATGCTCAACTTCTAAAAAACTTATGTCCTACTCGTTGGTCATCACGGCACTAGGTTTGTAAATTAATTAAAAATGGCTATGTTGGTATTCTCGCTACTTTAGAGATAATATATAATGATTCAAATCAACGAAATGCAGTTAAACATGAAGCCAAATCAATTTACAATAAAATAAAATCATTAGATTTTGTCTTTCTTTTAGTTGTTTGGACGCCTCTTTTAGAAAGATTTGACAAAACTTCTAAAAGTCTTCAGTTAATTAATATTGATTTGTCATGTGTAGTTTTTCTATATGATTCATTAGTATGTTATATTCAAGAGCAAAGAAACAATTTTGAAATATTTTTAAGTGAAGCGATAAAAATTAGTGGCATAAATAAATTTTCTTGGGAGGAAACTAGAACTAAACGCAGAAATATATTTTTTGATGAAGGGCCTAGTGGTGAAGTTATATTTTCTAATTCAGACAAAATAAAGAATGAAATTTTTATTCCTATGATGGATGCATTAATTCTTCAACTAAATAAAAGAAAAGAAGCATATACAAAGCTATGTGACAAATTCGGATTTTTTTCTGATATGGAAAATATTGAAGTAAATGAATTACGTAAAAAAGCACTACAGCTTGTAGAGTATTATGTTAATGATTTAGAAGTAGAATTTGTTGAAGAAATCATTCAATTTAAAAAATACATAATAAATTTTCCCAACGAAACCAAAAACATGCAAGGAATGTTAAAATACCTTAATAATAATCCCTCTTTAAACACAACTTTTCCTAATGTTGAAATTGCTTTAAAATTATTTATTTGTATGCCATGTTCTAATGCGAGTGGAGAAAGGTCCTTTTCTGTTTTGAAGAGAGTCAAAAACTATTTACGGTCATCATTATCAAATGAGAAAACATCAGCATTATCAATATTATGTGTTGAAAATGAAATTGTCAAGAATATCAGTTGGATAAGTCTTGTTAAAAAATTCTCAAAACTTAAAGCTAGGAAAAAAAAATTTGCATCAATTTATTTATAAAATCATTATTCACTACTATAATAAAAAAAAAATGTTGTTGTGAGTCATGTTTTTAAACATTTATTGTTACTACCTCCTAACCAAATTCATTGTTTATTAATTGAGTTGTTTTACTTGTTCATTTATTTATTATTATAATATAAATATAAAATAATCCAATGTGAAGTGCCTGGATAATAATAACATTTTGAATAGTTTCGATTTATGGGGGCTGTAAGAAAATTTCTAATGCTCCGCCCCATTATGACCACCTGAGATTAGGGGCGCCAAATTTAATTGCCCTAGGGCGTCACTGATGGTTAGCACGGTACTGGGTAGATCATAATACTCGTGAGACTATGTTATACCCGCATATCCGTAAACAATATTATGTTCACTGCAATATTATACTTACTACTTACACAGATATTCAATTGGGAAGTCTACTACTACTATTATTTGTTTTCATACATATATTTTTTTTTTTTGCTAAACAAGGTGTTTCAAAGTGTACTTTTAGGTAGGTAATAATCTAAATGTATAAATTCATGTTTAAATAATACTTGTATTGTATTATTTGTAATCATTTAATTAATAATGTATCTATTATATATATATATATATATATCTATATTTGGCATTTGTGCAATGTATGATCCATCGCATGTTATAGTTTACAAACTATACAAAACGGTTATTACTTATTACAATTACATAATATACAATATACAATATGTACATAAAAACTATTATTAATAGTAATAATATTAATTAATTAATAATATTAAATTTTTATCGATAAATCATTAAGATATTTATAAAATAAAATAAAGTAGTATAATCTTAATTTAAAATGTTACTTGACACATAAAAACTTAAAATAGCACAACTCCTTTTTTTCGAATCTAACGTAACCGTACGCTCTTGACGCTCTTGAATATCTGCATGAAATCAATAAAAGAGTTATCAGATATGCGTATCGTATACTATCGTATTTAACGATCTGTATTATATAATAGCAAATCTCTACCATCATCGTAATATCATTGACTCCCACACAAAATTATTTAGCGGGGCCTGTTATATTTTGATGGTTACAAAAAAATTAAATTAAAAAAAAAGAAATATTTATTGTAAATTTTTGTATAATGTACCTAGTTTTAATTTATTATAAATACAAAAAAAAATATATTTCTTAATTTCAATTTTAAATAGGTATATATTTGATACACCATTTGTGAAAATAAACGGCAATTTCAGTTGCCTGCAAGTTTCATTATACATACCTATTGTATGATCACGTGACTTATGCAATCTGATTAAATATTATAAATTACTTGTTATATTAGTAAAATATTAGCAAAATTAGAAATGGAATAATAAGTTAATGACCGGTCAAGGAGACGCGATCGAACCACATCAACAATAACGACGTAAGCGTCATAATCATGTTAGAAAAAGTATATAAGAGCCTTCTCGGGGCCTCACTTTTACCTGCCTTGTGTTTTAATTTATAAATATTGAGCACACCCGTTGTGACCCTGTGTGACGACGGGCTCATTACACTATGCTAAAAATACCAACACAGAAGTGTTATCAATGACTATATGCTTTGAAAAAGGCCAGAAAAGTGAGTAAGAGTGTTACAAAATATCTGATTATCTTCGTTGATGATTGATAGGTATAAATAGTTGGTAAGTATACTTGTTTGATTTCTATTTTTAAATTGTTCTAATCCAATCGAACACCATGACGTGTTATTAAACACAAATATCTACGTGTCTTGGTCAAAAATGAAAATAAAAATATAAGCATCTAAAAAGGGTTCCTGAAAAGGGCTCAAAAAAAGTGACCCCGATGAGGATTGAGGAGGAAAGTACCTATTCGGGTGGACGCGGCGGAGTAATTTATTTTCCCCCTATAATACGACGGCAGCGGTGCCATTCGACGTCGCATTACATCGTGTCACGTGCAACCGGAATGGAACGAAAACGTCGCCGACATACTGCCGTAGATCTCAGCGAAATGATGAAAACAAAACACATTGTCGGCGGCGGTGAAGGGTTGTGTTTTGCCGTCGACAACAATCGGGACTTGTCGTGCGGACGCGGATCACGTCGTGTGCGCGGGGTGGGGCGGTTTGAGCTGTTGGGCGCGGGTCGAAGGGGTCGCGTCTCGTTCCATGTGAAGTTGTGACGGTCGGACCAGGTGGCGCCGCCGCCGTTATCTCGTGGCCCGCGGGGCGCACCACTGGCGTCGGCCAATCGTCGTGCGACTATCTGCGTTTACGAGCGATCACCACCGCCGCCGCCGTCACCGAGTCGACGACGTTTTGTCTTCCCGTCCGGGTTTATCAATTATTATAAACAACGAAATATCACAATCGTCAATCCGTCTCGCGACAACGGCGAACAATACGACGGCGAGGACCGCGAACAGTGTTTGTACGTAACGTGTAGACAATAACGAACGGCTTCCGGTGGTTGTTAAACGACGATCATTTTGCTCGTCCGCACAGCTAGTTTGTCTCGTCCGCACAGCTGTACACCTCGGCCATGTCGCCGGACCCGTGACTCGCCACGCACGCCAATTCCGTAGTAACCAGCATGTACCCGAGTGCCGTCCAGTGGAGAATCTTGTTCTTCGGTCGCCGTCTGACGCTGCTGTTGCTGCTGCCGCTGCTCCTGCTCACCGGACCTGTGCGAAGTAAGTTCAATGATACCTATTGGCTTCAACGTCCATCGGTGATTTTGTACGGCACAATTAATGATCGTAGTCATGTTTTGGGGCACGTTTAAGTAACAGTCATGCCCCATGAGATTATCGTACAGATTGCCGACTGCTGTTGGTTGTATTAATCTTCCTCGGTCTTATTATTATAATATTATCTGCTCATTATCTTCAATAATTTAGTTCATAGTACCTACTTTTCCTACTTTTAAATACCAATACCTATGCACTCAAATGTCTAAATGTACAGCCAATTTATATTTTGTTAAATTACTTATTTACTTATTGTACACTTCCAAGAGTACTTTCAGCATTTATATATTTTTTTTTATGAACATATAAATATCTAATGTACAAATGTAAACATTCTTACCAATTAGATACTTTTTTGAATTATAGATACTAGTAGTGGTAGATTTCTACCACTACTACCTAGTATATAGTACTACTAGGTTAGTACAACAATCTATTTTATAGTACTGACAATGTTCTAAATTTTTTCTTTTGATAAGAATTAAAATGAAGTGTTAGCCTTTTGCTAGTGTGTGTTAGTAATTCAGTACATACATTATATAATGTTGATGTCCAACAATCATTTTTAATTTAATTCTTCTTAAGTTAATTAATAAATATTTTTATATTGTTTCGTACATTTTTGCGATGGATTTTGCAATGACTAATGTTAGTGTACATAATTATTTGATTACAGGTAGTGTACAGTTTATTTCAGAACCTAGTGATGTTATAACAACTGTTGGAAAAACCATAAGATTAGATTGCGAAGCAAAATTTGACAGTGTTGCAACATTGCCACAAATAAGATGGAGGTTTCCAGATGGACAATATTTTGATTTTATTGGAGATACAAGAAGGTAAATCCATAAGTATTAACATTTTTGGTTGGTTTAGACTACATTAATTTACTTCAATAATTTCTTTAAATTATCAGAATTCCATATTCTTTCATTTTTATAAAATCTTAACTTTATATAGATTTTTAATATGTCTAAATTAATGGTCTTAAAGTTACGCAATTATTATAATTATCAATACCCTTGCTAATCCCTAAATTGGTTTTGTTCGAGTTTCAAATAATATGTACTTTGCTAATTTGTGTACCCTAACACTTGTATATAATTTAATATTTCAGAACTATAGTTTTCATAAGTGGTTATAATATGAATAATACAATTATTATACTTATATACTTTTATAAATGATTTTTTATAGATAATTATTTCATGGCGTCATAGTATTAAATATATTGTGCGTCTGTTTATTATCAGTTGTCTTTGGTAAAATACGTTGGTAACTTTAACGCTCTAAATTCTAATCACTTATAGAATACAATTTTTATTACTATCAGTTGTATGCATTGAGATATATAAATTCTACTGTCTCTGTATTTGAATGTGTAATCTCTTTTTAGTGATTTATCTGTTGTAATAAATGAGATATAATAATGGATAATATACATCAGTTCATTGTGAGTCAATTCAGAGCGTACAAAATTACCATGATAGAAATTCATCACATATACAAATGTCCAACTATTACATAAAAATTGACTAAAGTATATGGTACATTAGCAATTTTGCTCTTCAGTCAACCTCCTACTACTATAAACTTTTTTACAAAAACACATTGAATCGTTCCAATTCCCTAATATCCAACCTTCCCTCACAATTCCAAATAACTCTCCCAACCACCTAAGTGAAACTGGCCCAGAAATAACAACTGTTGAAAAAAAAAAAAATATTAGCTAAAAACAAAGAGTCTAGAACTATGATATAGTGTCATTTGGACCCCTCTTCAATCAAGTCGTCCAGCCCTGTAAACATATATCTCTATTACATATTTTATAAATTGTTTGTGTTTGTTCTTATTAATAATAATAAAAAATAATAATAATAAAGAAATACAAAGATGAAAATTTTAATTGGAAACATTTGGTTATACTTCTTAAATAATCTTTGATTGATCTATTTTAAATTTCACAACAAATTTATTTTAAATGTTGGGTTTTATCTTCATATTTTTATGGGAAATAGATATTTGCCATTTAAGACAATAATAACATTATGTGGCACAAACTCGATGATGTACTACATAAGGATAAATTTCTATAGGAGCAGCCAAAAGACTGAAGCAATGAAAATACTAACTAGATCATTTTCTTTAAGATCATTACATACTATTTATAATTATTGTCAAATATACAAGAAATAAGCTAACTACTAGCGTTTTAATTCGTCATCCATGACAAAAATACAATAAAATAATTTGACGCACAATAGTTTGTTTGCTATTGAATTAGCTTTCTGATAAATTATCCTAGTTTTCCTATTTTTAAAATAGGTATTTTAATTTTTTTTTCTTAGTGTAATAATTATAGTCATAGTATTTTAATTAATTCAATATTATTGTATTATTTTAGATCTATCTTACAAAATGGATCTTTGCTGATAAAAAATGTTTTCAATGATCATGAAAAAGATACATCTGAAGGTTTTGAAGCATATCAATGTGTAGCATTTGTTGATAACATTGGTTCAGCTGTCAGTCGTATAGCAACTATAACTCTTGCACGTATGTTATACTTTTTGAACTTGGTTAATTATTCTTTCTACTTTTCAAATGTTTTTAAATAGGTCTGTCACCATTTGAGAAACAGCCAACAAATCTAAAACTATTTCCTGGACAAACTGCACATTTTTCTTGTGTTATTAACTCACAACCTCCACCTAAAATAACTTGGCTTAAAGACCATTCACCATTAATAATAGATGCTCGTATGACCATTTTTCCTTCAGGTAAGATCTTTATTTTTTAACTTAAACATGAAAGTTAAAAAAAATTATTATTTTTTCAATTTATTTATAATATAGGGGCATTAGAAATTGATGACGTCCAAAAGGGTGATAATGGTGCCTATCGATGCAATGTCACTGGATTAGATAGGCATAGATTGAGTGACCCAGGAATTTTAACAATTGATGAAAATGAAGGTTAAAATATATATTAATATAGATCATTTTATTTAATCGATACACATAATTTCAAATTCAGTTATTATTTTAACACAAATTTAAAATTATGCAGATAATATCAAAAAATTTAAAGCTCCAGAATTTGTTGCTAAACCTCATTCAACTATAGCTTTGGAAGGATCAGATATAACTCTAGATTGTGCAGCCATTGGAAATCCTCAACCAGCAATATCTTGGTTAAAAGATGGTACTTTGATTGATGTGGCGTAAGTATGATTCAGTATTTATATATTTATGTAGATTGTAGTTTATAGTATTACAATTTATAAAAATAAGTATGATTTAAGTAAGATTAATAAGTAAGATTAATTTTAATACTAGAAATGTGGTTTAAAATATATTTTAATTTTAGATAATTAATGTTTGAAAACCATATGGATTTAATTTATCGCTTAACAATTATTATTTTACATACATTTTTAAACTGAGAATTATATAAAATAATTAAGTTTTTTTTTAAAATTCAAAATTATAAATTATAGTTACTCTAAATTATGTTATCTAAATGTAAAAATTCTGAGTATCTACATTTTCTTAGTACTAAAAACAATTATGGACACAGGCTTAATTTTTGTTAAAAATGTGTTATAGATACTTAGATAGTCGATTTAGTTTAATTGGAACTGGTTTACAAATTACCCAAATCAATAAAAATGATGATGGAAATTATGTTTGTCGGGCAGAAAATTCAGAAGATTCTGCTGATGCCTCTGCCACACTAGAAGTTCATAGTAAGTAAATATTTGTTTAATAATTATTAAATAAAAAAATGTATAAGTACATATATCCTTTTTGTATTAAATTTCTTAAAACAGTCTGTTCATTTTTATACTTGTATAATTTGGGAAAAATCATAAAAATATAGGTACTTTAGTCAATATATTTTCAATACATATTTTATTTTATTAAATTTAAGAATTTTTTTTTTCTCATTTGGATTAAGTTTTCCATATTTGGTCATTAGTCTGATATGATTTGTTGGTGGGTATTTATTGTGTAATAAACGATGTATGCGAAGACATTGTTAGTTTCTTTTCTCAGTGGCGGCTGTCCCAAATAGAAAGCATCACAGTCAGTGACAACGTTCAAACCTGTGATTGTTTAGACACAGCCACAATTATTTAAGATTAGACTATATTTAATTTAGTTTTTACTTTTTGCAGTCAAATATATTAAAACATGTACTTTTAATAGTTTAAATGTATTCCAATTGTAAATTAACTGTTACATTGTATTTTGCATGATTGCCATCACCGGTGTTTAAAAAAGATTTGAAAAAATTTCAAGTGTTCTATTTTAAATTAGTTTAAATAAATTCAATTTAAAGCATAATAATTTATTAACTTGAATTATAGTTACCTACTTATTTTATCAACGTATAGATAGGAAAGTTATAAGATTAAATAAGGTATGGTAAACAAAAATGTATGGCTGTTGTACAGATGTAACACATTTATTTAGGGTGTCATTATTACCCCTTAAATACAAAACATTTTGAATAATAATGTACAATTTATATATAAGGCTCCTTTATATTTTTGTAGTTGAAATAAAATTCTTTTAATTATGGTTTTTAAATATATGTGAATATTTTTATTATTATAGTACCTACATTTTAAATTTATCAGATTTGTGTTTTTATTTTGATATGGTATTTCAGTTTTATAATGTTATGTTAAAGTTAATGTAGTATAAGTTTAATAATCTAACTAGTTGTTTAAATTATTTATCATTTCAGTTAAACCACAATTTATTCGAAAACCTAAAGATACAATGGTTTTAGAAAAAGAAGATATAATTTTAGAATGTGAAGTAGCTGGTAAACCTCCACCACGAGTTACTTGGTTAAAAAATGGTGATAGAATTAAACAAGATGAATATTTACAGTTTATTAGTGGGTAAGTAATTTCAATGAAATTATACACCTAATCTTTTGTTGTAATTTAAATTCTAATCTATTATTTAATATGTTGAATTTATACATTGTTGAAAAAAATTCATAATAAAACTTCAAATATTATTTATTACAATCGTGTTTTGATTATATCTAAAATTTTCTGACACATACATTTTAACAATATTCATAAATTTGCAATGATGCCATTTTATTTACAAAATAATTTTATATTGAAATATAGTTGTTAATTGTATTTAAAAAATCTAGGCTGTTATTGTTAAGATCAAGTGATGAATATTTGCATTTGTTTTAAACTAATCTTTTCCATAAATTTAATAATTCAAAAATTATTGTAAAGATAAATTAATAGAAAAATAGATCTCAGAATTTATATTTTCTTAAAATAACTAATACGTAAAAAACCATTTTCAGGACAAATTTAAAAATCCTAGGATTGATGACTATGGATTCTGGAATGTTTCAATGTCTAGCATCTAATCCTGCTGGGAATATTCAATCATCAGCATTTTTAAATGTTTTCCATGCAGGTAATTTATTAATCATTAGTAAATAAATATTGCTTGTTGTGTTTCAAGTAAAAAATGTTGATAAGTCCAACATTATATCCACAAAATATTATGAACTCAAGTTTAATTGTTTGTTTCTAATTTTATATTTTACCGTAACGTGTGTTTGTTATTAATAATTAATAGATAGTTTATTATATACTAAAATGTATTATTGTTTTTTCATAACAGTATTATAACAGTAGTTACATTATTTTTTAAAGTAATTGCTTCTACTACTGTTTTTGTTATTTTTATTTAGAGACATAATTTAGTAATATTATTCTCAGGGAATCTTCAATTATTATAAAGCCAACTCAGAAGAATAAATGCTATAGCATTTGATTGATATATATATATATATATATATATATATATACATTGTTTTTATTATAATTTTTATTAACATTATTATTTTGCTTGGTTTTACGTAGTCAATTATTTATTTTTGTTTGCATTTTGTTGTTTTCGCTTTTTAAACAGACTCTTTACCTAGTTCAAACAGTTCTACAAATATTAGTACTGATATCATCACCTCATTATCTGCAGCTGAAAAACCGAAGGACTTAAAAAAAAATCTACCCTCACCACCTAGAGCATTAGAAGTTAAACTTGTATCATCTAGATTGGCAACTCTAACATGGACTAATCCTTTAAGATCCAATGGTGATATAATAACATATACTATATTTTATCAACAAGAAGAATCAGACAGGTTAATTTTTTGTATTAAATATTTGAGATTATTTTTTAACCAATAATATTTTATGTTGTAGAGAACGAATGACAAATACATCACTAACTGAAATTACTATAACTGGGTTAATACCAGATAAGCATTATCTCTTTCGAGTAACAGCAGTAAATGAATATGGTTTGGGTGAAAGTTCACCCCGTTTAAAAGTTATGACTAAAGCTGAAATTAATTTACCGGGGGTACCTTTGAATGTAACCGCAAAAGCAATTTCATCTTCATCAATATTTGTTTCTTGGTCCAAACCAGAGCATGGCAGCGAAACTTTAAAAGAATACAAATTATTTTATATGAAGGTATTAAAGTTTTATCATTAATTTATAAATTTTTTTTTTTTTAATTGCTATATATTAATTCTAGGAGTCGACAACTGAAGAACAATATTTTGTAACAAAACACACTGATCATGAAATTGTAAATTTAAGCCCTTATACAAAGTATAAAATTTGGGTAGTTGCATATAATCATAATGGACCTGGATTGAACTCTGAAGAAGTAATAGTTTTAACCAAATCTTCAGCTCCAACTCAACCACCACAAAATATTATTGTTGAAGCTATCAATCCTACGGTATATCAATTTATTTATTATATAAAATATATTTTTGTATAAATGTTTGATTTCTATATTTTCATGTATTTTAGACAATTAATATTAGATGGGATCCTCCACCGATATCTAGTCAAAATGGATTGATAACTGGTTACAAAATTAAATATAAAAAACAAGATAAAAAAAATTCAGGTGAAAGTATGACAACTGCTGGTGATCAAACAGAGTATACAATTTCAAACTTGGATAAAAGTTCTGTGAGTAAAATATAATATGTTTTATAATAAAATTGTAATTTCATTGTGGATTAGTAAATTAAATTAGATAATTAAATATACATTAAACTGGATGATTAATTCTTTAGTTGACAATTCCTAATTAATATAATAATAACTTAAATATTTTAATTTTTAGATTTATCAAGTTCGGTTGTGGACTTTAAATACCATTGGGCCCAGTCCACCATCAGAGTGGATCACCGTATTTACATTTGAAAACAATGTTAAAGAAAGCACTATCCCTGATGCACCTACCAATTTTAAAGGTTAATTTGAAATGTATTATAGTAATAATTATTATAATTATAATTTTTTAAACAGTTCGTCCTTTTTCCAATTCACTATTGGTTACATGGTCTCCACCTAAAGACAAGAGCATACTTGTAAGAGAGTATATACTAGCATGGGGTAAAGGTGTTCCAGATACTTATGTTGAAAAATTAAATTCTAAAGTACGAAAATATGAAATCAAGGATTTAGGTAATTAAGAGAACATTAATATGTTAATATTCAATTTTTTATTTATAAAATTACATCATATTTTATGTAAATATTATTTCAGAACAAAATGCAGATTATATATTAAGTCTTGCTGCTGTCAATGAAATGGGTGTTAGTCCCCTAGCGTATACTACAGCAATAATACGAGAACAAAATATTTTAAACACCTTGGAAACATCTAACCCACTATTACCACCAATTGGATTAAAAACTAATGTTATCTCACCTAATGCTATTGAAGTATCATGGGCAGACAAATCTCCTTCTGAATCAGATGTAATTTATAAACTCTATATGAATAATGTATTTCTAAATTATTTATTTTGTTATTTATATTGCAGTTGAATATTGAAGAAGAACGTATTTATGTTGTACGATACAATGCTAATTCACCTAACAATGTACGATATAAATATATCAATACCACTGAACTTTCCTGCATTATAGATGATTTGAAACCTAACACTCAATATGAATTCACTGTGAAATTGATTAAGGTGATCTTTCAACTGATTATAATAACCTGAGGTTATAAGTTAAGTAAATTGTAATTTGTAATCATGATTACATTACAGGGCCAATATGAAAGTGCATGGAGTATGATTGAAATAAATAGCACTCAAGAAGCTAAACCAGCATCACCACCTAGAGATTTAACTGCTATTAAAAGTGATGACAAACCTCAATCAGTAATATTAAATTGGCAACCACCAAAATTTTCAAATGGACAAATAATTGGTAAGTAACTTAAGGAATTCAATTTGACTGACTATTATATCTTAATGTATGGATTATTAGCATATCAAATATTATATACAACTGACAATTCAAGTTCAGACAGTGATTGGGTGTCCAAAACAGTTGAAGGAGAACTAATGTCGTTTACAGTTAAAGATCTTACTCCTAATACAAATTATTACTTCAAAATTCAAGCTAAAAATGCTGTTGGTTATGGTCCTTTTAGTCCATTCACTAATATTAAAACAATGCCAGGTATTATTTTAATTAGTGTATATTAATTAGTACACTTATATAATATGCACATTCTTATTCGAAAATAGTTTTATATTATAGATCACAAATTTTAATTCACATATTTATTTCAGGAGGTCTTCCTTACAACGATGGAACATCACTTAAAGGTATTATAACTGAAAAAAATTAATTATTTCAAGTTATCTATCTATGTGATTGTTTATTTTAATTTTGGTGTTTTAAATTAACAGATGGAAAAAGTGGTATTAACAACACAACCATTTTATACATATTAATTGCCTGTTGTTTGTTACTTATATCTTGTATTGGTATTGGAATTGCTTTATTGTGTTGTAAAGACAACAAACCTTTAAGAAGTCGCAGTAAGAAAGGGTAAATATTTTAATATAATTGTATTTCTATATTTTTGGTGATTAGTTTATTAATTTTATTAGTATACTTACATCAACTTATATTATCAGTATAAGTTGTTAGACAGAAATTAAACTTGGTCATGTATTTTTAAATGTATTCTTGAAATTGTTACCCATATAATTTGTAAGACTATATGAATTAATATTGATACCTATTTAATTTCTTATTACAGATATATTAAAGGCTCAACTGGCAAAAATTTGAAAGGAGCTCAGTCGCCTAGTATTAAACCCCCAGATTTGTGGATTCATCATGATCAAATGGAATTAAAATCTATGGAAAAATCTTCACAAGGTTCATTAGATACTAGTTCTGGATGTGGTCAAGGAAGTACAAACACTTATGATGGTCCTGACACCCGTGTTACCATACACCATGTACCTCAATCAACCAGTTCATTAGAGAAAAGTAATTACGTATCATCGTATATCGGTATGTTTACACTGGGTTCTGACTAAATAATGCATTATTTTATATTAAGTTAATTATTAAAGTTACATTTGTTTATTATTATATAATAAGGTTGGCTTTGTTTATTTATTATTTTGCATGTGATGTTTTATTTATTTTTATTTTATATATAACAAGGTAATACAATTATGCAACCCTTATTACCAGAAGAGAAAACTTCAACATTAAAACGTTTTAAACCCAAACCTGTTGTCTTGCCTGTTGATACATTTGATTCTCTTTATAGTGATTGTAAGTTAAAGTTTTATATTTTATAATTTATTTTTATATTTTAATTTATTTTGTCACATAGTATACATTAATTAAAATTATTGATATATACTTTTACTTTTTAGCTATGGCGACATTACCTAATCAAGAATCTCGTTCACCATTCCCAAAATCTCAGTATGCAACTACAACTAGAGCTCATGTTACAGTAGATTTAACTGCCGGTTAAGATAATTATATTAAAAATATACATTTCTATTTTCATATGTATTGTATAGTATAAATTATTATTTGTATCATCATTTTTGATTAATAGGAGTTCCTGAGAATAATTATATTGTTCAAGCAACTACAGTTCCAGATAAATTTGAATCTATACCTGTACCGTCCTCTACGAACCTTCAACAACAGCACACGTATGTTCTTATTAATTATTCAAACATTAAATAATGAAAAAAAGGTGGAATAGTTCTAAAATTATTTTCCTGTTATAGTTATTTTTACCCATAAATGCAATTTTAGTTGAATTATTTATACTTACTTAGCTAAAATGTTAAATAAAATATAAACTTTTGTAAACATTATGTGTAAATTAAGTACTAGTTCTTCTATAAAGTAGGAACAAGATTTCATTAAAACTTAATTTAAAATGTAACCTAATAAGTAATTTACTATCATATATACCCAAATATTTATGCAAAATGTAAATAAGCATATTCATTTTTAATTCTTAAGTAGTAAAAAAAAATAAAGCACTCATTATCACCATTATTTTATAACCCTTCTAATATATAATTAAATCTAATCTGGGAGTATTCAGATTTAAAAATACTTTTTAATATATCTACTTCATAGGTATAGTTATTATTTTATTTTTTAAAAAAAATATTTAGGAAAAACTGCAAGATAAATATATAGGAAAAAATTTGGCTTATTAAATTGTAAATTAGAATAAATTATGGTTTTAATCTATAATTTTAGGGGATCAATAAACTCTAGTGAAAAAAGACAACAGGGTCATCCTTTGAAGAGCTTTAGTGTACCTGCGCCTCCACCTCAGTCAGCACCTTCTACTCCACAACAAAAGCACATTGGTAATTAAATATACATAAACTTTTTTTTTTTTAATGTCATAATCTTTTCAATAATTTTTTAGTTACAGTTAGGCCTCAGGGCTCATCAAGTCCATACAAGAAAAACAATTACTCAACTATAAATAGTTCTCCATCCAATGCATCAATGGCTAGTGGTCCTAAGACATGGAAATCTCCACTTACTGGTGTAAATCAGGGAGATAATGCCACTGAAGTGGAATCTCTTAGTAAAATACAAGTAATACGTTTATTATAATAAATTTTTTAAAAAAATAATACATCTTACATTATTATGACAATATAAATTTCCACTTTGATGTATTACTTAGAATACATTCTGTGTTAACATTACTGAAGTTCAACATATCAAATTTTTCTCGATTAAAAACATTTTAATTAAAATCTCTATCACTCGCTCAAAAATCTTCTTTCTCTTACTCTCAATGTGTATGACGGTTATACTATTTGTATATAATTACTTTTATGATTATATAATTATTCTTATGGAAGCATTATGTAAATATTTAACTTTCCAAAACCTGTTTCAATTACTTCCAGTAAAACTTTTTTGTTTTAATGTTGCCTTAGTATAAATATAACCATAACATTTATTTGAATTTAATTTTACTACGTAAATCTTTAATCAGACCAGTCTGGACTTATGGCATACAGTTATGGGGTAATGCTAAAAAATCAAATATAAATAAAATACAAACATTTCAAAACATAGCACTCAGGAAACTTTTAAATGCTCCTCCTTTCGTCTCAAACCACACAATCCACACTGATCTAAAAATGAAATTTGTACACGAAGAAGCTATAACTCATTACCAACGTTTCTACATTCGATTTTCCTCTAATTACAACCCACTAATACGAAATCTCATCGCAGTCCTTTCTATTCCTGGAAATCCACCCAGACGTTTAAAACGTAAATGGTGTCGTGACCTACTTGTTCAACCCCCTCCCATCAACTAATCCATGTCAGAGCCAGCTGCTTAGTAATTTTAAATAAATAAATAAAAAAAAAAAAAAATCAATATTGAGTGTCGTTAGTGGATGACTTCTTACGTCAAGCGTATCATGTTCCCCTAAGGTATAGATTGTTTATCTCAAATAAAGAAAAAAAAAAAAATTTACTACATGGCACCATAGAATAGTTCTTACATAATGAATGATTTACAGTCATACCGCTTATATTTAATTATAAGTGATGCTAGTATTAAATTAATTAAAAATATATAACTTGTTTGCAGACTTCATATAGCACAGAAGAACTCAATCAAGAAATGGCTAACTTGGAAGGTCTGATGAAAGATCTGAGCGCAATTACCGCATCTGAATTTCAATGTTAGGCATAGGATATATTTTTAATTTATCGTCAACTTAATATAAGTTAAATTTATTTTAAGACAAATATAATATAAAGTTAATATTTAAGTATGAAATCCAGTATATTATCATAAGACTGATCTCTGATGTATACAATGACCATTTATGACAAACACATCACATTTTTATAGTCATAAATATAGACATTTATGAACAAATTAACTAAATTTATAAATTTTTAATTCATTCCTTTTTTTTTTTTTTTATATATAAGTACCTATGATTTTTTAATTAAGAAGCAATAACGTATTCTCATTTATGATTAAGTTATAATGACTCATTCCTACAGTTATTTTGTATTAAACTCAAGTATTAATTGTCAATTAATTGTATTGAATATGTTCGGTATTTATTATGAAAATCAATGTGCACTTGGATAATATTATTTTTAACTACTGTTATCCTGTATGAAAATTTATATTGTATGCAATTTAGCTATAGAGATTGAGTCAATTGACAAAATTAAAAACAAATTTTTAGATTATAACGATTAAGCTCAAGATGTTTATCCAATCCACATCAATGAAAATCGATTTTTAACCGCTTAATATATTTTATTGAAACAGTTTTGCTTAAGCTAATGTTTTTTCATCTGATATTTTGTAATTTTTATTGATTATTTTGTATTTTATTATCATGGCAAGGCTATACTTTGACTGATCGTTTTCATGATAATTTCAAACAATTATTAATCATATGTTTCAAGTTATGTCGGTATTCAATAATACATAATATGATCATATGCGAAAACCTATTTTGAAATAGTATTAAGTCTGTTTACTAGACATTCTTATTTCCAATAAAAACCTAATTTTTTATTTTTTCTAATTTTTCTCAAAAAAATAAGTACAAAATAATCATCAATAAGGATTATTATATGTAAATATTTTATGCATCGTGCATAAAACGTGACTAATAAGTTAACTCAAATGTAAGTAATTCATTTAATCAAAAAAACAAAGTTGTTTTATACTTGTTAAACTTAAATTCACGCACATTATTTTATGTAATTGATCTTGTTTTTAATTTAGTCTTAATTAAATAAGATGATTTTAAAAATTCAACTAATATCTGTTATACAATTTCAATATTTCCTGTTTTGTATTTTTTCACCATTGTTTTATATTAAAAAGTTCAATTAGATCACATCAATGAATTAAGTTTATTTTAAAATTTATATGACTTTTTAAGTATATATTTGTATTTTTAATTTGGTGTTCAATTAAAATTATATAAAAAAAAGTGTATACTAGTCAAGAGTGGTTTGACTGTGTCACAGAATATTTTCATTACTATTCTATATTTTGCAATACAAATATCTTAATAATTTCTATAATCATCTGTAAAAATTTTTATAACAACTTTAAAATAAATATAAATGAAGGTATTCTGATGACAGTTTTACTTGCCTTTATTTCTTTTCTGTCAAATATATCAGTACTTTAAAATTTTATCTAAGATATATAATTTTCACCTAGTTAAAATGAAACAATTATTTATAGTTTTTCTACCCTTAGATTTAAACATTAACTGCCACCAAATTGAAACTACTGCAATAACGTATCAAAATCATCTAAAATGTATATTGTAACATGTGTAAAATAACGTAGCCCAAATATTTGTACATATTTTTATTTAATTGCAAACATTTATGAATATGTTATCAGAGTTTACCTTCTGACAATAATTTGGCAAAAACAACAAATGTAACTTATTTGTGAACGTTATTTTGTACAAATTAATTTAAGAGAATTTATTATTACCTATGTATAATTTAACAATTTTTTGTATTTTAATCAAATTTTATTTAAAAAAAAAAATTAATGGAACAATATGTAACAGTGATATTTGCTTTATGATATAATAGTTATAATTTATTTTTATAATTTACTGTTTAATATTTTATTTTATATTTTTATACTTTCCATTTGTTTAAAATTAACACAAACCCGTATGTTTAATTTTTTTACCTAATGAATGTAATATATTATTATAATGTAACATTATTTTTAAAATCTTTCCTCGGCCATACTTGACTCTTTATACTCTTCAATGTATTAACACAACATCACTAATTTTCTTTTTTAACACTTCTACTAGGTATCTACCAAATTTAAATTTGAAAGTGCCTTAAATGTGTAAACAACATAATTGATTACTTTCTATTGATACATTTTTATAATTATGTATAAAATATAAATATTTGTCTATCCTTTATGTGTATGTTTTATGATTATGAATTTCATAAGAATGGATTCCAATATTGTAATATCTCAAAGATGTTTAACAGTCTTAAAAGCTAGTTAGTATATATTTTTTGTTATGTAAGTCTTAGTATTAATAACTAATCCTATGTTTTAGATCTCTTTGTCGAATAATATTTTAATTTTTCAATTCTTAATTAGTGCTTTGTTCATGGAATTAATGACAAATTGTAGTTCCTTTTTTTTATATTCTTTGATCTATTCTTGTATTTATAAACCTTAATGAAACTTGTATTTTTTTTTTTACATTTTTTTTTTTAATAAACAATTTTTATGCGTCATGTAACATATTTTAAACTCTATGTTTCTTTTACCTGGTCATTTTTACCGTTCCTTAACTGATTATAACAACACAGTATTTTCATTTAGGTACTATATTTAAATTTATCAGTCCCTTAGCAATATTGCATTTAGTGAACGGAAAACGAATGTCTCTTGGACAATGCTTTTATACCGCACACATATGATACAAAAAGTAATGCTGCTGATTTGTTGGCTTGCGTTGATATATACGGATTATTCGTTTTTCTTGGGCAATAGTATCGATCATGCTGATTACTGATACAATGTAATATAAATGTTATGCCCAGTGCTCGACTTAAGGGGGGACGCAAGGTGACGGAGTACCCCAACTAATTATTCAGAAATTTCAGCGTACCCCTACTTTTTTTTTTTAAGGAGAACGCATGGGACGCTGAATCATGCCATCATTCTGAATTTTTATCAAAATGCACGTTTGTTATTATATTTTATTTTATAAGTTAAAAATATAGTATACAACATAATATTTAGAGTAATTTTTTTAAGATTCTGAACGGAGTGATGAAATCTATTGGTTTTACAATGTTGTGTGTTTTTTTTTTTTTTGTCTGTCAACAGGTTTTTTGAGCAGTAAAAATACTTTGATTTCCTCAAAATGCAACTTTTCTGAAAGGAAAGTGAATTAAGATGGCACTTGGGCAAATCAAAAATTAAACTTTTTTAAAAATGTCGAAAAACCAATAAAATAAATTACAAAATACGGCAATTTTTACGCAAAACCACTTTTTGCCGAAATACACATTTTTAAAATGCTCTAACTCAGAAACTAAATACCGCAAATACTTGACATTTTAACCAAATATTTATGTTGGCATTTTCTATACATAATTAAGTTTTCAAAGTATTTGACATTTTTTGGACCTACTCAAAGCAATTTCAATTTTCAATTTTTCTAAGTTTTTTTTTTCGAAATATCGATAGAAAAATTTTAGTTGGTTAAAAAGTCTTGAAAATTTAATGCAATTATCACAATTAAAATAAATTGAAAACCGTTCCACACAATATTTTTTATAAGCCCATTAAGTCTAAATTTGTATGAAATATGTCAAAATCGCGATAATTTGCAAATTATTTTGTAGTTAAAAATGTGTAAAATGTTTTCTATTGATACTTAAGGCTCAAAACGTTAACACAAGGTTAGGTTATCCATAAGCTCAAATATCTATAGCAACAATGTTTACCAGGCTTTAAAGGAAAATTTTTATGACCGTTTGAAATTTAAATTTTTATGAAATTGCATAAAATAACGTTTTATCCTCAACCAATTTTAAATACTTGTTATTATTCAAAAAGTATTAGTCGCAGAAACTCGAAACTTTTACTAGTTGTTTAGATTGGCATTTTCTTTTGGTCATTATTTTTAAAAAATAATATACTAATTTTTAAGCAACTTATAGGCATTTGAAATGTTTGACATTTTTCCTTTTCTTTTTTTTTAATAATTGTTGATAAAAAAAAATTGGCTGAGACAAAATACTTGAAAATTTAATTGAAGAATTTAATTATTCATACATTTTTTTGTATATGATTTTAAGAGGGGGATCAGGGAGCGTGGGGGCATAGCCCACACGGCTTTGTAATGTTTAACAAGTGATGGGGACGCTCCTTTTTTAAAACTTAATGGAGTCCCCCTACTTTAATCTTTCCAAGTCGAGCACTGGTTATGCCGATTGAATCGGTTGAGTTGATGTATGCAAATGCGATTAGTGTACGGATTCTTGGGTTTGTAACGCATCGATTAGTCGAACTATTAGTCACTTTAACACTATCGACTATCTCGCAGGTGTCGTATACACCACGCAAAGGCTTGACGTATAAAACAGATATTTTTCGGTAGATTAATTCCCCGACAGAGATCTCCTCTATATTGTCGTTTTACTCTCGAAACAACCGACTACAATACTGAGTACTAGATGTTCGAGAGTGAGTTTTTATCTTACCTGGGCAAATGTTATGTTATTTCTTACCTAACCAACGATATAGTGGCGGTCAAACTGGGGGGGGGAGGATAGATCCCCTCCATGACCTTTTTTCAATATTTATATTTCAAGCATATTAAACCTATTACAAATATAGGTATTAATTTTTTTTCTAAAAACAAATATCAATGGTACATTTTTACAGTAGATCTTATGTCTTACGATTTACGACTATAATAAAATAAACTATAATCTATTTTGGTTTATTTTTATGTATAGTATAATAAATAATAATAATAATTATCTACTACCTAGACTCATATCTATGAGTTAGGCTATTATCATTATTTATATTTACTATTTAGTTGTCTATTCAAAATATCCGGGAATTAGCTCGCCGATAATCGAGAATATTTCATAAGCAACTAGTAACATCCTCCTCTCCGTGTATACCTACCGATATCGATACGGGCGATACGTATTCGTATTTCGTAGCCAGCACGGGGCTATGAGTTGGTCGATTTATCTTGAATGTTGAATTTAATAATATGACTAAACAGTTTTAAAGTTTCAATCACCAAGTTATATAGATGTTATAATATTGTTATAGTTTGTCTTTCAGCGATTCAGCAATACAAAATTATATTATATTGTATTTTATACAAATAATATTAACATTATTAATTATGAGTGCTAAAAGAAAGGATGGCTCAATATTGAGTTTCTTTTTTTCAAAAAAAAAAAATAAACAATTATATGATGTCAATATCAATGTCAATGTCTACTTTTTTGTATTTATATTTTTCATCCCTCTACTTATTTTGTCTAGAATAACGCATTCCTCCTAAGACTTGTGTTTTAAAATGAAATAATTATGGTTTATGCGTGTCAGTACTCAGTAGTAATTGATTAAACTAGACATTAGTACAATAGTATTAGTATTAGCACGTTAATGTTATTTTTACTACATTCGAAAATATGTTATTTATTTGTTTAGTTTTAAAGATTATTTATGATAGAAAAAGATTGTAGTATTCTACATGCATAAACAAAATGTGAACTATAAAAAAAAAAAATACTATACAAGGTATGAATAATGTTATGATGATATCAGGAAATCTGAATTGTAAGGCATCCCTCCACTTATCTTGAGCCATTTCGACCATTGTAGATGCCTCTGAATCAGATATTCCTTTGCCACAAAAAGTGACAGACGAGACTAGAGTCTAGGGTCACAAAATCTAAATTTGATAAGTAGGTACCTACACGAATAGAAATTATAACATATTATTAATTTTCAGTTACCTAATATTTAGTAGCTATTTTATTTAAACTGAAGACCAAATCTATTTTATTTTATAATAAATTATATATTAAAGCATAAATAAAAATAAAATTGTTACTTTTAAAACTGTATGAATATCGTTTAGTTATTTTGTTTAAAGTGTATATTATATTTTATTACAAAATACTTTATATATTATTACTAAAAATATGTATTGTTAATTAATTTAAATTTTTCAAAATGCAGATTTTTATAAATAGTGTTTGTTAAAAATCTGCTAAATCCCCCCCTCCCATGACAAAACCATTTCACCGCCACTGCAACGATATCAATTATGAGATAAGAAATATTATAACACCGCCTTAGTACCTTTAGAAGTAGATCGTCTAAAACACTTTATTTACCAAAATCTTAGGATATCAAATAAAAGGATAACTCAAATAAAAATATAACCCAAAAATGAAAGGTGAAAACACTACTATTAAAAAATCGAAATGTAACATAAAAATTCGTTCGCGTACAAAAATAACAATCACACCGTAGTCTTCACTAACCCATGAAAACGACAGCACCTCCACTAACCCGTGAAAACGACAGCCCCGTTCCTCTGCCGTTATTCAGCTCCCGTTATTCGCTAAAACCACAATGACCTATATATTTTAAAACACAGGGTCACAGGCCTATGGTTGAGGATGGGATGCCGCGAACGAGAGATTCACACGGTTTTTGGTACGCGACTACAACTCTACGGTAGCCACACATGGTCAGTTTTTCGGGGCTAGGTAAATTGAGTTCGAGATAAGTTTGGTACATTTTGAAAGCGGTAAATTGAGTCCCGGGAATAAACAGGTAGTAGGTAAGTTAAGTCCCGGGAAAAAAATGGTAATAAGTAAATATTATTTATATGAGGATATAATTTTCAGATTTATATAGATTAAAAATATTACAAATACAAATTATTTCATTATTACTATACATTACATTATATTAGTATACTGCACTCCATTTATTTCCAAATTAATTTAAAAAAATGATTATCGTTCAAAATTATCATAATATTCATAATTATTATATATTATATATTATGTATTTTGTAAAAACTTTATTGATATTAATTTAATAAACTCAAATCCGGTTGTTATAACATTACTGGTGTATTTGGACATTTGCTCCCTTAGGTTTTGTTCCTCATCGAGCGTGCTTTTCTTTTTTTGATTTTTACTTCTTAATTTTATTTGTGTCTCGGACTGAAATTCAAGTAATTCATCAATAAAGTTTAAAATATTCGGATTTGGACTGCAGAAGCGTCGGTTTAATCGCGTATGATATGATTCACAACTATTGGTTGTGCGCACGGTTGTAACAGCAAATGCCAACCAAATATTCGGGGGAAATGTAGCATCAGCTGATATGTAAGTGCATAGTATATAATCGCAAAATAATTGTATTCGCTCGTCATTTGGTTCATATTTTTACATATTTTGACTAACGTGCATGTTTCCATGCATATTTTAAAATTTAAAATGCACATAAATCGTTTTTCCCCGGGACTCAGATTACCAACTACGTTATTTTTTTTGGGACTCAACTTACCTACTACCTGTATTTCCCCGGGACTCAATTTACCGAGTTATGGTCATTAGAGACTCAATTTACCAATCCCGAGTTTTTCTTGTACAGGCTGCCGGACAAAGTATGAAAACTAATTCGTCCATGCGGGACTGCGCAGGCGTATCGAAACGTGTGTGGGTTCCGGGCCCAGGCCGTCCGACCAGATTGCCAAGCTGTTTAATTATATATTGTACCGTCTACGTGCTACTATTGCACGAGTATTGCACTACACTGCATTTTCGTGAAGTTTTGTCTTTTTTTTTTTTTTAATGTCTCGAGAGAGAATCTCAATGTATAGAAGATTTTATTAATATTTATCGAAGCGAACATTGTATGTGGAAAATAAAATTTAAAAAATACCACGATAGATGCAAAAGGGACGCTGCTTACAAACTTTCGATTGAAAAGTAAAAGAAATTGACCGCTCTGCGACAAAATCAACTGCAGTAAAAAAAAAAAAAAAACAATAACTTGAGCAGCAGTTATAGTAGTCTATCAAAACTTGTGACTGAAGTGTGGACAGATTCACCGGAATGTATGGGGACGCTTGTGATTGATGATTGTGTAGCAAAACTGACGCATGTGGCTACCATTAGATAATAAACGACGTATTACCTATGTACAGGATTAAGACGGATTTCGTTTTGCGCACAACAAAGCAAGACGTATTGATATACACATCCGACAACTACTTGTAAACAGTGTGAACGGATCAAATTGTTCGGTCCTGATCCCGGATACTTGGAGTGTCGTAAAATTACATTATACATAAGCGATCAGCATGCGCGTGTTTTGGTATGCAGCCGTTATTGGGTTAAAACGTGATCTATTGTATGCAAAGTGGGGCGGAAAAATGCAAAAATAAAACGCATTATAAGCAACACTGGTACGTAGTATAGTGGTTTGTTTAAAATCATTTAAGTAATTTTTAGATCCGTGCACGCATCATGAGTGTGATCGAAATGACCAAAATATAATATATGATAAAAGCACATCCACCGGATCTGACCGTCGTGCAATCGTTGTTTGCCATCTTTGCATAAATCCAGTCCTTGTAATTGTAAACGAATACATAATGGTCTTCGGAATCACTGGAGCCGCAAGTCGGTTCATCGGTTTCAGAATGCGTGTATGACGAATGGCTTGTTACGCCATACTGCAGGCCTTCGCCACATATGAGCGGACCACCGCTATCGCCTGCACACATCCGGACATGTTGGTTCGCTTTGGCGCATAAATACTCTTTTCTCTCAAAACTGCGAACAGCAAAGCGACGATTTCGCTGAAGAATTGCGAGCCGAACGGTTGCGACGCGGTACCTACTCATTGACGGTGAGCAAGCATTTGCCGTACATGATTATGACGTTTATTGCGAGCCCGTGATCCGGCAGGGTATTGTGAAAACCGTCATCGACCGCATTATCACCTTTTTCGGTGCGGCCGAACCCGATGTTTGTGCAATTTAGTTCCTTGTCGTCGGCGAAATCGTCGGGATGGCCAGATATCACCGCGAAACGATCGAGACCCGGAAATGGTGCATTCAACTGGGTCAAAACGTCGAGCGAAAAGAGAACGCGATTATAACTTTTACTTTTATCTTGTCACTTAATAAAAAAAAAAAAAAACCAAAAAAAGTAAAAAAAAAAAACAACGAAGAACTTGGTCAAAAAAGTGGTTGAAAAATAGACAATATTATACTCACGCGAACAGAATTGCGCAATTTTGAAAGAAATTATTTCAAAAATTTTTTAAGAATGGCTGATGAATGTTTCGATGAAATTTTAACTTTGGGAAATCCATTTATTAAAAAATAAAATACATCAATGTGAGAATTTATAAAATAATTATAATAATAAATAATATTGAAAAATATATGTGAATAATATTAACAATCTATCAATAAATATCAAAATAACTTTGATTTTTTCAATATATTGAACACGTCTTCAATATGATCCATACCAGGGGTCACCAACCAGTAGATTACGATTGACTGGTCGATATTTCTAGGAAAATAGGTAGATCGTTATAAAAATTAATTTTACCATTATTAGTCAATCGCGTAATAAATAACCCGATCGGATAATGTATGTATCATGTATGTGATAATGTATGTATTCATTATTATTATGAAGAAACAATGTATCAATGTATTGAACATTGCCGATATGTACCTACCTACGCCTGAAGTGTTATCATGTTCACTGCGACAAAGTGCATTTCAAGCTTCGAATGAGCTATAATTGCAGAACGCTTTTATTCTCCTGACGATTTGCACGCATTTAACTAACAAACTACAATTATAAACTCAAATACTCAATACACACCGTTTTGTGGGGTAAAAAAATGTGTAATTTCTTACTTTCACCAAACTAATATCTGTGTGGTTATTGTAGGTTGTATACTGATACACCTCCGCGACGCTTTGCTGACGATCCGTCGGAATATTATATTGATCTTGACCACTAACGCCTAAAAAGACCTAATTATCGCGATGTCATGACGGAATACATGTAAAGTTAATGTAATTATTATAACTAACTAGTCATATTTTAATTTTTCTTACCGTGATGTCGGTCACAACTGTTCCACGAGTACAATGAGCAGCAGTCAATGCGAACAGTGGTGATATCATCGTGCCCGTGCACACCTGTTTAGTTAGACTGTTGCCTTCTTCTTGAATTATTAAAGCCACCACGTACGGGTACATATCGTGATCGTACGGCTTGCCGTATGATATACGCTCTGTTTCATGGGATTGTGAAAACGCCCACTTGCAGATAGCTACTAATAGAATGCACAGGATTCTGGGGACGCACAGGACTTGCGGACCCTTCATTCTTGATGAATGTTATAAATCAATCGAACTCTGTACGAGACGCGCTCGTATATATTTTCACTAATGAAATCCAACTGAAATGGATCATAAAGCTTATCGAGTGATTCTTAATTCTTGATTACCTATACTGCGAGGTACACCATGGTAACTGTATATAGACGTATTTTAGTGTTATTCATAGTCAAGTTGGACCTGGTTTATCGATGGTTTAATAGTAGTTTATCTTTTTTGTTATTCATAGACGATAAACTTTACTTAGACTATTGACTAAGTTTAACGATAAACCTCTGAGTTATAAACTAGGTATATACTGGGTTTAAAGCTGGTTTAGTATAAAAATCACTATTATCTTAATAATATGTATTATCATTTAATTTAATTCATTCGTGTTTTAAAAACTTGTGCGTTTTATACTTACGAAAAATGGATATCGGTAATGTACAAAATGTTAGACGCGTATGAAATTTAAGAAATATGCATTTTATTAGACAGCGGAAAATATATAACATTCGTAAAAATCCTTACAACAAACTTACTAATAATGAATTTCGTAAAATGTATCAATTTTCAAAAGCAGATTGATTACAAATCGTAAACGAAATTCGTGACTTTTTACCTCGAGCAGTTAACAATCGCGGAAAACCAATTTCGCCGGACTTACAATTGTTGATTGCACTTCGTTATTTAGCTAGAGGACAAGTAATTTATTATTGATTATGTTTTAATGTTTATAGTAATAGTCCATTTATGAATTTAAAACAAATTAAAGTACCTATATTATTATAATTTAAGGTTCAGGACGACAATGCGAAGACTTACATGGTGTTAGTCAACCGACAGTTAGTCGATGTTTGAGTCAAGTTTGTAGAGCACTAGCATCATTAAAAAATAATTATATTAAGTTTCCATTGACCAATGAAGAGTTAGCTACTAAAAAGGCAGATACCACAATTCATAAAATATAACAATGACATGAAAAAAAAAACACCTGGAAAAACTGTAACGTTCGCATTAAAATAATAGAACATAGAATGTATTTTTACCTTATTTTTTTTAGATTGGCAACAATTAGTAATAATATGGAAATTTGGGTGATTCTATGGCTGTTTAAAATAAACCAAAGATAATCCATAGTTTTTCAAAACATAGCCTAGACCATTGACTATGAGGACTAAATTAAACACTATTAAACCTATACACCTATACACTATTAAACCCGAGTTTAACCAAGGTTTAAGAATTAAACCAAGTTTATTTAAACTTCTGTTAAACCTTAGTTTTTGACGATGACTATGAATAACAATGATTATGTTTCTCTGCTTTCGCATACGACGATAAAAACAAATAATGTTACAACCAGTGGCGGATATGCGATTACCCTCCCCCTTGGGCCGTATTTTTTATGTTATTTTTATATTATAAAATTGGGCTGAAAACGGATAATTTTTTTGATACTACTAATAATTATTACACATTAAGCAAAGACACCAAAACTATTTTCCATTTTTTTTTTTGGTGGTCCCCATTCTTCGTTATGATTTTTTCTGGCCTGTTTAATTTTCATAATAATGTAGAAACTAGAAATGCTACTTCCTGAACGCGCGCTGCTGGTGTTATCAATTTATCGCCACTGATATTCGATAACAACAATGTTGTTTTTGTCATGTTATCACAATTTGAAATGGATTGTGCCGATCATACCAATTATTATAATATTTTATTTTTATATAGATATTTTTATTAGTGTTCTATGTAATTATGCTAAATACTTATTAATTTACTATTATTTATTTATTGTTTATGAAGTTTATTAATTTCATATTTATTTAGTTTTATATATATATAGGTGATTAGGTGATTATGAAATAATTAGTCTCCAATACAAAATAAAGCATAGATAATAAAGTACTTTATTATCTATGAAAAAAGGGTGAAAAATGAAAAATGAAAAAAAGTCATTAAATTTTTGAAAATTCGCCCCCCCTCCCTTGGGTGACCTCTGGATCCGCTACTGGTTACAACGGTTACAAATTAAACAGCGATTACACAAAATTTCATATAATAATATTTATTATACTGTTAAAATTGTATCCGACCGAGGAACACTTAAAATGAAACGATTTATTACGAATGATTACGATAATGTTGTTTAAAATTTTAGAATATAAATATAATTTTAGAAAATATGACGCTAATATGTCCGACTTTTGGCCGACGAGGTATGTCCCGTGTCCGCTACCCAACCAAACTGTGTGATTGTTTTAGCAATAAACGATGGGAGACTGAGCTGTAATAATATGAAAATGGTTCCAGCTCAGGTTCTTGGTAAGAAAAGATAAAAATTAAAAAAAGGTACCTCTGGTCCCTATAAAAACGACTGTGCCTATATTTTGTTTCTCCATTGATGTTCAGTTATTTTTTATGATAATATTAATAATATTATATTGTTTTCTTTCTTTGTTCAAACACGAATCGTGGACGTTTCATTTTTATCTAATCTGATGTGTATAAAATACAATTTACTGAACTGTTAATAGCTATTTTAATCAAATCTGAAAACTTTTAAATTAGTACAATAATTTGGTTGTTTAGGTTGTTACAAGTCGGAGCGTTTACTTACAATACGATATGTCAGTGGAACAAATATAACACAATACGTATATAAATTTATGCTATATTATACAACATGAATATTACTCAAAGGTAAATCGTACACGTTATGATATCGTGATAAGTATAATTACCCCACATACGACGTCGGATGATTGAAAATGTAATTATACAGTCACGACTAGGTATGATTTTTTTTATGTTTAGTTATTGGTGTACCTATAAGGCTATGCTTAGGATATTTTGATAGTTTGTTCATTATATAATATCAAATAAAATATGTTTCACCAAAATGTTACAAATACGTTTCACTGATACGTCGCTGCAGTGATATCTATCGCCCGCCCGACAATATATTTATCACCGGATTTAATACACCGTGAAAAAAAAAAATTAACTTAAATTAACATTTTATACTTTTATACGGCTATAAATATCGTGAGTTTAATAGATAGGTAAACGGTAAATAATCTCGGTCATACATTTTTAACTCAATTAATTATTTTTAACTCTATTTTTAATTAATTGAAGTTATATTGATAACTACTATGAAAACCACAAAGCACATGATAAATAATAAAATATAATACATCGTTTGCCGCGTAGAACTTATATTATATACAGTTTGTAATTGTATAATACAAAGTTGGTTTACATATTATTTTATTTTATATCTTCTTCGGATCGTCGTCAGAACTGATTTAAATATTTTTTAATTAAAATCGTGTATGAAAGGTTACCGAATTGTAAATAATTACTACATTTATATAAATCATCAAATGTTCCGAGACACCATACGTGTACTTAGATGTGAAAGTGAAAATCAGAATGTAAAGTAATTTTTATTTATTTTTTACGTGAACTATATGAAGTCGGTGTCTATTTATATAACTTATTATCTGACCCAAAAAAGTAATTATAATAAAACCACAGTTCTATATTAATTATTAAAATAATCATGATAATCCGTATGACTGATTAGGGCTAAACTAATTTAATAAAAGAAAAAAAAATATGTTTTTATGACAACAAATGAAATAATATAAAACTTTTTTTTTTTCGTTTCTAATCTACATCAGTTATCTATCTATGCATTTTGGAAAACTCAATGAATATTCTCTATAAAGATTATGTATTATTATTCTGTTACCCGTTAAGGTAGATTGCTATTGGATATACTATATTATGTTATTCATTTATTACAAATCGACCGTTAGTATAAATAAATAAAATAATATTTTTCTGAAAATGCCGAATGAACCTACCAATATCAATTTATTACACTACTACGTAATATAATATTTAGCACAAATATTATATTTTGCTGCTACATTGAGCGACATAGGCAATAACATAATGGTACTAGTTCAACGTTCAACAATAGGTGTACAGGAATACAAAATGAGATGTAAGTATGTATAGTATTTCTTATTTTCTCGGCTCTTATATGGTTAGAGTATGAGTATTTACTTTGGCGTTATTAATTTTAGTGATTTAGTGTGTTTACTCGTCTGTATGGTACGGTGTTATTTGCAGAGTTCAAAGAATCTTGATATATTGAGACGGGTAAATTACTAACTTTGTCTAGTTAAATTAAGTCAACATATTATTAGAACGTTATCTCATATATGTATTTGTATATGTAATAAGATTATATTTATATGTACATACAAGTTGTAGTACGCAGCTGCAACGAAGCAAAGGTAAGACAATTATATTATACTACATTATGACATTCAATAATATTGCGAGAACATAAGAAGATAATATTACATATTAATGTTTTCATGACTTTTAGTGTATTTAGTATAGTGAATTACCAATCTCTGTTTGTCCACATTAAACGGTTGCCCATAAAAACCGAAATTAGTTCAAAAACACAAACATTAATGATGGCAAAAAAAGTTTTTATTTTGCACACGTTCTTTGCAACGCATCATTTTTTAACGATTCTACGTTGTGAAATGCCTGGAGGAAACGATTTCACTTAACCTAAAATTGCGATGTTCCCCTCAAGGGAAAGGTCTTTTCGAAACATATAGTGTCACGTTGAAATCCATGTTAAAACTGAAATGCGGGTATTGTCGGGTAAGAGAACGTGTAAGAATACTCGTATATACATTTATTAATGATATTGCTTTTTATTATTTTTGATCGTTTTTAAACACATATTTGTATATCCTAACGCTATGATAAAAAAAAATTGCCCACATAAACCGAATCGAGTTTCCATACTATGCGGTAACTTTTAACCTTGTTCATATACATTTTTATTAGGACCAAACCATTTTGTCCATATTTGGCGGAATCCACGGTGTTAACTTCCTGGATTTTCATGTCAGTTTTCGGCATGTTTGGCCGTTTAGGTATCTACTTACTCTTTGTACCATTTGTTAATTTCGAATATAATAATGAATCTTAATAAAAACGAGCAAATTGTTTAAATATAACTTTGGCTAACTATAGTTAAACATTTTAGATTCTGAACGGAGTGATAGAATCTATTAGTTTTACAATGATGTGTGTTTTTTATTTTTTTTAAATTTTTTTTTGTGTCTGTCATCACGTTTTAGGGAAGTAAAAATGCTTCGATTTTCTTAAACAGTAACTTTTCTGAATGTAGATGGTACTTGGGCAAATCAAAAATCCAACTTTTTATAAGCGTCGAAAAAACCGATAAAAAAATTACAAAAAACCGGGAAATTTTACGCATAACCATGTTTTGACAAAACACATTTTTTAAAAATGCTCTAACTCAAAAACGAAAAATCACAAACACTTGAAATTTTTACCAAATATTTATATTGACGTTATCTATAGATGGTTACGTTTTCAAAGTATTTTGACATACTTTGACTTATTTATAGACAATTTAAATTTTCGATTTTTGTAAGTTTTTTTTTTTTGAAATATGTATAAAATGTATTTGGCTGTCCGAAAACTCTTGAAAATTTAATACAAGGTTTATTATAAGTTAGACTTATCGTAACTAAAAATTATCGGAGATTGTTTTTCTCAAATTTTTTTATAAGCCCATTTATTTCAAATTTGTATAAAATATGTTAAAATCGCAATGATTTGCAAGTTATTTTGTAGTTGAAAATTCATTAAAATTTTTCAGTTTACACTTAAAGATTAAAACTTTAACAATGGATTATCAATAAGTTACTCTTCAAAAAGCTATAAAACAATTTCTACTGGACTTTTAGAAAAAATTTTATGACCGTTTGCAATTTAAATTTTTACGAAATTGCATACTATTGAATTATATTTCAATTTAAATATAAAATACTATATTACTATACACCCATTTTAGACCAAAATATCATCTCCGTTCAGAATCGCTATTTGTATACAATGATATCTATCATTGCATTCAAATTTAACAAATCCATTGTAATGACCTATCCTATGAACGAGGTGCACTCCACGTCTCCACTCCCAACTGTACAGCAGAGCGAGGCCCATCCGGTTCTTTTTATAAATTATATCTTCTATGTACTCCACGTATCTCAAATTATTTATAGTATGCATACATAAATGTTATGAACTTATCGGGAAAAATAATACTTTTAAAATATTATGTATATGAAATTTATAATATAAAAATAATATTATATAGGATATCCCATATGAAAATAGGTCTATAGAATATAATTAAATCAAAATATTTTATATTTATTTTGTTACAGTATTTTAAAATATTGTAAAATCATTCTGTATGGAAAACATTTTTTTGGCAATATATCCGAGATCATTTGGACACAACATTTTGGATACAAGATTTTTAAATCACAACTATTGGGACTTTGGGAGTCTCACTAGTTTGCGGCTCAATATAATATCATGTTTACAGTTAAAATCTTTTATATTTTTTGATCATTCGATCGATTGCAATAGAATACACTAATACAGGTCAATAATTTGGAGCCCAATTGGAGACTACCTGTAAACAATGGAGAATCAGAAATTGACGAACCACCTAGTAAGAACATCAAAGAAAAAAAGAAACATTTACTTATAGTTTTAAAAAAATAAAACAAATATTTGTAAATGTTAAAAATTGGAGTTGTGTGAATGCTGTGGTTAAATACGACCCGTGCAGTTATTAGTTCATACCCGGACTCAGTGTAAAAACATTTCACAGAATGAATTAACTCGTGGATCGAGGAATGTATTGAATTTATCCAATTAAGTATAATATAGCTGTTCAAACCCAGGTCCGTCAACGCATTTCAATTTGCCCGCTAACATTCTATTGTATTTTAGTTTAATGTAATTTGTATATTAGTAAATACTAAATTGTTATTCAAAGTATTGTAAAAATAGCGACCAGAGTCAGTCACTCCGCGCCTTTTTTTTTTACTACGGTCGTGATAGTACCTACCTATATATTTAAATATTTATTTATAGAAAAATCATAAGTGTAAAAATAAAATACAATGAATAATGTATAATACATAATATCGGTATAAAACAATTTTACAACTGAATCGGCATTATTTGAATTTCTTTGAAAATTTAAAAATGCATATTATAAATAAATTAAAATTATGAAAATGAATTATCAATACCTAAAGCAGTGGAGTTAAGGCTTTTTCGACACAATTAAAGATTATCAATACATACTGTTGATAGCTTTTTGTACCTACTTTGTATAGATTGTGTAACACACACTTATAAGTGCTTTTTTTTTATAATTTTTTCATCAAAAACCCATATAAAACCCCATAAATGTAAATATTAATAGTATAATAATAATTTTGAGTTAGCACATATTTATGTAAACATTTTGGTTGTATAAAATATAAATACCTACATAATATAAATCCGAGCCCTCTACAGTTATTATTATTGTTATTTCTTCAAATACCTTAGCTGTAAGACTCATACAATCGTAGACGCAATAGCTGTACAATTATGTGAACGTATAAATACAATGAATTCTATGCATTTCCAGAACCCGAACAAAAATGTTAATATTTTTTTGTTAATTTTATACCAACGTAAAATGTTACCAACTCGAGAATCTGATTTCACAACAGGTTGGTAAAGAACAAAGTGGCAGCAGATACCACGATATCTATATGGAGTCTATACATATTACGATTAAAAATTCAGAGATAGGTATTGATATTTCCGAGGCGGTGGCTTTTCCAATAAATAAAACACCTTTAACCTCCAAAGTCAAAGTACACAACATAATGATAATAATATCAATAATAATATCATATTCTTACGGTCATTCTTCAAGGCTCTATATGTCCATGTGTTCTATCATAATATTATAAATGTAGCTATATGTTACCGGCAATATGGATAATCCGGTATTTTGCAAAATGCCTAGGCTTTATGTAAAACACCAAAAATCAATCAGCAAAATATATATAATACGAGGTTTGCCTAGGCATTATGTATAATGCCAAACGTCAATTAGGAAATATGATAAAAATAAACAAAATTGGATACCTATCACCTATTACCAATGATTTTACTTATCGTTTATCGTAAATGCACGTGCTGTGTGTGCACGATTTCTGAGTTTTGAAGCAGTTGTACACCAGAAGTCACTTTACAGTATGTCAAAAAAAGCTACTAAAAATTGACGATGTTCCAACAGACACAGAAAAAGCGTTACGAACAGTCGCAAACCAACAGTTGGCAGGAACTGGCCAAGGGTTTTTAAAATGCGTTTGTAAGATCAAGTGTCAAAATAAAAAGTGCATTTGTCTTAAAATGCACATCAGAATGTTATTTGTCATTTTTCAACAACATGTTATAATAAGTAGCTATAATAATAATAATAATAATAATAATAATAATAATAATAATATTAATAATAATAATATAAATAGACAATAATAATAAATAATAATAAATAAAATATGTATATATATATATATATATATATATATATATATACCATAAAACCAGGTGAATAGAAACGGTGGGATAAATAGAAACAAAATCAGGAAAGTTATTATTTTTTCGTTCCTATAATCCAATATTTGTGTTATCAATATGAAACCTTCACTAAATCGAATACACACTAGTACGAAATTCGATAAGCTCAAAACGTTCCGTTTATATTTCCATCCATGCACGTAAAATTGATAACAAACATATACTATTTATAATCAAAAAAAAAAAAAACGCAAAATACAAACTCACCGTTTATAATGAAATAATTTTTTGATCGTCCACTTACACATTAAAATTGTTCAAGCTAGTTGTCAGTAGTCGAAACTTGTAAGTATAATACTTTTAAATTCATTATTTTTTTTTTTTATTATACATTTTGTAAAATGTTTCTTTTTGCGGGTAAATAGAAAAAATTATGGGTCGTATTAGAAAAAGAGAGCCAAGAGCCAAAAAATATCATTCGAAGGAACATTTTTAAGAAGCAAGACTACAAAACTGTTTAAAGGCTTTGTGTATGGGTTTCCAAGTGTTAAAGATATTTGTGAGTTTGATAGATCCCAAATTATTGGAAAAATGCAAAAACCAGTATTCTGGAGGGCTATTCAAGTTCACATTTAACTGTAACTACATCTAGTCTTCTAACCACGTTTCATAGTTAATAGCTGAAAGTAATAACTAATTAATTATGTTTGTTGCCTACTGTATAATATAAAAAAAGTAAATCCAAAGACTGAAAATTAAGAGACTGAAATATTAATTATATTTTTATTTTTTCATATGATGTATTTATATACATTATGTTACATTTACATTTATTCATGTTAATTATAAGAGTTATGTTTATGTTTATAATCTAATATTATAAAATAAGTTAATCCAAAGACTGGAAAGTAAAAGACTAAAATATTAATTTTATTTTTATTTTTATTTATTTATATGATGTATAACTAAAATGTTATTAGTTCATTTACTAGGTAAAAAACAATTAAAATAATTAACACAAATTTTTTATAATTTTAAGCATTTCTATTAAGAAGTTATGAGAAATAAATCATATCAGTTTGTTTAATCTTTTTTAGTAAATGAACTAACATTTTCGTCTAATTGAGTTTAATTAATTCCTCAAAATTAATTTTAAATGATTTAATAATATCTGCAAACCTACGGAAACAAAAAAAATACTTAAAATTTTATAATAATTCAAAAAATTCTAGTATGATTGTTGAAAAATTCAATAATTTTAATCGAAACTTTAACTGGTTGCCATTTGGTCAATTTTGATTTTAGAGCTATGGTAAAAATGACCAAATCGACTTAAAAAAATCGGTCTATCCAAATTTTGTATTTAAAATACCTGTTACCATTTAAAAAAATGCAAGTTGTATTGCGCAAGCGCACACGGAAAGATCTAAAAATGTAAAAATCATCAAAAAATGTGTATTTATGTATTCCCTATCTCCTCCCGAAAATCGCATATTAAATCGCAAATTAAATCGCATATGTCACTGGACAGAATTATTTAGTGTTACCTTTAAAAGGAATCACACTGTATATATATATATTATACATTTATACATAATATAATAACATTAAATAATTTGTTTTTTACTTTGCCTAAAAAATAAGTTGGCATTTTACATAATGCCTAGGTATTTTATAAAATACCTAGGTTATATGAAAAATACCATTGAAAATCCTATATTTTATTTACATTGCTTAAAACCGGTCGGTAATATAGCATAATACCTAGTCATTTTGTGAAATACCCGAATTATCCATATTGCCGGTAACATATACATATACACGGCACTATAAGCATTTGGATTACTGTTATAATAGCTGACAATAGTTGAAAACGTGTTGTTCTATTGTTTTTGATTAATACCGAAAACGAAATGTCAAAACTGCTGCAGTATACTTAGACAATTTACAACACTGCGCCACCTGCAGCAAAATCATATAATAATAATAATAATAATAATAATTATTATTATTATTCGACATCAGCTACAGCCATACATCGTCCAAGTGGTAAGTATAAGTATAATAATTACACCATGATAGCGCGTGTAGGTATACTCGTATACTAAATGTGTTATATTTTTTACGAATAAGTGTTCCCATTTGCAAAGTCAAAAATAGTCGCTGGAAGCTGCCCGGCATGCGTTTTCACGTTTTCTTTGTTTTAACGGTAACGTTCCAAGAGAGCCTCATTCAGGTCCACATTTGCATATAATTCTAATCGTGCCTCCTTAAATCTGGATTCATTTCAATTTCGATTTACTACATTAATTCTTATAGAATTTATTTTAATAATGTTGACTGTCTTGAATTTTTACATAAATTAAACTTCCAAGCCACCAAATCTAAAAACACTTTTTTTATTTTCCATCATGACAATATGCTTCTAATACCTGAAACACCTCATCTATTCGATTAATGCAACTCTGCAAGTGTATTAAATATCGAACATTTTTCATTTAATTCACTATATTCTTTTGAACGTCACATTATGTTTCTCTTATACTTAGAGTTAAAATTTACTTAAATAATTTTTACTGCTAATCAAATAATTTAAAATCATATTCTGCGGTTCTACCCTATGAATTATTCAACTATTGCTGTATTTTTTTGTTATCTATACTTTATTTTCAATACATTATATTGTATCTACTGATCATATAGTAATAATAATTACTGTTTTGTAGGTCGTGAGTTCGGCGGTATATCGAGCACCCCATATATATATTATAATAGGTAGCTATTAGTAATAATGTAGTGGTCGTGCCGCAAAATAAATTATATGCACGTAAAAAAAGGTCAATATTTTCATATAATTGATTGGAAAGTTGCAGTATCCTCAAATAGTTGTGCAACGGGAACACTCGCGCACAGTGAACAACAAACGGCGTTCCAAGTGCACCGGAATCACGTGTTAATTGCCAAATCGCTGAATTATTATTATCAATAACTTGTAAAAGACGTATACGCAATATGTAAATAATGTATGTACGCATATTCTCGCAACGCGTATATTGCAATAAATGATACACGAATACATAATTAATGATATACGTGTGCACGCGGTACCGATTATTGTTATGCGCACATAATATACTTTGGGCGCGCAACTTTTGAAGGCCCAATTTTCTACGGCCCAGCAAAAAACCACCAAAAGTACCGGGTTTTCATCTGCACGTTCTACAAATCCCTCGCGGATTCTCCTCGTGCCATTGATTTGTACAACGAAATTTTGCGGTACCTAACAATACCGAGGGGTGACTAAGTCGTGGTAACGACTTAGCGTAACGTACAAAACACTTAGGAATACTTGCGGATTTTGTATTTTTTTTTAAATTGCGCTTCGTAAACCTATGTACATATTATACGTTATAACACGTCATATAAGTATTTGTGTTATTGTGCTGCTAACATAACTCGTACAGTCGTACCAAGTGTCATCGTGTCCGTAGTTATGTAATAAACATAATAAATCTTTATACAGAGAAGCATTTTGCAAGTAATGCTGTATATAGGGCTAACAATGAAAATATATGGGTTTTTTTATGATAATATTATTAAAAATTAGTTAGACAGAACATTTCTGATAATGTTATGAATTAGTTTTAAATGTCTTATGAGAAACGAATGATTCCGTTGATCCATCACCTGTACAATAAAACACTATACTTACTTAAAATATTGTCACGAGGATAATGTTTTTATTTTTTATAAACCTAACTTTGGAATATTGCCACACCAAACTTTTAGATCGTAACTAATTTTTGAAAGGAAACATATTTTACATATTTAATAAACACTTCAAGACGTACCAATATTGTGAACACAGACACAATACGATAGGGAATAATTTTACAAGGTGTATACCGTACATCTATTACCTACCTTTATTAGGTCTATACCTAAAGTAATACACTTACCTAGAAATAAGATAACTTTAGCATTGTGAACATCTAATATTTTAGCTATGTATATCAAAATAGTTAGTTATACCTATTAATGTGTACAAGTATATAATCCTGTAGTGAACCTATTCATTATTTATGTTCTTCAAAATTAACTTGCGTAATAAATACCAGCAAAAGTTTTCATAGATCAAAACTTATTCATGAATAGTTTTATTCATTTTTCACGTTTCAATCTTTAGTTGTGAAGAAGTATGTAAAAATACATTTTATTAAATAATTCATTGTATATATTTATAAGTATTATTAGGATGATTGTTGATATAAGGGGTTAGGAACATCGTGCAGTTTATTGTTATTTTTAGTTTCTGCCGTAACACTACAATATTAAAACTTGAAAAATTTTAAAGTTCAACTTAATCAAATATTATTTTATAACATTATTAGATATACGTAGCATACTGTTTGAAACCAAAAGATTATATTTTATGTAATTCGTGCAAGTACCATCGGCTTTCTCAATCAGTCGTAATGTAAATGTTATTGAATCGAGAAAGACTCAAAGATCAACGAATACAAACGTAAGCAACGCTTTAGAATGCTTATACCATAGGCACGCCTCGGATTGTCGTGATACTAAATTATTTTTTTACCTATTGTATGAAACTACGGTCAGTGCGTGGAGAGTGACAGTAAGTATAATATTGTGCTTGTGCAATATAATAATATAATGTAATAATACGTATACTCATAATGATAATTTTGAACTCATCGGTTAGCATATGGTTAAAATTCGAATGGGAATAATAGTAGATAATATTCTATATATGTACGTGTTTTCAATGGTAATTATACAAATTATTAGTCTAGAGTTCGGATTTGAATTCGAAAAACCGCTGAAATTCAAAATATTCATATTCGGACACAAACTATTAAAAAAATGGCCGTTATTGGTTAATCGTTACATCTAAGTAAACTATTATTATGTGTCAGGATAAATTATAAAAGTCTGGATCGATATGACTTATTGCAATACCGTATTATCTTACGTATAAACGATCATCTATATCTATAGTTACGAAGTTAGTATCATATATTATTCATAAAAATTAAAAAAGAAAATAAAACCAGTTATGAATCCAATTGCCAATAGACCAATGATGAATTGATTCATGAAGTTTATGGAATATTTTTTATTTTTATTTTTTGTTACCATATATAGGGTTTTCCGAAACCAATAATATTCTTGGTCGAAAGACCTTAAACCGATTTAATTTTATATCATCGGAAATTTACAATCTCAGCACAACTCTAGTTCGAATAATCGATTTGGGTAAAAGCGTTTTTATCGATCACAATGATTTATTCAGCTATTATACGGTACATTTAATGATGCGTATATATTATATACGTGAAAATGAATAATCTTAAATTAAACTATTAACTGTATTGCGTTACTGAAGAAGTCAGCCTATTTTCGGGTGGCAGATGTATTTAACAAGAAAGCAACATAATGTTGTATCATTATTGTGTGATCAATGTAAATGATATTATTACTATAACAATGCAAACAATCTTATGAAATTATTACCTCCTGCATAATTATTTTATTTTTTATCTTCGACTCGATTTGGGTATGAATTTTGCTATATCATTATGTTTATCCTGTCGTATTTCTAACCGGGTGTCACGTAACGTGTTATTGGTAATAATGTGTTATACTATTATATACCAACTGTTAAAGAGAGAAACATTTTTAAAATAAAAAAATATTTCGACTTACCTAGGCACACGATGAAACATTATGTCATGCACTTCTCATCCATCTGTTTTCTAGTGGACGAGCGCGGTGCGTCACGCAAGACTGTGTAAAATACAGATGTGAAGCAATATTACATGTGATGTTTAATCCTATTATATTATATTATATTGTTTGTGCTATGATCGATTCGTTCACTGCAAACACGTCGTATTAATATACCTATGCGATGACAATGATAATCATATTTCTGATTATTTTATTATTAATATTTATAATTTTTTTATATACTTTTTTTTTATTATTATTATTCAATTATTTCGATTTCCAATAGGACGTTTGATTGATTGGAATCCAATTGTGTCGAGGACGTCTAAAAAAAGTATTCACTTGTTCGCAACGAGATCGTCGAAGTGTACCTGGGTATACATAAGTCTTTATGTCGCTGCTTCATCGATTATTCTTTGGCTGTAAAAATGTGATTTTTTCCTTGCACTAGTGCATTATATAATTATATAGTGTGATGATCCGCTACGAGATTCGTGTGTTGACCAATGTGTATTGAACAGTTAAACAATAATATAACATACATATAATGAGTGGTAATATTTTCGATTTGATCCATCGAATGATAAACAGACATAAATTTAAATGTTTCGACAAAATAACACATTTATAATTCAAATATTATATACAGTATAATAATATCATTAATATATAATGTGTACAGTCGTGTTGACAATTTTCGTTTCAAAAAACAAATACGTTTATTTGTGAGTGAAATTTAAATTTATTTTAAAACCTCAAAAAACTGTTTATCGAGCACCGAACCCAATTTGATAACGGTTCCTCAGTTCAGCGTTGCCCAATATTTTTTCATTCATTCAACGGAGTAACTTAGACATTTTGCCAGTGTTTGGAAAGAACGAGTTCCAAAAAGAATGGATTCCTGGAACGAGTTCCTTTTTTAAGGAAAAATTACAAAATATTGTTCGTTCCTTTCGAGTTCCAATTTACACAGATATGTAAATAATATAGATTAAAATATTTTTTTTCTTAGTGTGAATATTCAATATTGACAATATTTATTTTTTGTGATTGTTAATCGTTATCAAACTTAATGGTTAAAGTTAGTCTTTAGTCATTAGGTACTAGGTAAAGCACCAAAGTATATCTATGAATAAAAAAATGTATGATTAAATAAGAATATTTATTCTATTTGGAACTAAAAAGAAACTAGTTCATTTTTTAAAGAAACGACAAAGGAACGAATTTTTTTTTTCTTAAAAAGAATGAGGAACGGAACGAATTCGTTTTTATAAGAAACTCGCCAAACACTGCGTTTTGCATACCTTCCAGCTAATTTTTAGACGTTTTCATTGGGAAACGCTGATCTAATTAAATTCTTGAATTAAATTAAATTCAATAACTGCAGTTTCCTTATCGGTTGTATATTATCTGTCTTAAAACACTTTGTAGTACAGAAACAAATATCGTATTTAATCTTACACATCTTCAAATGACAATTGTATTCTATAAGTTAAAACAATACCAAATCATACCAGAACTATATTATCTATGATTGATTTATTTGAAAACTATAGATATGTTCATAGACCGATTAGGCAAAACAATAATGTTAATAATAACAATACCCTTTCCTGACAATTGACATAATAGTACAAAGGAAATGTATCATCGTTTCAACCGCTAAAGTCGGCGCTTCTATAGAATATGCGACTGCATAATATACCTTTAGGCTTTAGCTCACTATAGTTTACCGCCGACGACGACTGTCATATTATATTATAATGATGAAAACACTTAATATTATGCTGCTATACGTTAACAGAGACATCGGCTCTTCTGGAACGTGTCCAGCGTTGTTAAACTAAAACACGGAGTCGCATTGAAAACATAACTTTTATAACATATATCCGCTGCGATATATTATGTTAATAATATTTTCCATTACTCCGGGGGAAATAAATCACTCGGGCTTTGATTTAACGAATAAATAGTTGAAAAACCAAACCTACGGGTCATAATTACGTCGGAAACTTATACATGTATTGCTTATACATTAACTAAGCGAATGAAATTATTTTATCGAATATTTACATATTATTATACGTACATTACTACCGTTCGATTATAACCTATGCGCGCAAACCGTAAATGCCTACATATTATATTCAAACCATTACAAACGGATTTACATATTTTAATAATCTTTAAAAACAATATTATTTACTGAAATCCTTGCTTAATAAATAGTTGCCAACGACACGGAAAGCTTGTACCTACATGTACCTACAGCACGTACAGTCGGTATATAAGTAGTGGATACGGAGTTATAAACGCTAGGTATATATAGGTACCAATACACATACCTCGTGGTCAGGTGACAAGTAGCCGACACATTCTTTAACAATTTAACATATTATTTTGCTGTTAACTCGGAATAACTAGTTGTACGATAATTATTTTCAAAGTATAGTGTCAAGTACTGTTAGAACACCTAAACGTTTTGAAGGGGAAAACATGTAGGTGTTCAAGTGCCATATACATTCTTTTGCAATTTTATCGAATAGATATACAGAAAACAGCCGAATTGTCGAAATCTTGTACGTACTTTATACTGCTTCAACAACGTTTCAACAATTAATGTACAAAACGTCAAAACGATCGTTATATTGTTATTACGGCAAAAATTAAATACAACCAAATAGTCACGACCATATTACATAGGATCTGCAAAAGCGGTGGTATTAAATCGAATCAACTCTTAGGAGATTCGAGTTACAATCAAGGTTGTAAATTTACGATATATTGTATATGTTAAAATATATTTGAAAGAACATAAAATGTTACTTTATTTGAGTTGTCGAAAATATTGAGTTTTCGTGACTAGTCCGTAACTGCATGATAGCAATGTGATACATTATAATATCATAATATCATTTAACAGTACATAAAACTGCATCTGAAAATCATTGATAAAAGCGTTAACATTATTATTTATTTGTATACTGAATAATTTGACTATGGCATATTTTATTAGAAACACTGCTACAGCATGTCATGCAATTACTTTATTCCGGGAATAAATGAAAAGGTAAAAATGCGTTTTTATCGTTTATGCGAAGAAAAGTTTTAACACCAAGCTTATAAAATAAATACTAAACAAGTTGTAGACTACTATAATACATTTTATTTTTTTTATAGATTTTTTTCGTGTGCTCTGTAACTTTTTGGCCTTGTCACTTGTAAAACAAATAAAATACTTATACATATTTTATAATAAATCACATTCTTATGTATATAATAGTCAAAATAATAAAATCTGAAACCGTAATAAATTACAACTTATGAATTATTATAATGAACGTAAATTATTTAAATGAACGTATAATGATGTACTGTTGATTTCAAAAATGACACATTAAAAATTGGTCGAGACCACATTTATAGTTCAACGTGTTATAACTTATGCATGCGCAATATAAAAATATTGCTATACGTCTTGTATACATTTGGATCAGTACAATATTAATCAACATATTAGTATGATATGTTGATATGATGATATATACATACCCGTTTTGGGATAAAAAATGAAACATCAAAAAAAAAAAAAAAATAAAAATAAAAAATTTAAATAATCATAAATTATGAAATATCACGATTTGAATACTTACATGAGAATTACGTTTGTGTGGTGTTATTTATACTAAGGTATATTCGTTTTCTGTTACATATTATGACCATTATTAGATTATTAAAACTATTAAAGTGTTACTGATAACCATAAGTATAATGAGTTACAACAAATGTATAATGACAGTTAGACGGAGTGTATTTAAATAAGGGCAGTAAAAAAAATATGATTATAGTAAGATTAATGATTTTATTGTGAATGATTAATCTCCAATTCCACTTTTATCCCGTGGTAGTCGTGGTACTTCGGGTAGAATTGATATTTTCAACATATAACGAGCAGACGAGTATTTATTATCTAAAACACGGCAACAGTTTGAGAAGAATATGTAAAATTTATAAAAAAAAAAAAAAAAAAAAAAAATGCAGCCTGCAATAATTAAGGCCCTTACTATTATAACTTATAATAGTAAGAGCCTTAATTGCAGGCTGCATTTTTTTATAACCTTATAAATCGCATTCCTGTAGGAGTAATAATGACATAACTCAAAACATGTCATTATTGCTAATTGGGAACATGCAATTACTTAATGGTTTTGAGAATTTTCGATTATTTCTGACAAAATAGTTCATTGTGATGTGATGGTTCGATTTTTTTTTTTTCCTTAAATAGTTATAATTTTATTGTAAATTATTCTTTTCTTATACAGGTTTAATTAATTTCTGAATTTCCTACCACGTGTAAAATAAGTTAAGTGCATTTTCGTATCAGGAAAAACTTGAATTGCGCCGTTATATCAGTAATTTATTAATATTAATAAATTAATTAAAATTTAATGTTCGTCTTTAATAACGCGTTGTCGTACACCATGTATGCTTGACCCTTGACGTGTACCTACGCCAAATGCCCGCCACCACCGTAGATCACTGTAAAGTCGCACGTGCGTCGTCAAAATAATGTTGTATTGCTGTGCGCGTCGCGCGAGTGTGTTACAGTGTTAAACAGTACTCGAAAAAAACCTTTGTCTTGGTGGTTTTCGCCGGAACCTGGGACTGCCGATACACTGCACGGTCGCCGCAGTTGCACATATACGTTTCGGAAGTTATGTCATCGTCACTATACGGTAAGGTCGGTGTATTATTATTATTCATTATCAATATGATCATCATTGCACTAGAATACTTGGTAGGTATTATAATTATTGTAATTATCATCATTGTGGTCATATGCCGTAAGATAAATGATATAGGTACGTATATTTTTAATTATTAATTTCTCCCCTCCCCGCCGGTATCAGATCCCGATTTGTGTATAATATTGTTATTGTTTTATATTGGCATGGTTCTGCGCATACGGCTATATCGTTAAATGTTGTGATAAATTTTATTTTTACACGCACAGTTGGATTATGAAATGATTAGAAACATATTTTTCAATTATTGTTTAGCCATTTGGGTACTATAATCGTATTTCATATATGTAGAAATTGTATTATTTAGGTATATATCTATACGACTATACATATAAAATCCAAATACCACTGACTCACTGATCGCTGTATCTCAAAAACTACTCAACGTACGGACTTGAAATTTGGAATAGAGGTTCTTCTCATATTTTTACCGTGCAATAAGAAAGGATTTTTTAAAAATCGTATTTTTAAGGGTTGATGACCGTTTGGGCTCTCGGTCAGACGTAATTTTTTTTACTCATTGGTTACTAAGGTAATATTAATGTTGATTTTAAGATATTGGTTAAACAGCACATATTTCGAGTCACTATTATAACCAAAATAACAATCAAATAACTAATATACAAAAATATTACCTTGGTAGTTGGTAACCAGTAATGAAAAAAACGAAACTATAAAATTACACCAAAGTTAAGGTACCTTAAAGCTAACCGCTGAAGCTATAGGTATGAAAAATAATTGGTAATTTCGTTTTATACTATAGAAACATCGGCCAAGAAATGTTCCGAGCGAAATCATGTAAAATGACATCAAAGTATAGTTAAGATACCTTTAATCTAACCAAACATAGCTAGGCTCTATAAAATGTAAGGTAGTATTATTCCTTTAAGGACTATGCCCTGCCGACGACTACTCCGAGCAAAGCCGGGTAATTCAGCTATATATATATATATATATATATATATATATATAAAATATATATATATAAAAGAAAGTGTTAGATCCGGCGGCCACTATTTATAAATCAAAAGCAGCTGAACCGATTTGGCTGAAAATTTCCGTGAATTTTTCATTTTTCATTTTCCATGTCATTTTTGACATTTAAAAAATGTCGCCAAAACAAGGTGCTCCACTGAAGAGCACAATCCATGCACTAAAATACATCGCCAATAAAGAATCATTAAAATACTTGATTTTTTATTTATATTTACTACTCAAATAAAAATAAAATCTAAAATCTGCTCATTTATTGACCCTAAGGCAGGACAAAGTTCGTCGGGTCAGCTATATTTTATAAGTATGAAAAATAAAATTTCCGAACCGGAACTACTGAAGCTACGGGGGAGAAATTTATTCAGAAGAAAATTAAAGCTGACCAAACATATTTATTTATATATATTCTATTAAAAACTATGCCCAGTCAAGACTGTTCCGTGCGAGTATATAATTCAGCTAGTATATATATTATTATTATTATCAATTAATTATTAGTAAATATTTTAAAGTTTACAATACTGTACAACACGATTCATGGAATTCATAATTTTATGAATTTTATTTGGCTACCACATAATTATTCTACCTTTGTGAACATTATTAATCTTTAATTCGTATAAAATAAAAATTTAGTAAAAATGCAATAGTAAAAAATGAAAGAGTGTCGAGTGATACAGTGACGTAAAATTAAAACGGAAATTGAAATTGAAATTAGAAATCAATTAAATTGATATCGTACAACAGTATAAAAATCATAAAATCAATATATTATTATTTATTAAAAACATAAAAAGATAGAGAGGATAACAATAACGTTTACGTGTTTGTATTTTTATACTCTATATGGACATTCTTGATAATAACCCGTAACTGTAAGTCTTCTAACATGAATATAATAATCATTTATAGCCCATTGACGCCATTCATGCCAATACAAAGTTATTTCTTCAATATACAATAATATTATTATATGTGTGTGTATACAATAATATAATTCATAGTACATAATGTATTATATTATAATATTATATACGATGTAATACACTATAATATGTGTTCTTTGTAAACAGTTCATTAGGTGCGATTTTTTTAGGTTTCAAATTTCTATTAATGTTTGATACCTTTATTCAGGGCGTTTTCAGGCGATACATTTTGCGGCCAGCCACAAGAATCGGGCCATCGTACACTAAAAATCTCTCATTGGAGACATTGCTTCACACAAGACAGACACTACACCATACATGTATTGTAAGTGCACTCGTGTCCGATTCACAACGTAAAATGTATAAAATATTTTTTTAATCGCCTACTCAGTGTGGTGCGACCTTTTGGTCTTAAAATACTTAAATATGCATTTATTTTTAAATTTATTTATTTTAAAAAATGGATATAGATGCGGCAATTATGCTTTATGCCTTAAAAATTAAAAAGCGGAACAAAAAAATTAAAAAGCAAAGACTATTGTGGGTACATCCGGTAGTCAGTAACAGAAATGAAAAAGGACATTTCCAAAATGTATTCCCCGACGGGCCCGACGTTTTAAAATATCCTTCAAAATTTTTTTAATTATTTATAATATTTTAAATTATAGTTAAAGCAGTTATGTTCGGATACACGTGTCTCGTCTGAACGTACTCATTGAAGTTCATACATTATAAGTGGCTCAGACATGAACACAGTCTTGGGCGACAAAAGGGGACGGGACACACAAACTCCGTGGTGTGACACACACCCGTGTCTGTGCCTCGTTTGTACGCGTGTACTTGTAGCAATATTATCTAAGTCACGGATTCTTTTCAGGCACAAGTAACCGGTCACAAAGTGTCTCGTCTGAAAACACTAGGGCATATTGAATAATGATAGTATATTATTTATCATAATCATATTAACGTATTTATTCGGTAATATCGCATTTATTTTCAACTTTATATTTATTATATAATAATCCATAATTACTATGTGTGCTATATACAAATGTTATATATCGTTGCGAGCAATTATATTTTGAGGGCGGGTGGTATAGAAAATAATTTAAAACAACAATGCACCTTGACGTCGTCAATCGTTTGGAGGACTATTATTACATAGGTATATAGCTATATTATGGAGAATTCATTATTAAATTTATTATTTATTTATAGATTTTAAATCGATTCTTAACGAATTTTAAAACCACTCGGTATTTGGTTAGTCGAGCGTGGTTAATATATCGAGGACACTTCCGGATTGATAAATTTCGATATTTATATTGATTTTATGACTCGATATATTATTGGCCCACTCGAAAATGAATTTGACGTGCCGTAAAAAAACCATTTCTGGTAATTACTTAGCGCGTTACACAAATAATGAATGGTCTATATACAATATTCGGGCTATAAACATTTAATTTACGATATACGCTTCTGGACGAGCGCGTGATTACGGTATAAATTATTACATTTTATTACACTAAAATACACATAATAATATATATTAACGCTAACACGGCACGATAAGAGCCGAGTGACACGACGTTAAAGGAACATTACACCTGGCGATTTATAAGCGTAGGTAATACCTGCTACGACTTGAAATAATATTTTTATTTTAGTTGTTTTGTCCCCCTGTCCATAATGGTATTTATTATTTATATTAATTTTGTGCTGTGATAACAATCAAATTAGATTTAGCTAATACCACAATCTATTTTTTTTTTTTAATATTACATAATACATTTATACAATTTATGTAGGTAGACATTTCTCGGAAAATTGATTCCTATGGTAAATTTTTGTACTTACAAAATTGCGTTTCATTATTTTTTTTCTCCCCCTTGTATAAATCATGATGTATATTTTAAATGTTCATAGTTTTCGCATTTAATAACACCGCGAAATGACTGTCGGCATTACGATACGATAAAACATACACTCATTATTAAAATAATGAATAATAAAAAAAAAAATGAAGTTAAAAATGAGTACATGAGTATAGAACATAGAACATAATAATTATAGTAGATACAATATTACATTTTTATCTTGCTTATAATTTAGTCAAGATTACTGCAGTCTGTAATAATGCTGTTGAATAAAATATTGTAAAACGAGTAAACAAAAAGTATTTTTCAGAATGTATGTTATAATATTTTATTGAACTATTGTGCGTCATATTATATATTCCGTTAAAACAAAGACGGTTTAATTATAATAATTAATTCAAATATTAAATGGGATGCCTTTTGTTGCACCCCTCACCACCCTCCGGCGATTAGGCACCCACGTATCAAAACCCCTTACGATATGGCCGTCAATGCGATAATAATAATTAATCATTGTCCATAATAATAATAATGTAGTTATACAGTCAACGACAAAAACGCCTATTTACAGGTAAGAAATAACATTATTTCAAAGTCCTTTCGTTGCTACTCATAACCAAAGTATATTATGTTTAAATTTTATAATAACAATAACAACAATAATATAAGATTTGTTTAACCATTGAAATCGACCGGGAATGTATTTTATTAATGACTTATGCTGTTTTGGGACAGTATGTCATGATGGGAAAGAAAATTAAATGGGGTTAAAAAGGGTAAGAAGGGTAAAATAAAAAAAAATCACCTAGCCGAACCACTGAAGTTATATATACGTATATATTTATAATTCATACAAATAGTAAATTAAACTCCGGACAACACCGGGTAAAGAAAACTAGTATATTATATAGGTATATATAGATACGCATTTGAATAGAATTCTTTTACTGTAGGAAAACTATGTACTTATGTACTTATAAACATTTGCAGTGATGATTGTGACCTGAAGCTGCAGTTGCCCATTACACTACAAAGAGTTTTATTTCTTTGCTTTAATGCATTGGAACTGTTTTGAAATACGTGATTCGAAGATTTTCTTTCGGATATTGTTTATTCTATATGTGCATATATTTATTCTTATATTTATTATCTTATTATGATTTGAAAACCCGTTTTTCGTATGTTAAGCAAATTATTTTATTATTGATTTACGGCATTAATTATACCGATTCGATTTCGGTTAATTTCACGGGTTGAATTAAATTATGAAGCATGCACTGCGTATGGTACGTATTATTGTATGAATACTGCTTCAGCAAACACGCACGTTAGTCTATGTATACGTAGATGTCTCCTACGTTGGTGTGGATAAACTTCGCGATTGTAGGCTATAGCTGTACACACATAAAAATAATGTAGTTGATTTAAATCCAAACTCCGATGTTAAACATGTATTTCTTAAATCGACTCCATAATCATTTATATCAACCACAATAAAACGTTAACTCGAGCGCCAAGTGTTGACAAATTAAAATATTCATAATAACTCACAGAATTAGTTAAATTAGGAAGTTGTAGATATTTGTTGGGGTCAAAGTGGGTATTATGAATAATATATTAACACTTCTTGCCCGTTAAATTATATTTTGTAATTTATTAATTTTCATCAATGTTATACATGAATTACAGAATTGAGACATGCACCGCACGAATGATACGGGTGTACTGACTAGTTTAGGTATATTCAGCTATCGATCGAGTGAATTATCGAATACCCTTGTAATGGTGTACTCGTAATCACACTCGTCGATAGCTGAACAATAATAATAATAACCACAATAATAATGATAATACTAAAGCAATCATTTAGCCGGCGATACTGAACAATATTCGATATAAGATAATACCGGGAGTTGAGTTGACAATATATTGATTGTTATTGTACAACGTGAACTCAATTTGTGGTTGTTTCTACTCCAAAATAGTGTTAAAATAACCCCATTCGGAGTGTTATCTTTATAAAGTATATTTATGAATTTAATAACCTTGCATGCGCATGCGTTATCATACGTGGTTATGAGAATATACTGTGGATAAATAATGCAAATAATAAAATTATTAGTTACGTTATATAATTGATTTTTCATTTATAAAATAAACCTATATAATAATATTCTTCTTATATAATCTTGAATTTCGGCTTTTTGAAAAATTAAAAATAAGTATACATAGGAAGTCACAACTAACCCTACTTTACTCATGTACTCACTTCTAAACTAAAGCCCGTTGGTGGTGCTGACCAAACCCCCTCTCCTACTAATTGCAGCATTAGGAGTTTTCGAACTCCTTCCAAGATTTTAAAGAATTTATAAAAAAAAAATATTATTCAGCCCCTCCCTCAAAAAAAAAAAAAAATAAATAAATAGTTAATAAATACCATGTTGTAATTAGTCTTAAAATATATGAAGGTTTTTACTTTATTCCACAGACATATTGTGTGAAATACCTACATTAGTTTATAATATTCCTTTACCTAAATGGTATATTTTATACACCCAACTAACGATTTCTATGTGTGTAGCCAGTATATTGGCGACTAAAGTTTGGATTTTTGCCTATTTTTTATTGATCTAAGATGAAGCGGTGGCTATAAATTTGCTCTACATCATTTCTTGCCGCGGAAAATAATAATCGACATTTTATCATTATGTATTTTTACCTTTAGGCTTTATTTACTTCTTTTCGTCAATTTTACATATGATTTTTTTTTTTTAATAACAGTTTTATTAAATTTTTTCTAGATATACGTATTTTAAATACTTCAAAATTCGAGATTTACTTTTATATCACTATATATGATAATATGTATGTATATAATATATATTATGTTAAAAAAATACTCATTCATTTGTAGAATATTTGGGTCTGTCTAGTAACGTACCTGATATAAATGGATTAATTTGCGATAAAGCAATTATTTGCTTCGAGTTATCTTGTGACGATAGTGCTTGTGATTTCATTCTTTCGATTTTTTTTTAAACTGCTATTTTGCATATATCTGGAACATGATTATGCTATGAAGGCTCTTTTTTAATTGTAGTTTTATTTGTAATTGTTAATCGACTTTTACATTGCATATTTAAAAATTTCCAATAAGTACTTTGACCCCTTGAACATTTTTTCTTCTCTATAAATTCAACTATTATGCACGAGTAAAAGTTTACCTTTATCAGATTTAATAAATTTCATTACTCAGAAATGAACTTTATAAATTGTGAGTGCACTACACTACCACAATATACAACACACTACTATAATTTACGGCACCAAACGTCGGACACAACTTAATATTTTTTTTACATGTGTACTGTGTGTCTGTGTTCACTATTCACAATAAAAGCGATAGGGGATATTACTTTGAGTTTAGATAGTTGTTATACTATTATTAGTTATTACCACAGATATATAAACTAGCTTATATACCAGCTGTGGTTATTACTTATTATGTAACTAATTGACTGATATCTGATATCTGATTAATTTCTTTCGCTGGAACAATCGCAATAATTCAGTTTCGCTCAATTTTTTTTTCGATATCATGAATTCACTATTTTTCCTTTCGCTGTTTTGGCCGGATACCAAAAATGTCGCGTCTCGCGATGGTTGAATAATGTTATACGGCTAATATTTATTGGTCGATATTGCATGAGCTTTATCATGTAACCAGTGCCGGTGCAAGATTTTGCGGGGCTCGGGACAAATAAAAAATGTGGAGTCCTCATTCTTATTTTATACATTACATCCATATTTTAAATTAATTATAGATTTAATTCAAAATGTAATTTTGTCCATCGATTTTCAAACAAACAACTATCGTATATTAGGTATGTAAATAAAATAAAAACACTCTGATGAATGTATAGAAAGTAGGTAACTATACATGTACACATTATTGGCTACATCAAACGCGATAAGCCGATAACGACGATGAAAACGTCGAGCATTTTAGTTTTAATAACGTATTCAACGAAAGTAATCCGGTAGAAATTGGTTTAAAGTTTAAAATTTTAAATTTACCGTGATTATTTTGTGTGATAATATGTTGTTGGTTGGTATAATATAATACGTTGGTGACCATAATATCTTTTCTTTAAAGCGGAACAACTGTACATTTTAAATAGAAAAGAAAACCATATTATTTTGCGTAAAATAGCAATTTTTTATCAGAATAAAATATGTTTATAAATGTATGATTGTGATTTGTGATCAATAAATACCTACCACAAGTCGAGACATATTTGGGTTCTTTGGAAACAGCGGGACGTATGACTCATACTACGGACGGTCAAAAGTGATCGTGACTTTTTCGTTTTCGTTCAGGTGGGGGAGCACTATAAAACCGAAATCTTGGGGCCCAGGGCACGTGCCCCGCTCGCCCCAACGACACTTCCTCCGGCACTCATGCGATCTATACTATTACAATCGTCATCGTCACCATTGTTTCCACTGCTGCAGCCGTTGTTACCATAATATTATTGTATAAATGATTATTGTTGACGTCTTGACGATGCTTGTGCGCAGTCAGACGGTGGGCGACGGGTGAGTGCGCGTGTACGCTTCGACACGCGCGCGCGCGCGATCGAGCACGAGGGTGGGCGGACGCACGCGATTGTACCAGCACGCGTGCGCGCATACACACGTCGTACACAGGTGCGGCGGCTGCGGGCGGCGTCGTCGGCAGTAGGTATATCGCGCCCGGCGTGTCAACCGTGTGTGCTTGGCGAGGAGAGCGGACCGCTGTGTGCACCAGGGAGAGAAAGATACGTCACCGCGGCGTTTGTCAGCAAAAATAATAATCATCATCACCGCATAACTATTATCGTTATTATTATTAATATATATATATATATATATATACATATATTTTTTTTTTACTTGGTTTTATCGGCTCGCAACGGTTGCGTACACACATACACACACACACACACACCACACGGGTGTAATATTAAAATTACAACGACCGACGCGACTCAACACGGTTTTGTGCGCGTGTCCGACGATCGAAACAGTTCGCGAAAACGACAATAACAATATTATATCCGCGTCCAATTAGTGCAACTTGGGCTATCGGATTCCGCGTCGGAAACGATTGTATATTAATTATTGTCTTTTACCGTAATAACATAGTTTCGTTTCGGTTTTTATTTTTATAATTTCGTATTCACCGTGTTGCTGCTATCAGCATCAGTGCTCGGAAACCGCGGTTCGTCGCCGTAGCGGTGTGCACACATCGTGATAATATTATAATCGTCATTAAAAATAATAATCATAACACGTACGGCCGTACACTCGTCGTAACCCGGGAGAATATGGCTTGAGAGCGGTACGCGGATCACGGAAAAATCGGATTTGCTTCCCCGCCCTTCCCTCCGCACACGGACCTCGGGTTCTCGTTTTTCGGTGCATATACGCGCGACGTCCACATGGCCGGGGCACTGGAAGTTCTACAAGAAGTGAGTACCTTATATACACTATTTACCCAGATATACATTATACACCGTCCGCGTTTGAATACAATGCATTATAATATTAATGTACGTTCGTTGTGTACTCGATACGTCGAAATCATCACAGCTTTAATTTTCCTTCTCCTACGTACCTTAACCACTTCGCCAAATAACAATAATAATAATTATAAAATATATTATATATTATACATATAGTTTATAATTCGTTGACGTTCTTCTCCGTTATTCGTCCGTCGCATATTGCGTTTTCGATCTTCTCTTCTTCCCGGCTTTAAATATATATATATATATATATCTAACTTATCTAATCCATATAATAATATAATATGCCCGACCGGAACACGCTGTACACACGTCTTATCACTGTTTTGTAAGAATACACATTGAGTCGGGACAAAACGAGTCACGTCGTGTGCTTTCCGATCGGCGTGAGACTATATATATATAATATACTATTATAATACATTATTATACATCGGATTACGCTCTGTTTTGATCCGCCGCCAAATGAACTCTTATATATCAATATATCATATATTACAATATATATATATATATATATATATAATATATTATACGCCTATATTCGTTACAATATACATATTATTATTTAACACGTCTAACGCGTGTAGATCCGATGTGGCGTGGCGTTAAAGTCTCTGTACCTCGTGTATACGTATGGTACGCTTTCGGTAGGATCCAACGATTTAAAAACTTATTAGGACTTGAAATTATAGTAGGTATATAATATTATAAGTACTAATCGACAGTGTTATTATTTTCCCCATTAATTGCATGCACGTGTATCGTCATTTTAAGGGAATATGATAATTTCTGCCGTTTTAATACGTAACTTCGGTATTTAAATCTCGAGCTCTATGGTAATTAAATATTCAATTTTATTTTAAAATTATCATCATTTGATTCGAAGTGTTATAACTTAAAATTATAATAATATATTTCAAAAGTACAATTTTATTTAATGTTATGTTTTAATAATATATTAGTTATTATACGTTATAATTTATATAAATTATCTAATATACTTACCAAAATCTAAAATGAGTTGTAGAAAGTAAATGTTTAAAACGTTATTTTTCGAATAAACTACATTAAAATAATCAAAATCAATTGAAATACTTTTTACCATAAATATCATAATTTTTTTTCAAATATTCCCATGCAGAGTTTGAAATCAACCGTTAGGTATTTAAAGCTAATACTATACGTGTGTAATTTTTAGAAGGGCCATTCAATTACACTTTTGAAACATTAATTTCATATAAAAATAAGATATTACTTTTTATAAAAAAAAAAACTTGTTACCAAATCTTTACACTTAAAATATAACAATTTCCAGGTTCCAAACGTCTAATCAAACTATTTTTATTTCATTATTATCGCCCCGTAAAATATCTATGTTAGGTCATTAATAATTTCATATTCTTAGGAAAATCAACAAACATATCCAAATTTATATTATTATTTCATTATTTATTTTTGAAAGCCATTTTAATTCTTATGTCATATAATAATTATAGTAATTAATAAATCAGGAAATAAATCGAGGTTTAATCGTTTTTCTAATCATTATTTTAAGTTCTTTATGATACATGGTTATTAGATTTTTATATTTTTATATCATTTATAATAATCTATGATCTATTTATCTATTGCAATATAAAATATTCGACCGAAATTAATTCGGTATTGTTTTTGTAATTACAACTTTTATTGAAAAAGGCGTAAGATTTACTGGTATTGAAATGGAACCGGAGTTCGAATTTTACTTTTGTTTTTATATTTTTATTATTATATTAAAGTTATAAATATTTAGATCTGGCTTCGAAAATATCGTATACTAATGTTGAATTTTATTATTAATTCTACGTAAAATTGGTATAAAACATTTTATGTAGGTGCTCACACCAGGTTTCTCGTATTTGTTGTGTCACGTTAAAATATTATGTTTATAATAATCAATTACGTTTGCCATATTCGTATGTACTATACGTACTGTATATAATTTATAACAGTTAAAATACATACGATTTAGTAAAATATTGAGCAAAATGTATTGTATAATTATTTAAATTTTAATCGAGGAAAAATCTAAGTAGGTATTTAATAATATATGTTAATGCATAACATATGTAAATAATTTTAATAATTTCACAAAGACATGCGAAGTAACACGCAAAAGTTCGCATTTTTCAACATAATGTATGTTAATACATTTGATTATTTTAGAAAAATGTATTGAATTTTTGGTATTAGAATTTGGTTATCATGACGAAAAATCAGTATTTATATCCAATAATCACCTTATTAGTGAAATTTTCATAAGATTCCGCATTGTCAAAAAATACTTTAAATTATTATTTCAAAGTTCAATTTATTGTCAATTCTCTACTATTTTTACTGAAATAAATGCTATTATTACTATAGATTTCAGTGTCAAAAAATCAATACTTAATTTTGAGTGTATAATCGACATAAAATTAACGCTCAGTGTACGATTAGCTGGAGTTCTACAATATATGACTATTATATATGTGCTCGGTTCATATATGTTCTTGTTCACAGACCTTATATGTATAATAAGTTAATAACTGTATAAATATATCTGTGTGTATTTGTTTTATAGGTAAATATAATATTTAATGTACTTATCAGCCGTAAACTGATAAATTAATATTTGCTTATTTTTTTTTGTTTTTTCAATATTAAACAATGGTTTGTTGTACTTTCTACGTATACAGGTTTGACTTTAAAATCTTTAATCATTCCTCTGCAATTGATTTATTGAAATCGGAAATGGATAATTAAAAATCGGTATTGCATAATACAGCTGAAGCTGTATAATATATTGCGCCCCAAAATAAACTTGTCGAACAGTCGAACAATTCGAATATATATTGTTCGTTCGAAGGGGGGATGGACATTCGAATTTCTATCTGATATAATAATATGCAGTATGGGTTATGCGCGTATATACGTGCACACTGTAACGTTGGTTATCCTGTAGGTATTATTACGACACATTTCGGTTCATGTGTTTTAGGTATAATATATACGGCGTCGTTTTCTCTAAAATTCAAAACCACCGAATAAGATTGAATTCCGCCCCGGGCCAACCGACAACGGACCAAACTGCAGCATAATAAATAGACATTATGTTGTATATATACTTATATAGGTACAGTGCGTATACGGTCTACGAAATACGTATATGTTATAAACTTATGTTATAACAATAAAATGTTTTACTATATATACACCGAGCTATATAATATGTGCACATTATAGGTACGCGTTATAGGAGTAAACCATCGTTGTGCAATACAAATGCAAACTTCTATATTATAACCCCATTCGATCTGAATCAAAGTGCGGCTCTATCGTGACTATACAATATAATATAATAATAATAATAATAATAATAATAATAATAATAATAATAATAATAATAATAATAATAATAATAATAATAATATGTACTTACGTGCGCATATATCGCGCGCATAGACTTCGCATGTAACATCGATTATACCTTTAAAAAGATAATTTAATAATCATGTATATCGATCGCGTATATAATATTGTACAGGCAAAGGTTTTATCAAAGCGAATTTTCCAACTCCCACGTGGTCGCGCACGGGTACACTTTAACACATCAAAACGATGTCGACCACATATTATATTATACACTTACTTCTTTACCTATATGGTATACTTCATATACCTCACGCGCTATTATACATTCATTCCTCGTGGATTTGTTTTACCTATATAGGTACACGCATGTTTTTACGTACATAATGTGTATTATATACATAATGTGTATAATGTGTATATTTGTGGTAGACATTTTTAAGTGTAACGAAAACTGATAATAAATTATTCTTTACTCGCATTGTGTAACCTGTACGGAATATATAGGTCTTGTAAGTGTATTTCGCTTGTATCGATATTTATGTGTGTACTTAACGATACTATACAACATTATTATAACACAATATATAATATATACATAGTATGTTTACACGGACTTAATTTTTTTTTTATCTAAAAGAGTATGCACATATATATATATATGTATAGTTTTCAACGCTTAAGATTAGGATACAAATTATTATATTGATGAGCTTGTACCGTCGGCAGAGAGAGAGAGAGAGAGAGAGAGAGAAAACCAATAAACAATTTTGTTTATTTTGCTTACGAATACATATAATATAATTTAACATCAACTACAATAACAATAACGACAACAATGCTTTGTTGACTCTGTGGGCGGGGGTGAAACGATCGGATCCATTTTATAAATACATAAACAATACCTATATTATATTGTGTTGTGTCAAATTACTGAATTTCATGAAAACGCTCAATTATTGTATTGACAATATATATTAGCGATTTCATATTTAATGTGAAATAGTTTAGCTTTTATAATAAAATTCACGTATACATATTACGAGTTATTATAAATATTATAATATTGTATAAACCCAATATATATATATATATTCGTTTATATTATAGTTTTCCTATAGATCGTATTGTACTTCTAATGAGTAATTATTTATAAATATTGATCGATGTATATATGTATATAACGTCTTGTATCGATTAAGATTTAATATTCGTCAACAAATTATAATGTTAATTTGTTGCGTTTTGTATTCAAATAATTTCCATGTGATAACGCATTTATGCATTATATTCGCGTTTGTCGGCTTCATTCATATCCTATATGTTATAAATAAATCATATACCATAACTGCATACCTACTTATAATCTGTGTATGACTATAATACATGAAGGGTTCGTCTAGGCAATTAATTGATCACGTTACTTAGTCGCGTACCCACCTCGCATCCACTTATAGTATTTTTGACGGGGTTTGTTTTTATGATTGTAATTCGGTTTGAAATTAATCCCCATGTTATGCCATACTATATGCATGCTATATCTAATATTAGATATAAAATAACATATTGTTGGTATAAAACATTGCACATACTATTTAAAAATTACATTTATTTTTTAATTAGCATTGGAATTCGTACAAATTATGAAACATGCGGAAGTTTTTGTTTTTCGATTATTTTTGCCATTAAAAAATCTGAATTTTCTTTAAAAATTTGGCTGTAGACAATCTTTTGTAGAGTAAAAATAACGTAATTTTACTATTTTTCCTAACTATGTCTTAAATTGTATTTAATACAGATTTGGGCACAATTTTCGTGTATAAATTCTTCGTATAGTAACAGGTTTAGCTCTATATTTTTAAGGAATAATATTTATGATGTAAAATGTATTCATATAATTTCATAAATAATTCTACTCTTTCATGATGTCAGAAATATTAAGCAGAGAAAAAAAACTGTAGCTAACATTAAATATTAGTCCATACACTTGGCATTATCATTATTTCAATTCTTCTGCAGATCTCCACTGTATTTACTGTCCTCTTGTTAAATTGTAAAACATTGTAAGACTATTATAGAATTGATGTGGTCTTTAATGTGTATATTATAAAGTAGAAATTAAAACAATACTACCTTCTCCGGTTTGGATGTAGAACATCGTTTGATAAGAATCCAAAAATACTAGAATAAATTGGATGCTTTTTTGATTTTTAATCAATAGACGAGTTTTTATTTAAAAAAAATATCCAACCAGTATTAGGTATGATTGTAAATTATAAGTTATAACTTATAAGTATAACTATTGTCTTTTCGAGAAATATTCTTTGCAACACTAATCATCACTCGTCATATTATTTTTTCGATTTCTGATAAATTTTTGAATGCAAAACATATAATATTGATGTTTATAATATTTATTTATTTATTAGTCATTTAATTCCAGTGCCAATTACATAGTATACAGTAAGTGACAAAATTAAAATATATTTATATAAAATTAAATATACAATAAGTAAACAATTAAAATAAAATTATTAATTATATGTATACAGAGGTTTTTTTTTTAGTGATAATATGACATATTTATATTTTTATTAATGTATAACAAACATTGATAGTAAAATGTTAATAATAACAAAAGAAGTACAGATCCCAGTGACGATCATTCGATAAATATTAACATGATATGTTTCAAATTCAGGAAAAATATATTCAAGATTTATATTTTGAATAAACCTTGTATTTATAAGAATAATGGATATTATACCTAAAGGTACTTAATATGAATTCGATTTTAATACATCAATTAGTTAAAGATCAAAATATTAATAAAATAAAACCAAAATATTGTGTGTAGTGACAGTATGTAATGTAACCAATGCAGGATTAAGTAGTTTTTTGCTCGTTAATCTTTCCATTGCTTTTTTCTTTACTAGTCGCATTCTTGTAAAACTACTTATATTTGATATGATATAATTAACATATTTTAGCACCGTTTTTAGCATTAGTCCGGTAGTGACATGAGTATTTTTTTATTTTACTTTTAACTTTTCCGCAAAAATTACCATTAATGTAGTTTGTTAATTGCATGTATTACAAATTATGATAATACTTAATCAAGGACATTTATATAGAAAAATGTATAGGTATGCGTAGAAGGGGTAGCTGCATGGATACATTTCTGAAAACCAAGGATGAAGGCAAGGCACTTATATCTTATTAATTGTAAGAACAATGTTGACTTTCTTTTGTATAATATTTATCCAATATTATGGTTGGCTGTACGCTGAAGTTTAAAATCTGCACTGTACCTAGTAGGTATATAGATACTTAGTGATCGCATGAGTGAATAGTATCACGAAGTATTTATCCGCTAAAAAGTACGCAATACATTAGTATAGGTATACTCGTATACTATATAATAGGAGCAGTATTGAAAAGTAATTCGTTTTGGATAGTTTGGTATACATAAATGTAATAAAATTCGATTTGATAAACATATAATTATCATAATTTTTAATAAAGGTTAATTGCACTTTGTATTATTTCTATTTTGTGGCTGAATATGTATATATATATATATATATACAAAAATTGAAGTCTACATATTTTTTTTCGTCACACGTCCGAGTATGGTTTAATTTCAAACATTTTTGCTTTTAGTACCACTTTTTAATTCTACGTACAACATACGTATAAGTATCGTACATATAATAGGTGAGATTTATACATTGTACATTTAGCTATATTTATTTTTACCTCACGGACTTACAATTATACTATTAAAATTGGTCGGTTCATTGAAAATCGTGTGTTCCACCTCACATATAATAGATTCACGTGTCTACAGTAGGTTTTGCTACAGAAAAGTACCGGGAGCTCGGTCGAGTGCCATAAATAAAATATCAAAATATTATAATTAGATATACATTCAGTATACATTATAGTACATTATTATTCAAACAGAATTTACAGGTGATGATTCTAAGGAAACAACTATTTCGATTCGGTCGTATATAAGACTTATAAAATCAACGTGACGATGTATACAGTTATACAAGTTTAAAGTTTAAATATGAACTTATTTAAAATATAATATTTATTTATTTTATAACAATATGGGATGTACCCAAATTACAATAAACAATTTGTGGATACTTTTTAAAGTTTTATATAATAAAAGCATATTATTAATAAATTATTACATTAATTGCAATCCTCGCAACGCAGTGAATTCACCAATAGTTTTAGTTACTAACTGTTCTAGAATATGGTTGAAAATAATTAATTATTACAATTTTTTTTTTTATTTAAACTGTTTATTAGTAAAACAAATTGTTCAAAACTAAAATCAATTCCTATTTCATACAGTTATATTATTATCCATCTTCAATTATCTTCTATGTACTCAACATACACTTTATATAAATACTGAAATACTCAAGCAGAAATTATATTTAATTATATTTTATATTATGTAAAAATTCGTAATATACATTATATTATTTTTTCATTCAAATCGTTTAAGCAAATACGTATACTCAGACAAATAATTGAGTCTTTTCTGTAATTATATATACATATAAAATAAATATGCATATGAATGTAATACATCAACCATGACATTTCTTATCTCGTTAAATTGAACAATTATTCAATTACGCAAATACAATAATATACGATAATATTATAGTATAATCGCTATGAATCTTGTTGAGTTAAAATCGATAAACAAACAAATGAATTTCTTTTCATCGTGAAAATAATAATAAAAAAAATCTCAATTATAAATGAAACACATAACACGTTGATTATAAATCTTTATCTGACTGTATATAATATAAGAGTATATATAGATATAATACCAACCTATATACAGCTCTACATAATATAATTGACACATTAAATAATCACGTTTGTTAGCTATAAATCCTGATTTTAAAAAGTGAATGGAAACTAATTATGTTACAGTTTAAATATATTCGCTTGTATACATAATACATATACTTGTACCTATATACATTTGTTATTATAATAGTAAACGGTAGACACAATAATATGGAAAACCGGATATTTTATTATGTAATGTATGTGTAAACTTACCTCATCTACATGTATTACACGAATTTCTATGTGTAAACAATTATACATAATGAAACAAGTCATTTTTCACCTTCAACTTTTTTTTTTCTAAGGAGAGCGCCACCGCCATTGTATACTTACATTTTTTCTGTCAAGAAAACTGTGCTTCAAAATATTGCTTTCTGTATAGAAAACGTCCACATGCAGATAGGTTGTAGCTAGATTTTGGTTTTCGAAATTACTGAAATGTAATTGTTAGTTTTAAGAAATACGCTTGCACAATAATTTATACTTTGCTCGTAAACCACCATATTATTAATGTGCACTGTACAAAGTTTATTGCTTATGGATAATTAATATAAGTACTTAAAATATAATATTAAGGTCTTTATATTATTATGTTCTAAAAGAGCAAATATATATATTAGATAGTCGTCAAAGAATAGCTGGTTATCATATAGGTAGGTTTAAATGAATTTAAAAAGTGTATTAGTCCGTGAATATAAATATATAATGTAATCCAATGTTGATATTTGATAATATTATTGTAGCACTTATATAATATGTACATCTTAAACATCAGTGTGGAATAGAAATATATGTAGATAACTGTTCAAGTGAAAATTTACATTTTAGTGCGGATTTTCGTTAATGTACCTATACATAATAGTACATCAGCTGTTCAATATTATTTTCAGACGATGTTATAATACATTTATAAAATTATAACTACTTAATACTTATAAGGCACGAGTATAAATTAATAAGAATTAATATTTAATATTAGTAATTCTTGATAAATTATTTTTAGATTAATTATATGCGTAATATATTATATATGTTTGTTAATATTTTGTTAATAAGTTATATAGATAAACATAAATGTATATAACGCGTGAAATAAATTAGGAATTTAAGTTTGAACTTTGCATTTCTAACATACATACCGCGTACGTATAATGATATTAATTTTATAATATATAATCTTATACCTAGACGTAGAAACGGTAAAAGTTACAAAAAAAAAAAACCATATAATATATAATACACATATATAATAAATATAGTCCGCTGCAATTAAAATATAATAAAACGCGTTGTTTACTGCTGTATGTTGATAGATATGTTCTTGATTCTTTTTTAAATAAATAACCTAACATTAAAATTAAAAACACGATACTCAATTACTATACCAGTAACTTATAAAGTAGTTTAAAAACACGTTGTCCAATTTATAAATATGTTTTAGCGAGACGAAAAAACAAGACACGTGAATAATATTGTATTCTTTAAATTACGTAGGCGTATGTAACTATCTATATCTTCAAGTAAAATCACAGCCCACTGCTGCAGTTATAATATAGAAACACGAAACAAGAATTTATTGTTTAACTGATTTCGTTGCTACCTATATGTTTAATATGTCCTCTGAATAAAAATTTGTTCGTGATTTCATCGATTTAGTTGGGTATATGACTTTAACATATACATAGATATACTAATATTTTAATATATACATAACATATAAGTAGTAATTTATAAATATCAGAGCATTTTTTTTTTTTTTTTGACACTTTCGGTTTGTTTTTATATACTGTTTATACACCATATAATATTTTGTATTATTCAATTAAATATAACATGACATATACTACTGATATTACTGATTCCGTAAATGTATATTGATAAAAGTATTGTTATAAACAAATATGGAATTTTTTTGATCCATCGTTTTTTATTTATCTTAGTTTTTAAATATTAATCATTTACGTTATCACATTTTTTAAAATAAATATGTGAGTCAAAATGAATATTAAAAACGATTTCGGTTGGGCTCTTCGATCTTATGTATATATAAAGTATCCACGTCAGAAGTTTGTTTCCATTAAAATATATTTTACTAAATTGCAGTCAAAAATAAAGTTTTCCTTCTGGATTTCCTTAAAAGTCATCAGTACATCATTTTATTCTCTATAAATATACAGTCAAATGTATATATAGAAAGGGAATACATTTTTAGTATATCACGATTGGAAACTGAAAATCAGTCCATTGAATTTCAAATAAATATAATTTAATACAAATATATGCATTTATCTATATTGCTATAATAATAATAATAAATACAACCGGTGCTCAGGGCCCGGGATAAAATATGCTAATATTATCTGTAGGTACATATGCGTATAATATCCACACAATATAATTTGTAGGTATTTGCTATACTAGTTCACGTATAATTATATTGTTTTTGTGCATAAAATTGTTCCAGTTTTTTTTTATTTCATCCAATAGCGAGTATAATATATCATTAAGTCGTATGAAATTCACCATCACTATCCGTAACGGCCGTAACCCAAACAATTCAATCGCTATTCATACCATATAGGTATATAAAATATACTCTATACTATAGGTATACGACCATGTTGAAGTAAACCATAATAATATAATCTGCAGGCGTGTAGCTTACAAAAGAGTTTTAGGCGTGAAAAAACTACCCCACCTTTGTCACATATTTAAATCAAAAGTTTATTATATATAAAAATGTGCTATAAATACTTATGTATAGTTCCTATCCATAAGTTCGAAATGTGTATAATTAAATGATTCTATTTCATATATTATTGATACGGTTATGGTTGTTATGAATAAGGTAGGTATCTAAAACCTGAGTTGTATTAAAACACCATTATTAAAAACACTGCTTAGGTACCTGTCAATAATAAATAATAATAACTTTTTCGAACAAAGTCTGTACGAATTATGTTGTCTGACTTATAGTGCAGATATAGGTATTTATTTACGTATATAGAACAAGCGTTTACATAGTTCCTTAAAATTTGCAGTCAAACCGAACATAATTGTGTGCGTGGGGAAGGGCGTATAGAAATAAGCGCGCAGCCCATAGGCGGATATTGGGGGGCTTCAGCCCCCCCAGAACGTAATAAAGCCCCCTTAGAACATAATTAAGCCTACACCAGACGCCCAGATGTAAAAATAAATTTTATATTTTCATATTTGATATTTTATATAATACTAATTTTATTTTGATGGAATACGAGAATGGTCTGGAATACTCACATTAATATATTTGCACAACGCAATAGTTTAAACAATTAAAATAAAAATAAAAATGAGTAGCTACCAATAATCAATTTTTTATGTTCCTATTACCTATGTAATGTATGTATATGTTCCTCAGCTATATTACAGTAAGAGTAGCCACTACCACTTGCAAGTAGGTTGAAGCGTCTATAAATGTCTGTTTAATATTTACGCTAATGGATAAGACAAAGCGATCAAGCCCCCCACGAATGTGACCAAATATCCGCCAATGGCGCAGCCCTCTCGCTCGATCCTGCAGCAGCATGAATATACACCAACTATATGTGTACATGATCAAACACACTATATGTACCTAATTTATTGTAATGCGATTAAAGGAAAACCTATGTTTGTGTTTTATATATATTATATATATATACAGTGATGTTCCCATCAATTTTGTCGAGTGTATACAATACGGCATTCGCTAACGAGTCTCTCACATGGAAATTTTTACGATATATACGGTTATGGTATAGAGGGTTTAAATGTAGAGTGTAAATACATATTAAAAAAAAAAAAAAAAATTGTAAATACTTATGAGCTGATCGTCTGAAGTAAAAAATTAATATATATATATATTACAAAATGCATTCCAACAATGATTGTTAAATTATATTTTGTATTTCTTTACGAACGGTTGGAAAGTATACGCAGTGTACCAGTGAATTTTCAAAATAAAATTGTGGGAGCATATACGGCGTAATAAGAATAACACACCATCACTGATTATACACAATATATAGTGCACGTGCGCGCGACAATAAAATCGTTATAACCGTGGCGTGTATACAGAGGTACGTGCGTGCGCGAGCTGTGGGTGTGCATATTATAACGTAGGTCGTATACAACCGTACGGGAAACCTGTAACGTATAATAGGTAATATGCGCAGCGTATACAAAATATCCGAATATCGTTTTTGAGAAATCGCCATGGAAAATCGGACGGGGAGTCGAAAGGAAAACGCGTCGGCCAATGGTAGCTCGGCGGGAAATCGGCCATTTTCCAAGACCCACGGCCGCCGGCCATTGGAGGACACGGCGTATGTATTATATATATATATATATATATACATACAAATATGTTATAAGTAATAACTGTATATACACACACATAATGTATAATTCTCAATCTGTGCGGTGAACCTCCCTCGACGACTTTTTATAGAGTATATATTTATATGAATTTATTCCTAGACTATAGGGTGACCATAATAGTCCCGTTTAAATAGGGATTGTATTTGTATTTGTTTTTTTTTTTTGATAATCATATCCCTTTGTATACCCGAAGAATACAAACGGGACCCTCTTTATGCCGTTTTAATATCGTTATTTCCTTATTATTTCACATTTCATTTGCAAAAGAGAAAAATCGTAAATTTGTGTAGAAAAAGAATTATAAAATTCGAGAATAACGAAAACTGCTGGTAGGGTATTTTGCTTATTTATACCTAATTAAAAAAAAAAAAAATAGAGTAACAAAAAAAGTGTAACAATTTACATTTTACCTATTGGTATATACTTTAATAACAAAAAGTTTATTATTTTGTTGTTGGCAAAATTTTTAAAAATAATTATATTATCTTTCTTTTTCGAGAGAGAGAGAGAGAGAGAGAGATAAAGCGGGAGTAACATCTTTTCCGTTTTTATTCCTTCTCAAAATTTTCACCCTATCCTAGATCCATTTGTTGTACGAATTTGACAATAATATAAATAGCGAGAACATAACGATTATAATATGTATAACCAGTTTCTTATTGAATTAGAATTTTTGCACGGGTGATAGTTTATTTTTATTTTTAGAGAGGTTTGAATGAAAAAAATGTCTGAACCGTGGTTGCATTGGTATTTTATATATTATCACATTTGCGTTATGTAGTATCCGCTATAGTCGCGCAGTCGGAAATCTGCGCGAGCCTATATAATTTAATTTGCGAGTAATTGTATTCGTTTTAAAAACATAATAAAATATGTAAACACAAAATATACACGGCTACACTAATTGTAATTATCAGTACATTATCACTCCGCGGTCAAGAATCTGCGATAATCATCTTATTGACTTATTATTATAATATTATATTGTGTTGGTATTTGATTACGACATGTTTCTACAGCGACCGACCCCATAACAGCGGTAAATCGCGCTCTGATAGGTCACGAGAATCACGATTTCCATACTCATAACTACATATAATAACATATATCTACGTGCATACAATAATATCATATTATATATACTTACATTATACCTAATACGTGTACATATATATACTATATGTAAATATATTATTTTAATTTATTAATGAAATATTTGTTTTCGTTATACGTATCGCCACTTGTACGATGATATTATCGCTGTAAAATAATAGTAATGAATTATATATACTTTTATTTGAATGAAAAATTCGATTTTTTGGGTCTTTCACGAAACATTTCTTTCCACGCACGAAACTAAATTGGTTTATATCTATACGTATAACATTATATGCACGTGTAGGATCTTACTTAAAAATGAAATGTCAACATTTGCATTTCTTATACATTTCAAGGACTTTATGTATACTTCTTACAAGTTTTGAATTTAGAAAATATTTACACAAAACTTAATCTATTAAAAAAAAATTGTATAAAGAAAAATTAAAATTTGTAGTATGGTAATATAATTATTAGTAGTTTCGTCCCGTTATCCATCAAATATGTGTATAGTGATTTCGAATTTATATGTAAGTATATATATATATATATACTTTTATGAATTATAATCGAACATTACTGTCTGAAATAATATATAATCTCATTGTTCACAACATCAGATAATTGTCGAACAATTTTTTGACTTAACATTAAATTGCAAAGTTCATACTAAAAAAAGTGAAAGTTTAAAATACTTACATTTTTTTAATTAAATTTACGCATACACCCTATAGAATAATACCCTGCTGATCTATTTTATTTTAATACATATATAGACAAGTATCTACTAGAACACTGGCATATAGGCCTATATTTTTAAGTCCGATCTGGGCCATTACTCAATATCTCAACGTGAAAACCCGACCCATAGAGCCCTTTTTGTGTTCTAATTTACGAAACCAAAACTTTCCTAAGGTTCAAATTTTAAAATCTAGCCCACCCCCTCTACAACTGAGATAATACTATTATTTTCGTGATTTCAATAGCAGGTATACGCATGCATCAGGCACGTACAAAGAAAAATGAATATAATAATGAAGGTCTTATGGTTTATGTGATTACTTAACAATTATTAGCAGAAACGACGACAGATAATTGGATATATTATACTTATTATCCCTTTCTCATAAATATTTGTTATCGGACAAAAACTGTTGGGAACGTTAAGCGTGTGTATAAAAATATAAGTTTTTTCTTACATTTTCTTAAAATGTTGGGAAAGGTTTGATCCGTAATGTATCCATGTATGAATGCGTAGTCGACTAAAATCAAAAATATTCACTGGTTGTTTGATCATTTTAATTTATCCTTTTTTATAGTTATGTCATAAAACCGTCTCATCGGTTATTTTCATTTAACATATTCAACGGTACGATCGAATCGAGTATAAACGCGATAGCTTATTATCGTTAATTATCGTTAAAACCATCATTTTTATATTCTAATTATATCCTAGTTTTTATAATAGTTATTATAATAATTTGTTTAATTTTTTTAAAACACTATTATTGTAGTAAGATATATATATATCTTTAATTATGGATATGGCATAAAAAAAAAATATGGTTGTGTAAAAAAAAATGAGAATTTATAGTCTTATGGTCCATTGGAGGGGGGGAGGTGTTTGAACTCCTTAACCTCCTCTCCCTTTGAGTACGCATATGGGTATATACATTAAAGATATATAGTTGTCGAGAAGAACGCGATCGAACGCGCGTACGTTTCGCGTGAAAAAAATAGCGAATAAAGGGAAAACGTTATGTACGTCATTATATATTATGATAGATACGGGCCGAAGATCCTCATCAATAGCTGTCATTCCTTCTTTTACATGTATAATATTATACGATTATTATGATAATGTGATTCGTATAACGCGCACGCGGTGTGGCCCATAAACACTTGGACTGGCGCAGCAGCGGGACACCTTCGTGCGCGCGTATACATACAATTTATTTTGTTGTTATTATATTGTATATGATATGACATAATAATATGTACGTGTTACACGTGCATACAGGGTGATTAAGGGCACGATTTGACGGATTAAATAACTTTTGATCTGTACATAATTTTTTTTTTTAATAAATAGCTAGTATTATATAATAGACACTGTACTATACGACAACAATAATGATTTAAATTGTATTATTTTTGTTCTTGGAAATGGGAATTTAAAATTTTATCCTACCTACGGTTTCGAAATAAAAATAAACCTATTGAAAACCTGATTTCAGAAACATTTTGATAATGCTAAAATGTATAATTTCAAGTAGATTATTATATTATCACGCATTCTCAAAGTGTATTAAAAATAACAATAAAATTGAATTTAGAACATAAGCCATCATCTGTCAAATCATGCTCAACAATTATTGCACCCTATATGTCGTGTTCTATATACTTATAATTATAAGTGGGTTAACGTGCGTATACATACATACAATTCTATATTGTAGCCCATATTGTGCTATACGTATTATAATGATTGTTATTATATCGTTTGCGCGGCGTTACCTTTTACACAAGTATATATTATATATATATATATATATATATATATAATAATAATATGATATATTGTGAAGTATATATCTATTTAATTACCATAGACGCACGCCAAAATTAGTCATTAATCTCAATTCACCTAACCTGCGCGAAACGGACAATACATAATGCTATACCTATATGTATATAAGTATAATATATTACGTACGTTTATATATATTTATATATATAACTGCGGTGTAGGCCACGACGTAGTATAATACATAATATAAGAGTGCATACATTTTAACATACAGCGAGTTGTGTTCATATAAAACGCATAAAAAATGTATATTAAAAAAACACCACTATATGTACACATATATTATATGTTTGTGTTATTTATACGTTCTAGTATTTGTGTAGTATAGATCTAGCTGTATACATATGAATTAGAGTAAAAAAAAAAAAAAAAACAATAATAATAATATGGCCGCGACCACCAAATCGAATGATAGTTCAGAGATCACGCGTACTTACATCCTATATACATACATATATACTTACGTGGTATGTGCAATACCATATGTCTATGTACCTACGAAATTTATTGTCGTCACGACGAGCGGATTAAATATAGTAATATACGCGCATGTATATACCACGCGTTAGGGCAAAGGATATCGAAGCAAGGCTGTTGGTCAGTTAGTCGATGAATTATTATTATTATAATACAGTGTACATTTAATATATAATAACTCGGTGTGGTCAAATATTATAGTAGGAATTAGTGTTGAACATTATAGGTATCGCAGTCCTATGATACGGCCGATGATTATAAAATAGTCATTTTTATATGTTGGCCGCGGCTTAAAATGCGTTCAGGTGGAATAGTATAACGAATAATTAAAAATTATTTCATAAAATATGTTCAACCCTTTCGTTTTGTAGTAAAATTGATATCATATTAACTAACTAAAAACCTATATTGTCACGCGACACGGTTGAACTCTACTTCATTTAATACCTACGATCAACATTCATATGTGCGGTATTGGCTGTAGCTCATAAGCGCAAAATATGACCCAAACGCAACCCAAAAGCGCAAATTAATTTTATAAAAAAAAGTGTATTTTATTAAAATCATATATAGTTATTAATATACTATGCGTATACTATTCGTGATTATAAAATGTGTATTTAAGTATAAAAATATATAAATAATTATAAAAATTGTATTTAATTTAATAGCAACAACTAATAGATGTTTTGTTTAAGATCAATAAAAAATAAATAAATAATTAAGTACCTTAATGTTAAATTTGAAATTTGAAGCCCACAGTTTTTAAGTAATCCAATCTTGAAATATTTTTTTCTATGTATAAGTCCCATGCTTTTATATTGGAGTTGACTTTAGAGCTGGTAATACCACTACTAAGGTAGTAAGGTACAAAAACGCAAAATCATTTTGCGCTTTTGGGCTATCTAAAAAAATTTCGACTAAAATAAGTGCAATTCGACCATACGCGAAAAAAATTGACCTTTTGCGCTTTTGGGCTTCACCGGCGGTATCTTATAGGTATGACACATGGTGTAGATACCGATGAATTCCAATTGTGAAAATCATCTTTTTTTACAATAACTCAAAATGGTAAAATTAATTTTCGGTTTTATACCTTAATATTTGGATAAATGTGCAAATTTAAATTTAACAACCTATTAGTTGTTGAAATATTATACCCGTTGAAGCTTGTTGTTCTTTGATATTTTACTGTATATTATTCTATTTTTCTGTGATTTTTTTAATTTATTATAATACGCCAAGATAGTACCATTTATAATACATTTTGTTTTTAATTTTTGTTACCTTAATTTCCATCAGTTCATTCGTTACATCTACATATATATATATATAAGTAAATAACATTTATTTGTACTTTTGAAGTTGTTAATAAGGTAATATTTTTTATGTAATGGGTTGTTTATTTTTCCACTTTCGGGTTGCGTTTAGGTATAGGTTACCTTTTGCGCTTATGAACTAAAGCCGTAGGTACAAACAGTAAAATCGAAAAAATCGGGTCTTGTAAATTATTTTGGAATGTGAATAGTTGGATGCTTTTGAATTATTTTTATTCTAATAGTATGTCAAATAAATTTAAAAATTTTTTCCTAAATACTTTCCCAAAGTATTACTGTGAGTTGTAACTAGATAATATAATACCTATATCATATTCTAAGAAATATTAATTTATTCATGTATTAACGAACTATAAGGGGTTATAAATTATATCACACAAAGACAAAATATATAATTTTAAAACGTATATACATTAATTAAAATATATTTTAATATAATAAAAAGATAATAAGTTAGGTATTAAGATAAATAAGTTCATTAGTCTTTTGACCAATCTTCAGTTTTCATTTTCCTTTGCTTCTGTCGAGAAAATCTAAAATGATATATCTGATGACTGATATCATATTTTCATGTCAGTATCTATGATATCCGCCGACTGCCGACATCGAACAGTCGTTGGTGCTCGAAAAGTAATATATTATTATAATATGTAATAAATAATAATATATAAGTATATACACGTCCAAAGGGGGGGGTGCTAAATCCCCTTAGCCCCCCCCTTGGATTCGCACCTGACTATTCGTTAGGGCTTAACCGTAAGTATAAAAAGAAAATGAAGGGAATTTTAGAGCGCTTTTTTTCTGTCACCTAAGGCGTATATTCGTAATGAAATATCTGTCTTACAAAAAAAATTTTTGATTAAAATTCGAATATGTATACTATATAGGTATTGACGGTAGTGATGGACAACAATATCGATAATTCAATACGATATCGATATCGATATTATTTTTTACGATAAATCGGGATATACAATGTGTTTTTAGTTTTTTTTTCTTTTTAATTTATTTTATTTATATTATTGTATTGAGTATTGACCATAATATTATACCAAATATTTTTCGTTTTAATAAAGTTTAAATACTTAAGAGTCTAAAATAAAATATTAAAATATACCATCGACACGTGTTTAGTAGAATTTCTATGATAATCTTGTTTCAAATTTTCTCGTGTATACGCAGTATACGGTAAAAACATGATCCTTACATGTTATTATTGTTATTATAAATAATTTTCTCGTCGCTTCGATGTAGAATAATATTGTATCTATTATAAATATCAGTGATCTTATAAAGATTGTTAATTTATATTAATATCTATAATAATTATCTATGATTATAAATAATAATCGATAATATAACCATGACCATCGGGTCTAATTGGTTAATTTTGTAACTGGTGATAAAATGTACTCGAATAATTATTAGCTGCTGCGGTCTCCAGTTTATTCGTATACAAGTACCAAATTTAATTACGTCTATTAAATATCATATTTCGTACTTGTCATGGCGAGAATAATTTTTGACCGGAAATATAATATAATATAAAATATAAAGTTTTATTGTACCGAGTACCGACACGAGAATACTCGTGTATCATTATTATCTGCAAATGAGATCAGTGGCGCAACTAGTATTCTTTCAAGGGGAGTTTCCGCCAGTGGTGTATATAGATATAGGTCTATAAGTGGTTCCCTCAATTTTTTTTTTCCAAAAAGTTAATGATTTCAAAATCTCAAATGTCTACTATAGATATTAACCTATTTAATATTTATTATTTTATATATAAAAACCTTCCCACCGTAACTTATTTTCTAATACACTAATATTTTCTGATGGTTTTCAATTAACTGAAAACACATATTACATAATATATTATAAAGCTATTACGAATTTGAGTATAATATACTTTAAATTATAGAATGAAATAGACTTTTTCTTTGAGTTAACTAATTTATAATGTCATGTGTATAGTATAACTGCAATTCCTCGATGAACATTGTTGTAAATTTAAAATAGGAAATTTTTCACAATCATGGTCATTCAATGATATTTTCATAAGTTTGGTTCAAAGAGAGAGGAAGTGTCTAGACACTTAAAACTCCTCCCTTGGGTTTTTCCACTGAAAGAGATAACAAGTTATCAGCTTTTTATGACTATAATAAGACGCCAAAATCGTTTTCAAAACAACTACAATATGTCAATATTTTTTTTTTTTTTAAAGTATTTCATTCAATTTGCTTAAAAAAATATATAAAAACAATTGATGGAATAAAATACATAAAAAATAAAATAATAATATAAACATGAGTAACTGATTAGACAGACTCTAGAGGCCTCCCAGTGGAGAAACTGCGGCATGATAAGTTGATTGTTTTGGTTAGCAGTTCACGACACCACTGTCTTTTGAGTCTCTTAGTTGGATTATTTGGGGATAATGACAGATAATAACTCAAAGGTTAAGGGATTTTTATGGTGAGCTAAGTGACTATTAAAACTTTAAAATGGGATCTAGCTAATTCAGAGACGTACAGGATTTGAGACATAGAATGGAGCTAATTTGAAATTGTACGTAACGCTAATATGTCAACACGGATTGTATTGAAGACTTAACAAAATACAATAATATTGTATTTTCTATACAGCTTAATAACGGCATTATATTCGTATATAATAATATATATTATATATTACCGTTGTAATATTGTAATATAATAATATTCATTTACGCATAGTTATTAGTTACCTGTAGGGGTTTCAGCATAGGCGTGCGCAGGGGGTATGCAGGGTATGCAACTACATATCCTGAAGCTCTTTGAGGGGCAAAAATAGTTTTTGGAAAAAAAAAACTTTTGTGCGCAAGAAAAATAATTACTAATTATAGTGCGGCCTAGGAGTGTACATATTATTATGTTGAAACTCGAAACTCGGCTATTAACTTAAATACCGACGATATAATTGATCATTTCAAAAATTCTACACAACGCAGTGTGGTGTTATAATAAAATAAATTATTTATTAATATGATAATGTTTTTGTTTGTTTGTTTTTTAATTGTACAAGTTGTATGACATAACAATTTTAAGTTTTATCACTTTTATTTTTATTTTTATTTGAGTTTTAAGTAAATTGTTTTGAATTAAACAGTAAGACATTTGAATATTAGTGTATTGTATATATATTTTATCAGAATTTTACATTCTTAAAATAACTTTCATGGAGTACCTGTGGTAATCCAATGCTTAATTTGGGGGGGAGGCAAAAGTACAAAATTGGCTAAACACCAGTGTAAACACTGTAAGCAGTGGGAAACTAAGGCAATTGGGGAGGGGAGAATGTCCCTTTTGCCCCTCCCTCCTGGATCCGCCACTGCTTCTGTATTCCCTGAACAAGAGGGCTGCGCACACTTATGGGTTTCAGTTGAATAAGCCGTCATCGTCGTGACTCGCACGTGTAAAATAAAGACGATGAAAATTGCAAACCGAAAACTTATCGATCCACGTGTGTAATCGCGATGCACGCGGTTATCATTGCATATATAGATATTTCAAACTATAGCTTATATTCTCGCGAAAGGTACCTTATACGCACAACAATCTTTTCACATGTTATTTTACGCTCGGTCCGCCGTCGCTTCGGCACATATATTGAAATAATGCAAGAACAATAGCTGCAGCGCACAGTGTATAATGTAAGCAGGAAATCATATCACAATAATATCATAAACTGTTGCAGGGTAGGACGTACCCATACCAGTACAGTGATATGTATATAATATATTGTACGTATATACCATGCTATAACCGATAAACTTTCTACGCGTATACAAACGGGCGATAAACCAGATTTATAACCGCGCGCGTACGTAAAGTCGAATATAATATAATAAACGCAAACGTTTTCGCACGACGAACCGAAACGAGAACGTTGTCGTCGTCGTCGTCGTCGTCATCGTCGTCGTCTCGTCGGAAGTAGGTACATTTTATTATAATATATAAATACATTGTTATTTTACCGCAGTTCGCGGTGCCTACCCATATTTACAGCTAGTATGTTTACCGTAATGCACGATCCCGCGGACGTTTTTAATGCGCGCCACACCAATTATTTATGCACGCTCTCGCGCATTACATAAAACGAAAGAATCCAACGTACACGCACGCACGCACCACACACACCACTCGCACATCCGTACCATTATAATACGCCTGCTGCACGCGCGCACCGCGCGACGGCGTTATAAAATATTATTTATATTGTTCGCTTAACAATGATTGCAATGCCATTAATATCCTGCATATACCCCACGTGCACTTTTTGTTCGTGGAATAATAAATATTATTATTCGCGATCGCGCGAAAAGATTCGAATAAATTATAATAATAATATATCGGCATCAAAGACATTTGGAAAAACGTACTTATATGAATGTATAAATGTATAACGGCGGCGGTAACGCACTGCGCTGCAACGACGAACACGACTACTATATACGGCCGTAATATTGTTACCAATGTACATATTATTATTATTATTATTATTATTATTATTATTATAATTACCATCGTTGCGGCGCTATTACTATTTATATTATATTATTGTAAAACGCGACGCGCAATTTGTCTGCAGAGCGGAGTGTATATGGGTGTACGCGCTCGACTCAATTCCATAATAACAATATGTACGACGCGGTTTATGTTAATATATATGCTAGTACAATGTATGTATACTATATTATAATATAGCATAGTATTATAGATACTCGAGAAACGCGGCTGTGGCGGACGTCGTAACTCGAGATAGCGTAATAATAGGGTGCTCGTTGCGCAAATATTCACGAAGTTTTGAGATTTAACAATAATATTCATAATAATTTAATGTGAACTTTTATATTGCGTTGCGCACCCATGACACACTGTTTACACAGACAACAATAATATTATGCACACACCACATTGTGTTCATGACATAATAGTGCGAAATGTGTGCGAGTGAATGTACGGTCTGAAATCTGAATTCAAAGATAATTGAAAATATAATACGTCAAAAATATTATTTTTATAGTTTATTCGGTATAATATAGTTATTATAATCATTAATCACTATAATTGATGATTGCTGGAATTTGAAATACACGTATATCATACATGGCACTCGAGAATAATTAATAATTATCTATGATGCTACATACGGATAAAAAATAAAAGTGTGAATTATAGTATAAGTACCTATGCACTAGGTTTGTTAACATAAGTTTAATATTATGTTAATGTATACATGTGATTTAACATTATAATGATTATTACCCTTGCAGTTGTGTCTGTTCGTCCGTCCGTTATAGTAATGATTGTATCTTTTAAGATTTAAGTTATACTCATTACGAGGCAAAAATATCAAAATACGAGTACTTAATACTCAATATATAAATTTCACCAGCAATTACTAAAATATAGTTACCAAAATATAAACACGTTATTTACAAATAATCTTAAAATATTTAATTTATTTAGGATTCTGGTTCTTTTGCACACCTATTACCTCAACAAGTTATACCAAAATCTTTTTCAGTCGCTTATGGAATAATAATTTACTGTACGTTAATGGTTTAGAAAAACTGGGAATTTGGCATGATTATTGTATGATTATTGTTGTAACCGTTTACCTAGTACCATTTGGAATATCCGCTATTTGTATAAGACAACTCTCCACATTGTCAAGGGTTCGCCGTTTATACATACTCGTTTCAATGGATAGATAAGTTTTTGAAATAACGGAATTAATAATCGTTAACGGAATCATAATAATATATTGATATACTCGATTTTGAAGTAATATTATTGAATCAATAACGTATGTATAAATGTTGAAACACAGCTACTGTAGGAAATCTCCTCCATACATTACGCATGTTTCTCCTCCGCAAATCCTACGGGTTTCTATGCATATTGCATAATGTAATAATGCTGTTATTGCAGAGCGAAATATCTTGTGGCGTGATTTAATGATAATGATAATGGGTTATAAGTATTAACTGGCGATCGAATCGAACTTCCAATTAAAAAAAGAAAAAAAAAATTTTCATATACATGTGTACGAAGTACATCGCTGCACCGGCAATGGTGTATTGGTGTTACAGGTTCGATTTTATCGTATTTAGTTTCGAGTGTATACCTAATGCATTTTATTAAAATATTTATATTATAATATCATAACGCGCTGTATATGCTATATAAAATATAAATTATAATATTATTGTTGTTGTATACGCCGAACGCTGCAGTATATAGGCGTGTACCGCGATTTGCCAGTGATGTGCAAATGGGTGCGCGTGCGATGTACACGCGTGCTCGACAAAGTGAGAGGGAAATGCTTTTACCCACGTGGACCGGACTAAATACTCTTTCGTTTGCATGTAAATTATTATTAAAAAACGCCGACTCGGACACGTGTATATACGCTGTACAGAATAATATACCTGCGCGTAACTATATAACGGAATACGGGCGCTTTTACTTTTACCTTTTACCATTATGGAGCATTTAAACGTAGGTACACATACCGTATAATATAATAAAGTATAGTATATAGTTTGTTGTTAATATAATATTATTGTATATTATTTATGTGCGGCACGCGCACGTTCAATGGTTTGCGCGCGTGCACAGTGCGGCAAGGATCGCACGCATTATAAATGTTTGCTATTTTAGAATATATGAGCATAATATGCCAGCATGCACTCGAATAAATGGACGGTTAATTGTATAAAAGATTTTTATTTTTATTATTTTTTTTTTTTTTTATCATAATGTGGGCAACCTTTTATACCTGACTATATTATTATATCTATAATTTAACGTACCTATGTTATCTATGATTAAATCGAATAATTAAGTCATCCCATTCCTTACCATTGTCTATATTAGACTACTCACGTAGTTAAATCGTTTTTGTGTATTAATAATCCTATTTGTATAATGCTAATAAAAATATGACTCTCTGCATATTAGTGCTTCTCAGCCTGTGGTACGTGGAAACTTCATAGATGGTACGCAAAGGAAATCTTCCTTTATAAAAAATTGGAATTAATTATTATTAACATTAAATATTATTTAATAAATAACATTTAATAGTGATACAAGACTTAAAACTATCAATGTAAAACCCGATATTGACGCCATCGTCCGTTCAAATTAACACCAACTGTCTAATAAATAGTATTAATTATAATATTATTTATGCATATTTACTTTAATTTAATTTCTTTTTGTGCATGAAATACTTATACTGTCATAATTTTGTAATTCCTAATAAAATAACATTATATACAAATAACATAAACGTATACAATATTAATAAGCAAAAAAAGAGGTCAGGTGGTACATAAAATATGATGGTGCGCGAATATAAAAAGGTTGAGAACCATTGCTCTACATGGTATACTGCAATTTATCTAACCTTCATATTATTTCCGAAATAATATATAATTAATTAAATTAATGCAAATCAGAGTGCATTGCGAATTACTATGTGCATCATTTTCATTAACATAATATTTACATTACTATAGGCAAAAAACGTGATAAAGTTTGTACATCGGTATTGCTATACAAATCGTATATTTGACGCCTGATTATATCTGTCTGTATATAATACTATAATCTATGATATGATGGCGCATATGATATTGACCAATAAATGAACGACGGACGTACTAATCATTCTTATCGGTATGCATTGTTGTAATTGTTTTTCGTTTATATTTCATGGACATACTTAAAATTAAAGTGATAATTTACCATCCAATTATCAATTTACTATCCATTTACTATCCAATTTCTTTTGGAAAACGTGAACATTGTGTTCATGTTAAATAAATGAGTAAATGTTAAAAAAAAAAAAATTGTCTTTTTCCTGTTATTAAAAATGTTAACTTTACGAAATCTAGATTCCGCAACATGTATATATATATATATATATATATATTAAATTGTGGATTTGGGTATTTATACAAGGTTTAAATAAATAGTTCTATCCTAAAACGTGTTATGCAATATGCGTGGAATTTAATATAGTTGACGAATTGACAAATTCGTAATAGTAATAGTTTACCCAAATATTTCGAGAAGATTTATAGTTTGATAATTTTTTTAGCGTAAATAATTATGATATATCCGCAAATGATTTCAGTATTAAGACATATATATATACTCATATACCGACATAACTAACTTTATAATAACTCTCGTAATCCATTAACATTTATAATCAAAAACGTAACGTTAAATTGTTTGTGTGTGTGTGTATACTCATTTGATATTTTCATAATATATATATATATATATATTATATTTATCAAGAAAAAGTCGAATAGTATAATATGTATATTGTATATTATATAGAACTATAGCAGGTGTTACGTATATAAATTTATCCGAGCAAATATCGAAATCGATTATATTATAACGACCGACCTACCTACAAGTTTTGGGTTCATATACAAAAACCGTATACTGATAAATTTAGTATATCGGTAAAATATACGTGTATTATATTATTATAAGTAGTCGGTAATAATATATCATTGAAACTATTAGAAAGTTGAAAACACTGAAAACGCTTGGCGGTATATTATATTTCGAAACTGATTAAATTAAAAATCGTTTGTACGAAAATTCAGCAGCAATTAATATTATCTGAAACGCGCGTGCGTTACTATACTATATTATATACTGTATAGGACATATAGGTTATATACCTACGATCATAGTGCGCCGCCGTTTGAAACCGTGTGCGTGGTGTCGTGCGTATAATATATTATATATTATATTATAATATCAGCTCGACTTCCTATGAAAATATTTATTATTTATACTCGTCTAAATAGTGTAGACTCTAAACATATAGCGGACTTGCCTACCCGCCTTTTTACTGCTTGCCTATTTCACGTGATTTCGTGTGCACAATAACAATATTTTGATCAAGGCAATTTCTTTTTTTATTTTGTTTTTCCACTTTTTTGCTTCACTTTAATCGTACAACACGATTAAACGAGGAAACGGTTCCGCGGTCGTCGGCGGCCACTGTTATACACTCACGCACACACACTCGTATGCTTATTTATTATATTATACCTACTTAAAAAAAACGTAGTATTAACTAGATTGGCGGCTGCGGGTCAGCGAGAATCGATCGAAAAGCCCCCGGGTGCCATGCGACCCGCTATTATTTATGCTCACCAACAACTATGGTAATTATTATACTTTTCGTTTCATTAACTTCCTGTTTGCACAGCTAACGTTTCGCTATTCTAATCTCCAGCCGGCGTGATGATGATGATAATAATAATAATCATAAAACGGAGAGACGATATCATTACTTTTATTATTATTATTATTACTACTTGAAATGTACTGACGTGAGAATCGCGCGAGAGGGTGGTGAAAAAACACAACTTTACTATTTGTAATTATTTTACTCGATCAACGCGCGTTATGCGCTTTTATTTATTTTTTATCATTCATCGTTGCAGTTTTTAAACGTTGTCGCTAATAAAATAATAATTATACGAGCACGGAATGACTGTAGCACTCGAGATATATATAATAGTCGCTTAGTTATAGTTTTATAAAGAGCAAAATCACGGCGTCGGTAGCGGTGAATAAATATAATAATTTATATTATTATATTTTTTAACATGTAATATTATGAGTACGACGGAGTACACGCACTCGGAGATACATACCGAAGTATCGTCGATGCAACAGTCTTTATAATATGTATTGAATTAGAAAATCATATATCATATTATTATATACGTAGAAGACTCTCAGAGAGCACACCTCGTTCTGATATAGAACATTTCTACTTGTATATTTTAACAATATACGATTTTTATATAAATATAATTATGTCACCACTTCGATAATCTTATATATAGTTTTATTTTCCGTTGTTTTGTCGAGTTTTTAATTTTTCCCGCACGTGTTGCATTACCGCAATGGCCCGCGGCCAACGGATGACATGTCGATTTTACCGATGAATTATAGTGCGAGTATTTTTGGTATATTCAACGTGGTTACAAACGTATTTTTGTTCTTAAGATATTATATACAAGTACAGTGATAAATATTTTTTGAATCATTATCTGCGGCGAAGAATGTTTTTAAAATATTTTGTTATGCGTTTAAAAGTACACGGTAATGGAAACCGTGTGTATAAAAGTATAAAACCGATTCCATAATGAACTCAGAGCTAACAGGAATTCAATATATTATATTGTACACACATAACATGAAATTAGATTTCTTTGGTTCTTTTAGTAAATGGAATAAAAACATCAAGCTTATAAAATATATGACCGCATTGATTCCTACTTATAGGTTAATAAATATGCGTATGCGATGACAAAAATATTAATTTAAATCATTATATGCTATTCCGAAGTAGAACGAAGGCCGCGCGTCGTTGCTCGACATCAATAATATATTTAAAAATACTTTAAAAAAATTATGTAAGTCGAGCAATAAAATATTTTATGTATTATAAACATTTTTTTTTTTTTCTAACGATTCGAATTTGTTGTGTTTGTTTAATGTAATATATTATGGTGGGAAAATAAAATACCGGTTATTATTATTTTTTTTTGTTTTTATCGTTATATAGACTTTATAAGTAATCTTATAATGCCATAATCCGTTGGACTAGTTTGGAGTTAAATATTTCAATCGCTGTAATACTATATATATATATATATATATATATATATTATACGCTATGTCGAGCAAAAATCTGGATTAAATATCCCGGGGCTCTAGGAAATTGACAAAATGTCTATAGTCGTAAATATAGGTACACACCGAGAATCGACTGTACTTGCACTAGTTAGCGCGACAGGACAGCGATCCTATCATCAATATATCATTATTACGATGAGAATGTAATTGGAATTTTGTGCGGACTTTGACTGCTAGGTATTTAGTTCTTATATAGTATTAATATATACTGTAGTGTCCGAATTGAAATGAAACTTGCAGGTAAACGTTCTAAAAATGTTAATGCTATAATAAGATAATTGATTGAATATCTAGAAATGGATAAGTTTATACTGCACAGTGCAAATTAATTTGTTATTGATGTCCTCGACAACTATATTACCATCGATCTGTATTTTATAGGCATAAATATTTTAAATATTTGGAAAACAAAGATACTTAGACACATTTAACCAATTGGACATTTATTTATTACATTTCGAATTATGCACATAAAATTTATATTTACTCGTTATTCACACTGATCGAGCTTCACAGATCTGTACAGGGTGTCTTTGTAAACTGTTGAGAATTATTGAGTGTCACATAAATCGTATTATCGTGTTTCCTAATCCCTATGCATGGTATCCTTTTCAAAATCGAGCATCACTGCTTCAGATCCACAACTGCAAACAAAAAGCGTTGTGCAAGTCACCTACTCCTTTTTTTTTTACTTTTCTATTGATAAAATAAAGATATTATCACTTTTTTTCTTACGAATTTGTCTCATGACAATAAGGTATACAGATTTATATAGCTCAATATAATATTAATAGCGTAGCAGGGCAAACAGTTCAAGTTAGCATGTATGATATAGTAATATCGAATAACATTCAAAACCGAGTGTAAACGTCTATTTAAACATTCACTATCTTTTTTTTTTTTTTGGAGCCTGTTTGACTATTTTGCGCGGTTAAATAATAACGAAACAATATTATTTTTTTAACAAGATTCTCGACATTTTTCACGATACTGTGTCAAATCGAAATTAGTATTGGTAAAGGGAATGAAATTATCGGAAACACGAAATTATGGAATGAGTGACTAACACGTACATACCCGTCGGAGGTTTACGCTTTACTTCGGCCAAAACATCAAAACCCCAAAACAAATAACTTTTATTATTATACGTATACGACGCATAAATAATTTTATGCATTTAGGTTCGGTGTTTTTTTCAATCTATGACCTATCTGGTTGCATGCACTGAACACGATACAATACAAATAATGATATACACGTGTGTGTGTGTGTGTGTGTGAGTGTGTGTATGCGGTGATGGTGGTAAACGGGTGCGTACCTCTAAACATATACGTATCACATATGGTGACTAACATATAAGTTCGTATCAGGGATGGTTACCCATTTATATTATGTAAACCGGAATGTTGTTTCCTGTTCGTATGCGTATCTATTATATTATGTGACTGTTTTCGGGACATATTATTACATATTATTCCATGTACAATACATACACAAGTAAATGCTTACAAATAAAAATAATCGATTACAATGTAGAATCACTGCGCAGTGTTAATGTTGGAAAGAGTTAAATTTTTATCGTTGACAATTTCGGTTTGCTTAATTATAATTATATACCGTTGCCAATTTTTAAAGCACGCAGGTACTCGTTGGTATAATATACAGATATCGAAAGGATACAACATTTTAATGATTCGAAAAATACTGTATGTTATATGACATATCAAGTGTAAAATATGTCAAATAATAAATATAGGTGTATAAATATATATTATTATTATGTAATATTTTTCAAAATATATGATCTGGTTCGATTAAAAATTAAAAATCACTGGTGTATAATATTGTATTAAGTGATAAATGTGCTATAATAACACACATATAGGTACGTAAATTAATACACTGATTCAACACCATCACACAACTCGAGCATTTCGATTTGAATTAGTATGTATAAAATGCGTTTACGTTACATATACATTTTTTTTCTAGTAAATTATGTAGTGGCACCACGTCTTTTTTGGCACGTAACATTGATTTCACCATAGGGATACGCCACAAATATATAAAAAAACCGGTAGCGACACAACTACTGTAGGTCTAAATGACATAAACCAGCGGCGGGAATAATGTATGCAATTTTGTTTTGAAGAATTGTACTTATATACATGTAGTTGCGCGCGGCTCGCGTGCCTTTTGTCATTCGTGATTTCAATTCGGTTTGGATAAAATATAACATTGGCGCATGAAAAATTGAAAACAAATTGTAATAAAAAACAAATGAGTACATGCGTTAATTAATTCGTTGTTGATTCGTTGTATGATTTATAAACTAGCGTAAAATATAATATTATATTTATTTAAACTATACTTATAAAACTCTTCTGGGAAGTACATTTCAACTATTATACGCCCAATAAAGTAACGTAAAATTATTAACGGATGAAAACGAAGCCTTCTATATCGGATCTATTTATTTCCCAGGCACCAAACCATATAAAGTCGTTTGGGTTAATCTATGAGCACGCAACATGTCTGCAATACCTATACAAGTACTTTATATACCTGCTAACAAGAATAAAATAAGTATCTATTAAACAGTAATAGTATTTAGTAACATTTTAATAAGTTCTAAATAATTTCTAAACAATTTTTATTTCATTACTAATACTTCTAAATTACAGAGACCAGTATACATATTGTATTTTATTTTATTTTTAAAAAAAAAAAAAACCATATTTAGCTTGGTGTTATAACAATGGATTTTCAAAAATTCGACCCATCATTATCATCATCACTATAATATATTATAATACATAGGTATATTTATGGATAAATATGATTAATTGTTTGTTAAAAAATTCTGTCTACGTAGTCGTGACACAAGAGTACTTACAAATAGTGTAACTAATATGATTTAACAAACTCAACGGCGTTATAACATAATCGTACGACGTATACGTACAACGACTAATAATATACGCATCGTGTTGACCTACGAAGACGCGAGCGCATACGTATTTATAATAGATAGACATCTAAAATATAAAGCATAGGTAACTGTTCCCAAAATCTATTCTCAAATCTATTTTATTAGTGGCCGCATGGTTTAATAATGAACGGAATCGACTGTACATTTAAGTGCATTTCAATATTACATGTAAATACAAATGCGCTTATATGCACTTGTTCATAACGGTCTGCTGTAAGATCGAGTAGATCATAAATTATATGCGCGTTTCGTACGTTTGTTTATAGAACGTAATCGATGCGCACATGGTCGTATTGTGGATATTATGTAATAATAAGTACATCGTAACCGGAATTACCTAGCGAGCGCGAGCGTTCTACAGGATGGACATTTTAATTTCGCGAGATGTTTATATTTCGATGCGAATCTACGGCGACGTATGTATACGATGTACACTGCGTAGCAAAAACTGGGAAGTTGACGAAAAGTGTCATGTTCTTTTTCTCCGTAAACCGTCAGCTCTCGACATAATTAATTCTATTTTGTTCAAGGTGGGCTAGAATTTTATTTTTTTTTTTTTCGATAAAAAAATATCTCGATTGAGTTGAAAATAGTATTGATCAACACAGTCAATACACATTTTTATTGCTCACATCAATAAGTATCGACATTGGCGGCGGTGATGGTGTTGGCAAAAGGCTGAAGGGAGGGGCTGTGAAGTTTTGTGACCGATGATTATAATATATTCTATAATCTTATAATTATAATCTAATCTTATAACGCCATAATCCGTTGAACTAGTTTGGAGTTAAATATTTCAATCGCTGTAGATTGAAATATCATAGATATCTCGCTAGAGATTATCTAGGAGATAAGATGCTTTCCGTGAAGTATACGTCAACGTTCGCATATCGTCGCTTAAACTGCAACAGTATCCCAAAATTTGTTAAAATGAGATTATTATCAATATTACTAAAACAGACGATCCTGAGCTCTTATTCGTCAAGGAAATATTCTGGCGATTAGTGGTTAATTTGTTATTTACAAAAATGATAACACCACGTATTATTCTTAACACGATTTAAAATATATCTTTTTTTTTTTTTTTATTGGAATTTATAATCTGTGTTTGACAGCACAATAAGTAAATTTGATAATTTATATACAATGATATAACATGAATAATATGAAGAGGGAGACCAGATAGTGATGGAACCAAACGTGAATTTATTTTACATTAACAAATTTCTGCAGTATTTTTTTTTTTTTTTTTGAGCCTATGAATGGGATTAATGGGTTGAGTAGATAAGATTTGCGATATTAATGGATTAGTATATGAGATATATATTAAATCATGATTCTTAAGTATCTGCATAACATATATCATTTATTTACTCGTGATATTAAGTTATGTGCGACGAGTTATGGAAAAAAGTAATTGTATTAAAAAACTACAAGTCCTATCATCAAAATGTTTCAATTTATATTTAGTGGGAGTAAATCATTGATAACGTGTTTTTTGGGTCTACTAAAAAACTTCAAATACTGAGATACGCATTTGTTGTAGTTTAAGCGACAATATACTGTATGCCATACAGGTATGTAAAGTCTGTTGAAGATAAAGTCAGCTTGCAATATAATATGTATGACTAACGATTTTTTTCGTACACGCAGTCTTTGGTGGAGATTTTGTAAAATATGTTTCTATATTTTATTGTTGTGCAACGTAATGTCCGATTCTGATTTGTATAAATTATAATAAATATCGGACGCGATAATAGTAATAATAGTCACAAAATCTAGACCTCATATAGACTTGGCATTACAATAAACTCTTGAGTATACCTATACCGGCCGACGTCATCGCGTTTCGTTTGTGCATTATGCAACCACAAAATGTTATATGTGTTATTTTCATATACCCAGGTAAAGGTCGCAGTCCGGATATATTAATATATTTTTGATAAACCGTGAATCATATGATTATACATGCCACCGCGTTATTCGTTTATAAACGCGTGTTTTTTTTTTTTTTTTTTTTTTTGATGTGTTCGCGCATAAATTATATAGGCACGTGTATACCTATATATATGTATATCTATGGATATAGTAAAACTTCTCAATGAAACTCATGTGCCGTACCTTAGTACTGTATAATTTATATACACATAACCTATTATATTTAATTGCCGGTCGGTCGGTTTCGTAAACGTATTTGTTCCAAGTACGCGCGTATTTTATTGCACCGCTGAGTACGATATCATTGTAATAATTATCGACTATTATACTGTTTACCGAACGTTTATTGCGTGTACGCGAGAACGGATACACGACAGTCGTGTTGAAAGTGATTTTATGCATGTACATATGAATAAATAAACGTTTGGTTCTTGCAGATTGATTAGAATATAAACGATCACATGCAAAGACCGTCCATGTATTGTCGGATCTCCATCAACTGGTGGACGCGTAACCAAGGGGATGTTGAAACACCCCCAACCACCCCTTTTTTAACCTAACCCCGTTTTACCATATTTATGCCAATGATCTATTTCATAATAAACCACTATGGGTTTTTACAAAAGTATACAAAACGTGTTATTTGAAGTTCTGTGTTTCATATATGATAGGTACTATATTATATTATTATTTAGTAGGATATTTATTGTTTTAAATTTGTATAGGTATACATATATTTGAAACTTTTAATGTTACACTCGCATATATAATGATTCATTAATTTGATTTCGTGATTCCGCAGAGGATTCCGTAAAGGTCCCAAGTTATATAATATGTATTTATAAATATGATATAATTGAAACACCCCATCCCTTTTTATAGATTCTGGTTACGCGTTACGCCTCCGTGTAAATATTCTTAAACCGTCGCAGTGTGAGCCATATTATTTAAAGGATATTACACCGTCCGGTATAGAGTGTTGTAGACTGTTGGCCGTTAGAAAAAAAAATGAAACGATTAAACAAAAAAATAGAAACCCGGGTACTACACGACCACCACGGAAACAACTTCCCTGTCGTCGGGGTCTATTATCTAACGTCATACTACTCGTGTTTATAATACATATATCTATAAATACTCTGGGCAGTAGTATATTGTTGACTGCAGTTGTTGTAATGCGTATATTATAAATATTATATATGTATCGGTACGTCGGTGCGGTCATTGCGATTCGTTGCGTCATATTCTACATATTCTAGCATAATATGCGTGCACGCGACGACCTACCACACACTCTCTCTCTCACACACACACACACACACACACGTGCGCACACACATACATAATATATGCGTGTGTGTAGATGTATATATATATATATATAATTAGTTTTATTGTATACCGAATGTATTTGATCTGGTCGGCACTACACGTCGATGACGGTCCAGTGGTCTTGCCCGCCACGAATTATTATTATATTATTGCGTTCGTTCTCTCACCGTCGTCGTTGTGTATAGAAAGCGGTCATTCGATCAGTTCAGTATCACACACACACACACACACACACATATACGTGGACACGCACATGCACGCAAACAAGAGCACTAGCACGTAACTGGATCATAATATATATTAGCATTATACTTTCTGTATACGATTTTGAATCCGTCATCGTGGCGTGCCGCGGTGGAGCGTAAAAACGTGTATATATACCTACTAAACTCCACGTAACATGAATTTCGTTATACGTATCGTTTCTCAAGTCCAAAATGGTAGACGGTCGCGGTTCGTTCACAACCATTGCGGTGTCTCTATTGATCGTGTTTTTGGGGTTGTATATGCGAAAAATTTTTAAAAAATAAATAAATAAACCGAAAATGCTACGTGCTACGATCCACGTCGTCCGTAGTCGTGTAGATTTTTGAAGCTTTTGAGAGGTTATAGGATTAGAAACCAAATATTGAAAAAATCGTGTGATAAAAGTGAACTCGAAGTGAAAGTAACGCATTATTATACATCAAAAAATATAATTTTTTATTTACTTATAAGTTATAAGTGCGGTTGAAATTTTATATGAAATGTATTAAAATTTTCATAAAATAATTTCCCGAAAAAAATGACCAATAGAGAGGATCTGACGCCCACATCTTTGATCTCATCCTTGTTTATGTCCCTGCAATGTGACATCGTATACGTATGTGTATTAGAAATCGCAGGGTGTTAAGGTCTATTTCTTTTGCTCTTAAAAAACATTTCAATGTCATACCTCTGTAAAAGATTTCTCAAAGTACGCAGAAAACGAGTTTTTTTTAACGTTATAGCCTTTTATAGGATAACATTCCGCGTAATATTATATACTCATCAAACTGTTCCGGCATCCGTATTCATGATTATTCGATTAAAAGTGCGGTAAAAAAAAATAATACGGTTGAAGTGGAAATGTCAAAAATAGTATATAAGTCAATACCATGTTTGTTAACTTATGGACAGACTCACAACTATAACGCACGCATCGTAAATGCATGGCTACACCAAGACTTAGAACGTATAACTTTTATACAATCGGTTCGCGTTCTCATATATTCGAATAAAAAGTAATTATCGTCGTGTGCTGTTTGGTCGTGCGTTTTTATGAGAAGAGTACCCATATAATATGCACGGTGCAATACGGTTCTTTATATGGTTTGACCGGGTACATTTTTTTTTATATTTTTTTCGTCGAAACGCTCCTTATTTCTTCACGTCTGTACCTGTACCACTGAGTCTGTCACCACGGTCGTCCGTCCTCCTACTATACAATAGTTATTTCTCTTTCTCTCACTCACTCTTTCTAACCAGATTTTGTTCTAAAACGACGTACTGCATATAAATATATATATATATATATATCATAAAGTCATGGCATGCGTGCTGCGTATACGCAGGAAAACTATACGTAGTCTCGTAGCACAAAATCGCGCCACCGTCAAACCAGTCGGATTGTCCGGACGACTTATAGACTTGACCGACCGCACGACGACGAGTGCTACGGTATAATATATACCATTTTAAAACGCGTGTCGTGGACACAGTAATATATATATATATATATATATATATATATATGTATATTTTATATGTAACTACTTTTTCTTATTATTATTTTGCGTTGCGCAACGATTTCGTTACAATTCCGACCGATCTCGTTGTTTTCTAATTGGATAATAATATTATATATTATGCGCTCAACCACCGCCACCGGCCACCCGTGCGTTAATTATTTAATTTTAATACGCGCGGGTGCGGACATTATCGCGCTTACCCCGCTCAGCGTTTTGGAAAGTTTTCGGAAACAACGTTGATAAAATACGTTGTCGATTCGAAAATAATGACGTGCAATTTTATTCCAAAATGGATAACCATTTAAAATTTTAAACACAGGCACACTTGGCGTTGTGCGTATTTTATACGTGTCCAATTCCATTATTGCTGCGGTTTTGCCTCTGGAATCGCGTTGTTTTCCGGCGTGTACAATACATATTATATATGTATATTTTGTCATAGGAAAATTGTATTATAGTCATATCATATAGAATTTTAATAAATGCCTATTTGGGCAAAAAGTCAAATGTTTAGCTACATTTATAGTTTCATCTGATTTTTATTAAAAATATATTATACAATACCTAACATCTATATGACTATATTCTATATTTTATTAATACTCACACATCATTAATTATGTTATTCAGCTGATTTAAATATGAACTGTAAAGGTACGCGTTTTCTATTGCGATGTTTACCTATAATAATATATTTACAGCTATGGTAATCTGCACGCGATTGAGACGTTTGAACTAAAAGCTTATTATATCGTTTGTGGAACCGTGTTATCCGTAAACGTTTTTCAGCTGGTGGTAGGTACATAATGTTGTAAAGTGAAAATACCCGTGCACGCGTAATGATCTAGCTGTAATTATGTTTTATTTTTAAAAAAAAATCAACTAATTTGCACACGTAAAATACAATAATTCGATTGGGAACTTTTTATCATAATGTACAATATTGTCTAACATCAGAAACAGCTTCCTCTGCGAATTGTCTCCGCTCACGCTAACACTGTAGCAGAAGTGTACTTACGATTTGCTATTTTGACGTATCCTCAATCCGTATATGGACTAGTATAACATAACACTTATTATTATTATGACAGTTTGCCGTATTTATCGTACAAAACACCACGGTATTGTAATATATGAATTTGATGCCTTATAACGAACGGGGTCGGCGCTAATTATATTGTTTCGACTGATTTTTTACAATACCTGTCCTTTACCAGTTATAGGTTATATATGCATGCATATGTGTCTACATTATGGATAAATAGTGCATACTATATAGACTTCTATCATGTATAATTAAAAGTAAACTCGAATTAAATGATTGTGTTTCTGAAAGCTTACACCACTAAGTTTGAACCTTGAAGAGTTCTAGGAAATCACTACACATATTATATATCTTATAAATAAATTATCATGCACAATACACACAGACACACACACACACACGCGCACGCGCGCGTCACGCAATACTGATACGCACGATAATTATTACAGTGACATATGACTCTACGCATTACTTTCCTTTTGATATAAATGTTTGTACAAGCACACCGTATAGTCAATTCGTATGCGAATTAACACAGAGTGTTACTCGATATTTTGCGAGACGAAATACTGAAGAAGAAGAAATCCCCTACGTTAAGACCGTACGTTTAATGGTATACAGGACTGCAGTTCTCGAGCGTTCTAAACGGTGCGAGGGTATTTTTCCGGATCAATTTCAGCCGAAGTGTTGTAATCAAAATGTTGTAATTACCACGAAATTAGCGTGAATAATAATTAGTTCACGAAGCACTGAAGTTTTATTTTCGTATGAGTCGTGATGCTTAAAGGGCACCATTATGCATAGTTTGGGAACCACTGATCTCAGCTCGGGACCGCATTGAAGCAATTAGTGCACTTGGACTGCAAGAGCCACGGAGCCGTGGAGACAAATCAAGGGGGCTCAGGATCCCTTTATATCAAAGTAATAATTAGGTAGAATATAAGACTATTAGTTACTTTGACCGGGCTCTAGGGCTACAGTCTTAGTTGCCCCTTATCCTCTTGTCAGGCCTGAAAAGATTTATAGATCTAATGTCATCAAGTAATAATACTCTACAAGGCTCATTGTTAAACTATACTGTATCAATATTATAATATTGTAAAGTCTATAGGTATTCGAAAAACGATACTTAAGTTAACTTAAAGTAATAATTTAACGTTTTTAAATCTAAAGATGTTAAGAGAATGGATAATTGAAGGGTATAGTATTTTATAATAATACTATATATTTATTAACATATAAAATAATAAATAATATATTTTAAAATAAAAGTATATTACCAATGGTTAATATGGTTGCATGGAATATTAAAATTTCGTTTTTGAAATCAAAATCGAAAACTTTATGAATTAAAATCGTAAAACGAGATTTTCCATTTTATTAAGATTTATAATAACACATAACATATATTATATTCATTACCATTCCGATTATTTTGATTATTATTATTATTTTTTTTTTTTAAATATAATACTTGACACTTTAATAATACCAGTATGATATGCAGAACAGCTATATACAATTCATGTTGCGCTCGCAATTATATGTGCTTATATCTTTTGGCTATTTGAACTTTGGCTTTATTATTACATATTATAATTCTTATAGCGAATTCGCTTCACTCAATAACACAACACTATAACAATATAATAATACGATACGTGCGCATTATAATATTTTTATCCAAATATTATTGTGTGTGTTTTTTATAAACTCGCGTATCTCGGAAACACTTGGCACGTCACTATCCCCGTACTATTATTATTATTATTATTATTTGTATATACTATTTGCATCCACTAAATCTGAATCTCTTAACGTATGTGGCAGCTGAATAATATTATAATACGAATTATTATACCGACACGTTTAATTCTCACGTACACGGGTAATAATAATCACGCTAAAAGTGTATTGTGTATTTCTGTGTCTGTATGTGTATCGTTAGATATGTTTTTGAAATCATTATTCGCCATGGTCGATCGTCGATGTATATTGTGCAACCGCGATGTGCGCGAAACGATTAAACGCGATAAATTTCCAAAACGTGCACTACCGAACTACACCACTGCTGCAATTGCCACAATACATCATATAGGTACCTAACGGCTAATATAATAAATTATTATTATGAACAATAATGGGCCGACCATACGCGTGCCGCGGGAGAAGATATTGATCAGTGATTTCAATCGGAACGAACTAAAAATTCCACAAAAATTAGCGCTGCTATATACTTGCAACGAGTGCGCCGCATTATATCACAATATACGTATAATATTTTGACAATGTACACTGCAAACGGTCGTTTATTTTTAAAAACTATATAATATTATTATACGTTCGCTTAAATTAATTATAACTATAGTGCGTTTTATAGTGTTACAGTTTTTTTTTTCATTTTCACCATGTCAAAGCGCAAATACGTTCTAAAGACTAAAAGCATTTGGAAATCGAATGTTCTGACAATGTGCTGCAGTATAATCGATTCGATTTCGAGTAATGCAGTTCTCCGGTATCCGTTATAATATTTTATTATATTATACACTGAACAGTAAATACCCATTAAATGTGTTACTCATATTTTAATACTATTATATTATTCATGCATTTAGCTTTAAGCATATTAGTTTATTTATTGAAACATTCGACGAGAATATGAATATTATTATTATTAAACCATGTAAATATTTCATCACGATAAATAAAAATAACTTTGTCTGTGTATAAGTGTGGTAATTGTGTATAATAATTTTAATCGTATATAATACGATAATTATTGTCGAGTTGTAATAATTATGTACTAAAAGCCAATAAAAAAAAAAAAAAATTAAAAAATTAAAATAACACGGGGTGAATAAAAATTTCACATACATGACATATATATTATATGTGTGTGTGTACAATAATTGTTAATTTCCGCGTTATGATTTTTACGTAATAATAATGTATGTATACGAACTATACGATTACGGTCCGTTGTGGTTTGCGTGTGATCTTATAATATAATGTTACTCCGATAATGTTGTGATAATGACTCTAACTCGCTGTTAATGTGTGTAAAGGACACGTCGATCATAATAATATTCCCTATTGTGCAGGGTAGTAGGTGGTTCATTATATTTATTACATTAGTACATTATTATTATTATTATACTGGTAATTGACGTTCTAATCCGTTTATACTTCGTCAACGATTATATTTTTTCATAATATTCGCTCATATTATAAGAATTGAATAATGGGTTATTTTTAAATGTCAAAATTAATTAAACACACATACATATATAGGTGTACCCACACTCACACATACATTTAAAGAATGTATACACGTTTGTATTGTCACGTTTACATACATTTATATACACAATCACTACATTCGTACGTATGTGTGTATGTAGCACATTATAAGCTCAAGGTCGCAGAGAGGGGCAAATTTCCTTATTATTAAAACCCACCGCCCTTTGTTGAGCGTATTATGTATTATTGCTTCATAGTTGTTTTTATTGATTGTACGCGTTGAAAATAAAGACATAAAGTGGTCCAGTTAACAATAATAATTAGTGGCACCTACAATAGTTATAATAAATTATACCCGTGGTGTGCAAGAAAAAAAGGGGGAAATGGTAATGGAAAATATTTATATTATACAAAAATAATTCGTATGGTCACATTGTTAGTATATGTTCGACTAATTCGATCGCCTAACATTATTAAACATTGTATGTGTACGTGTATCATCATGGGGATAATCATAATATTGTTAGATCTATATATGGTCGTTTTATTTTCACACCTAGTGTAAATCGCTTACGTCGACGTAAAAACAGCGTTTGATTACATTGTTATTTTTTTCATTTGTATGCGAAAACATGATTGAAATCTGTACAAATTAATGTCACATGAAGCAAGTCTAATGATAAGATGCTATATACCTACATGATAGTTGTGATGCTAGTATAGTGAGAATGACAGTTTGAGGAAGTTCTCAGTACTATTGGTATCTATATCACAGTTTGATTTACAGATGAGTTAGAAAAAGTTTCATGTAAATCTCCGTAAAGGATTATCGGGCAAGGGCAATGTACACATGCTATAGTGAAGATAACTATCAACTTTGAATGAAAAGAGAGCTACTGGAACTATTGAGTTATTCACGTTAATATTGGTATTCATAAAGAATAGTTAATACATGCTAAAGATCAACTCGGGTGCCACTGGGACGAATCGGTTCAATCAGACTGGACTGTCCTCACCATAAACGGATAGGTAAAATCTCTGTAATTGATTTCTGTGTATAAACAGCCTATGTAAACGGTTCAAATATTATTGCGATGTAGTAAGATAGTTTGAAATTGGGAAGTGGACAATGCAAACCAATAATAGAAGCATAAGTTAAACCCGTTACTTCTATACATAAGTGTTAAAATATAAGATTTTGAGAGATTAAAAATAATTCATGATAATACGTAAATAATACGTATATGAAAAGCAACACTCAAACTTCATTGTAAAATACTTTTATATAGTTGTATTAAAATTAAAAGTCGTATATATCATGTGTAATTTTATTGGCTGAAAATATCTATAACAAAACAATAAATTCCCAGATATTCATAAAATTATTATAATTATTACTATAAATTAAATAATTGTTGGTTTTGGTGCATTTTGGATTTTTTTTAGAAAAAAAATATGATTTGTCAAATATTTTTTTACTATTCAGCTTTATATAAAATAATTTAAATTCAGTTTGTTTAATAATATTTTGTCACTAGACATAATTATGTGCTGTAACACATAATTTTTATACAAAATTATCACCTAAACAAAAATAAGAAAGTATATAAATTTAAAACCAATATTTTCTGTGTCTCGTGTCCAAAATCTAAAATTATTAAATCTATGTTTCAACTTGGGAAGAACATTAACTGTGTTTTATTAGTCGGTGTCATACAATATTATAATTTTTAATCATATTAAGTGAAGTATTAAAATTTAAAAATACTTATAGCTCGTAGAAAACCGCTCAACAACACACGGATAATGTTCGTCATAACACAGCAATTTGAACTAGGTACTGAACGCAAATTTGCTATGACATATTATGTAGCAGCTATGCTGTATATTTTTGCAAGATAGAGACAACATATTATGCGGGTGTGGCGTCCTCTTATTGAACGAAATAATTAGTTTAAACTTCACGAATATCGAATTAGCTTTTCTAAAATATATTCATAAAAAAATCATTAAAAAAATAGCCGATTAGTTCGCTGTGAAAAAATAGTTTCCCATCAAGAAACAAGTTTACAATATTGAATACATACAATTTTAGGTGAGCTCATTGGGTTGGAATTCTCTTCAAATGTTACATTCAAATAAAATATATATCTATATAATACATTGGCTGTTAATTTTTCTTTGTATAAACATGTATACGTTCTAAAATGTGAAATATTCTTTGTTGGTGACTTCTCTACTGATATATACTGATATAGAATACCAAAATATTACAGATGCAAACAAAAAAAAAAAAAAGAAAAACGATTTTTAATAGACTTATCACTTATGATATGAACTGTGACATGTTTTTACCATTATGGTTGGTCGTATAATGCCACAAAGTATCACAGTGAACAAAAAAAAAAAAAATAATAATAATAATATAAAAAAAATATATATAATAATATAGCTACTGGCATTGGTTTCGTAACGTGGCCCTTCTGACCCTCATTAACGTTAACTAGTATAATGATAAGTAGGTAACAACTTTACAATATGCACGATGGAGGGGTCTAGTTGGGCAATCATATTTTGCAGGGAGGGGCAAAAGGGGATACATTGAGATGATTCCGATAGCTCCGCAATTTCGCCACTGCAGGATGATATCGTAAGGCGTCATTTTTGCGATTTTTTACTCGTGTTCCACAAAATGCGAGTTGGTTCGTCGAGTTTTGCGCAAAGATATTCTATGCAAGTTAGACAACGAAATATTTGACCAATTTTACGAATAATTTCGTATCGAACATTAACGAAAAACGTGTTATTATAACATATTATAATGCGTGTACTGCGCAAACATTGCCGCCAACCGCCGCCGCAGTCACGCCACCGCATGCATGTATTTGAAGACTGTTATTGAAATTTTTGATGGCAGCGCGTTGTGCGAGGACGAAAAATATAATATTACAGGTAGGATGAGTTCCCACGGTTTTCGCGGACCGTTTAAATTTGTTCGCAATCCATCCACGACCAATCATCAAACACGTCCACGCACACAATATCACGCACGCGAATTTGCAGTAAGCGTGTGTTAATATCGTAGTCATCGAGGAGGTGAACACTGTCATATAATGTACCATCCTAAAATGTAATGTATGACATTTTGATCGTCGAGAGGTGGATGAATCTCGCGTTCAATTGCCCACGTACGCTTGTTCATATTACACTCACCAATTTTTGAACACTTTTCGAACGGAGTTGAACTTCAGCTTTTCTAAGTCTCGACCACAATACTGCTGTCCCAAGTGCATTCATATCATAATTACTATTTTATCCTTGAATATACTACTTGTCGGACACCCGGATGAGAGAACACTGTACACTCCGGTCGCAATTCGACTTGTCTGTTGCACTTCGTATGCAAATTGCAATGTAATAATATATACCTATCGACAACACCGTGTTAAGAAATTATAATGAATATCCTCCACGGACTCTTAACCGAACATTGTATGCTCGGATATCACGGTTTACTCAACCAAGTACGAGGACATTTTTCAGAGAAAAAAGAATTTAATCAACGTGAAATCAACCGAAAAATAAGGCGCTCGGTTTGCATATCACCGAGAAGCATAGATTTTTCTTGTGCTTGGGATGAAATTAAAAAAAAAATCCTACATTTTCAGGTCTTTGAATTGATATTTATCGTAATCAATAAAATATCTGTTTTACAATTGAAATCTATAGTACTGCTCAAAATGTGTGTTAGAATATTTTCGTTCCAACACCTCCAACACGAAATGACAAAGTCATTAAACAGGTCACGTTATTTATAAATTAATAATATAACTAATAAAAACGTATCCCACTTGGATTGACCTTATTCGTTGTCGATTATTGTGATTGGTGAGATATCGGCAATAAAATTAATAACTTTTTTTATTATAGTATCTAGATTTATCACACAACTATAATATCGTATTGATTATAAATATTGTTACTAAACGATCGTACGAACAATTTCAAAAACAAAGTTTTTGACATTTCGTCTTCGGGCAAAACCAATGGGTGTATTTAACTATTTGACGCGGGTCTTAGCGAAACTGTTTCAAGACCGGATATGGTCCGAAGGTCGTTATAAGTTTGCGATCAATGTGATATAGAATATATTGCATAATACATATTATTATAATATTTAATATTATATAGCATTGCAGTCCAGTGGAGCTCAGAACTCTTTGATACCGCGTGTCTACCCACAAATCAAATAATATATCTTACGGAAAATAAAAATAAATGTAGTTTAAATTTGTATAAACATTGGCTAAAAGTAAAACTATTAACATAATAATATTAGGTACCTTCACAGATATTTTTATCTTTCACTCAATCAATACTCATTTTGAACGATTTATTAAATTGTTGTTTATCTTTGATGTTATGCACCACTCGTCGACGTCCATCCGTAAACGCGTATTCCATGCATTTTTCTGCGTTTTCGTTCGAGCGTTATAATATGCATATTTGTACTTTCCAAGCAGTTATCTCAATCGTTTAGATTTCTAGTAGGTACTCCGAGAACGTGCGTTCACTCACGGACATTCCACCCTACGTAAAACGTAATTACGTGTATACAATATGCGTATACCTACGCCCACCTGGAACACGCGGCGACGTTGATGTGTGTGCATGAAAATCGCGTGCTCGGGCGATACGCATCTGTATTATCGGAGAATATTATCGGAGGATTCGCGCGCCGGAAGTTCCGGTGTGACTTCTGTCACCGTCCAAGCATGCGTGCGCACGCACACAAACCTATATTATATCGAAGTACGAGCTATATATTATATAATTTAACATGGATATCGCAGATTCCGAACGTCAATAAACTAAACCGAACGGTGTACCCATCTTACCCCCTATTATAAATTATATTATAATAATATTATAATAAACTGTTATCATCGTATACCATCGTTTATCCTCGCATCGGAATGACTATACGTTAGTTCTATACGTACGCACCACGCGTTGTATACACCATTATACTACAATAATATTATATTAATATATACGTATAAACGCCCGTACGTGTGCTGCAGTGTAACCATCCAACTGCTCGCACGGGTGCCGCCTTTACACTGTTATGTGTTGATATCAAAACTCGAGTGCGTATTGTAATCTATTAAGACTTTAACAAAAATATATATATATATATATATATATAAACCATTATATCACATGATAATATGATATATCAGAGAAGTGCGCGTAATCGTCGGTCAAGATAAAACTTGATTTAACCGTCTAAGAGACCTCGAAAATCGTGCAGCGGTGACCAACCCTCGTATTGTTACCGACGTCTTACTCACAATCGAGGTGGGTGGTTATTATTGATGATATAAATCAATCGTTATCGCCATTTAGTTAGAACACAACGTGGGTATAGGAATAATGCCACGACACATGGGGTACATTTTTAGTCTATATGGTTTCTGTTAAAAACCATTTTTATATTTATAACCGGTGATTTGTCCGGCTGGCGTTGTCTTGTAAGGTTAAGTAAATTACAGACTGAACAAAACTGGCCCTACCCAACATTATTTTAGGTTTCGGCGCCACTGTGAGTAGGTAACTATTGAACTTTTTCCGGAAATAACATTGCACATTATATTAATGACATTTTCCCCTCTAATGTGAGCAGAGTGCTTAGACATAAGAATATATCTTTTTTATTTTATTATTCAGTGGTGAGCGCTTATCTAGATTTTTTTGTTTTTATATTAGATTTTAAATTCGTAAATTCAAAAATTTACCTGTGCAGGTTTGTAAAAAGGTGTAAAAATGAATATTTAATTATAGATACAGTGAATCGAAGAAAGCGTTTAAGTCTCCTAGATAATGAGCACGGCGTAGAAACTATTATAAATTCAGTCATGTATAAATTCTTTGTGTAATATAATTTATTATACATTATAATGTTTACATTTAATTTTTGTTTAATTTACGACGCAAACGAAATGTCATTTATATACTTATCATAATAATAATTAAGTGTCAGATTTATCATATTATTCGAATATTGTAATAAGTATTTCGGAAAAATTTTTGCCAAACATATGAAAACATTTTTTTTATTAATAATCAACAAGTATTTATGTCGTGTACATGCATTAGTGCGTATATAATATATAATATACGGTGCGTTTTAAAATAAATTATGTGTCGTTATTGTAACGTCAACAATTATTATTATTGTATTCCAAAGTTGCGTTCATTTCTCGCAGCACACGCATGATTAAAACTGGTTTGTGGACTATTTCCATGCTTTATGTTCGCCGTACGTGTGGAAGAAGGAGGATAGTGCATGTTTAGGTGAATATATACACATATATGTGTGTTTCTACCTACCGCTTAAACTAGAGGGCGCCGATTTTGATAAAACAAAAAGTAAAATAATCCGTGTGCTCCGGGAGTCTTAACCTAGATTTATTAACTGTGGAAAGTGGAATTTATTTTATATATATATAACACTATACAAATACTTTATGTATTGTCGTTTACACACACTTGCTCCGACCGCTAACAATAGATAACGTTGGTTGTTTATCGCCGCCGATTTTATTATGCAGCGGTCGCCGACTACATATTATGTGATCAGGCATCATGATATCATATTCGTAATTATTGGAATAAATAAATGAAATATAAATATAAAAACATTAACATTATGGCATGGTGTGGTGGAACGGTTTTCCGCAGTCACACTCAACGCCCGGCACTGACGGTAATAAATATCCTAAGAATCAGTCATACGAAATTAAAACATAAACATTAATGTCCAAAGAAGAATTTCCATTATCACTCATATTATCTGAACACTGTCAGAATGAAGCAAAAATACAAGAAAATAATGTAACCTACCTTCAACTACACAAAATCCCTAGACCAACCAAAAACAACAGATGCAAGTTACAAGTTTTGTTAAAAATTCGTCAACATGTATAATATAATAAATAGGATACAACATAATTAGTTTGATGATTCATAGTATGTGTACATAAACACCTGATCAATATTGTTAAACTATGGTTCAACCGTTGAAAGGAATCTGAATGCAATGAAATTTAATAAAATACTAATAATAATCATGATTACATTTTTCTCTGTTTTTCTTTTTTCTTTTTTTATTAAAATATCTAAAAATATAAATGCAAATATGTTACTGTTGAGGATCGTCTAATTGCACATTTAACCAGCATATCCGTTTAATAATTCGATACGCTTTGGGCGTGTATTAAATATTATTACATATGTATACGAGCGACAGACAACGTGTCGCCACCGACAATTTAATAGACGTGCTCTGCGCGTATTATTATATTGTTGCGGTATCCCGCGTCGCGTTCGTTAGAATACAATAGTTAATAACATTCTGTATAGCTCCGAACGTACAGGTTAATATATTATTGTACCTGACTGATTCGGTTAAATGAAATACATATCGAAACTTCCAAAAGCTATATGTGTATTACATGTACGCTCGTTTCGGATTACCTTCAGTGGTCGCATGGAACGAACCAAGAAACGAATTCAAACAACAAAAAATTTACATTGTTATTTTAAAAAATTAAAAATAAATTTAAGATATCGATTTTTTCCTCACTAAGAGCTGTTTCTAAAAAAAAAAAAAAACAAAAATAGGTAAAGTAAATCTTGTGCATTCGGATGGAAAATGTACACATAATATACCTACTGGTTAATAACCTTTTGTGAACCAGATTATGCAAAACGAGGAAAATACGAGAAGTTCAACACGAAAATTATTTTCTATATCCATTGTGAACTGGTTCAATTTTTTACCAACTCCTTTCCGAGCATTAAAACTAAAGGTTTCAGTATATTTTGTTTTAGTTAAGCGTTCCCGCATTCTCAGTATAGTTTTTCTATCCTATAAAATAGAAACAACTGAAAAAATAAAAACATTTTTTCAGCCACCATTCGTGTATACTGTAGGTTATGAAACAATTTTATATTTTAAGTACGTATATTACATGTGTATTAGAATTAATTAGTTATATGGTTAAACCGTACGCTGGACATAAACTCAAAATCTATGACTCATAATCAACATATTTGTAAGTACCTACATAAGTGTACAGCTTTGGTTGTATTTTTGGAGTAATTATTTGAAGTAAATTATTATTTTAGCATCTCGGTGTCGGTGATTAATTTCATTTTTTTCAATTTTAACACAAGACTACTTGAAATTCGTACATAGCTTAAGACCCCCGAGTTTGGTACAGACATTAATAACTATAAATTTATATTTAAGTTGAAATGTTCAACACCATATGAACCTAAACGTATATAGTTGTGCTTCGACCGTCGTTCAATGTCGTTTTTACAAATGCGATGATTCATCGTTACTACATTATAGAACCCATACACAAATAATATGACTGTTATAGAGTAACTGTGTAACACATCCGTGCTGTAATGAATTGCACGAAATCCGTGTCCCACTCCATGCTGCATAAAAGACATACAAAAAGCATTCTCGAACATTCATTGTTGAAAATTGGAGCAGCGGTCAAAATGAATCGTCTTCTGGTAATAACGTGTTAACAACTGAAAAAGCTTTCGATAATACGATTTATGGAAGCGATTTCAGGCAGTATTAAATTTCATGTCGGTATCCGTGAAATTAATTTGTAGCCTGCGGTAGAGCACACTACAGTTGCGTCACTAGTGTATTTAATATTAAAAAACCTATATTATTATAAACCCGACGAGGGCAAATTTAACGTGCGTACATGAGATAATAATTTCTTTTTTCTTTAATTGCTTTTATCAACAGCGGTATGCTACAGGTCGATTGAACGACGCGGAATTTTCACTCGTTGCTTTGTTTGGATTTTCAGTTCATTTTTATTTCACTCCGTTTTAACGTAAAGTCGCTTCATGTCATACATGCCGCAATGACGACGTATTAATAAGTTCAAAGTGGTTTGAAATCTTAAACAGCGATGGTGGGGAGGATATCTAAAAAATTTGAATAGAACAATATTATTAAGTTTTGAGGGTTGATATTATGATAGGGGTTTGGTTGGGAGGCGAGTTCTAGTTTTAGATTTTGCTTCACTAACATTTTTAGAGTTGGACGTCGACACTGATTCAGTAATATTTACCTAATATAAGTGAAATTATACACTTATTTATTTCAAATTTTCGATCGATACACACGTTGATAAATCATGTATATATTAGTGAGATTCGGTCAGTTATATTTGTTTTTAATTAATCGTCACCGGCCCTGCAATAGATATATTTGAAGCTGTCTTCTAATTCATTTCTGTAAATAGTAGGAGATAAGCTTGATATTATAGCGGTATAACATTATAAATAAATGATTTAATAACCGTGGTGTTATACACGATGACGTGCTCCTGTAAATATATAATATAATGAATCGCAAATATTGCAGTAATCCATAATATCACACCTTGCATCTCATGTATAGTATAGGTATATTTATAACACATTTAATTTGGTTCCCTTGAATATTCGAATAAATAAACTGTTAATGTATATCTACTTAGACTACGTGATTTATAAGCCAAACGATAATTTATACATACAAACACACACACACACACACACACACACACACACACATATAAACATTTACAGCAAAGATGGGGCGGAAAGCGGGGCGTGAACGAGGGGAACGTGGATCGAATCGCCGTCGAACGTTTAAAATTTTAAAAATGTAACGTCCACACATGTATGCGTATAATGACGACAAATTGTGAGGCTCAATGTCACGGGGAAAAAGTGAATCGGACCTGTTCATTAACCCTTTATGCGGCGTTGACCACCGAACGGCCGTGACTATAATAGAGGTATACACGCACGTAACCCGATAGTATAAAACTTATATGTCTATGTAATGTGTATAGTAATAATAATAATAATAATAATACTGTGCTTACATGCACGGAGTTTGCAGGCCCCGAGGCGTCGCGACGATATAATATATATATATATATTTATGAAATCTGTTTGTCTTCGTGTCTCTCGCGGCGGCACGCTAACCGTGCAGTACGAACACACCTTTAAAACAATATAATATAGGTACAGCGGACGCAGCACAAAATGCGAGTCTTATAACCGAATGAGCCTTAATCATTATGTATAGGTAAAGCGATGATGAAAACACATTTAAAATTAATTATTGATTTTATTTTGCTGTAATAATTAATTATGCAAATTTTACTCTATGTTTAGACATTATTAATTATACGTTTTTATTATTGTTATTTTTGCTTATTTCTTATATTATATTTTCGATGATTTTGATAATATACAAGCAGTTTACTTGTATTCCGCATTTTAACGATTTAGTACTACATTATAACGATCATTGCAATAAATAAAAAGATGAAAATTATTGTAAGCACACAATGAAACCACTATACTGCTACTTTTTTTCGACTTAATATTATGTTCTTAATATTGTTCTAATCCAAAAAAGTAATATGTCTTCAAAACGAGGCCGAGTAATTCGGCCAACAGCTGTAGTAATAATATTTTCAACTTATCGTCGGCTTATGTATTTGCCACATTCGCTCAAAACTGGGTGACTCGGAGACTTCATTTACGGATAGTTCGGGAGCAACACCATTCACTTCATCGAAGATTTAGCGCCGTTTTTCCACGTATACCAATGATTATATTATTGTATATTTTCGTAGTATAATGATCTATCATACGTGCGGATATATTATATTCGACGCAGTTTTTCTAATCATTTCGAATTCATAACGTTCACTCTGTTGGTTTAAACGTACAACCCCCGTATCGCCTTATCTCAGCATTTATTCAAAAACGTCAATTTGACGCGTATACTCGGCGTATTTACCGTGCTTATACGGTTAAACGAACCCCCCCCCCCCTCTGTACGAACGTACGTACGATTCGTGATATCGATATCGATTTGGTCGAGTGTCAGCGAAACTAGTTTCTTTTCGCCTCCGTAATTTTAAGTTGCGTGCTCGCATTACACGCGATCCTCGCGGCGTCGGTAAACTTTAATACTTATAATACCGTTGGATTATTATAGTTTGTTTTTTCTTTTCCTTTTCATTTTCAAAAGACAATAAATAATATATTAGGTGAGCAGAGCGAAAACGGGGAGAGAAATAATATGAATCTGGAAAATATACACAACCCCACGTATATGTATCGGCTTTGTATTCGATACGAACGCGTGTATATACGGTATAAGTACGCAGGTAACGTATACCGTTGGTTGAGCTCGAAAACGTCTGGTATTAGACCATATTGGAATCAAGGTTGTCGGACGACACGGCAGTGGGCAGACACTATTATTGTGATCGTAGGAGAAAAAAAATCGAAAGGAATTGTTGTTGTCGTTTGTTTGTTTGTTTGTTTGGTTTTTTTTTTTTTTATCGTGGCCAATTAGTGAGAATTTCTTGAGGACTAATGAAAAGTCTTCGATAGATATCCTTCGAAATGGCGCGCATTTTTTCATTAATCTAGTAACGAGTTTTTTGATAAAAATAACGACCGTTCGTCGCCACGTCTAGACGACTAGACGACGAGGGTTTTTACACGGACGCGATTATTATTAATATATTGTTCCAAGGGATATAAGTTATGACGCCCGAGCGGCACGCAATCGTTTTGGAATTTAAATCTTCGACACCAAAAGACAGTCGTCTGCCTCATGTCCGTTTGGGGATTTTTTTATGCTCAACGACGACGACGATGTGCGATAGCGTTGTTTTAACGGTTGCGCGTACATGTCATATAAGAGTACATAACATAGTAGGTACGTCATGTTATGTACGTGATTATTGTTTTGTTGTTTATTAATTATGGCACGATGATTCTTACAAAAATCTCAATGCCAGACGAGGGTATCCGCAATTAAGTGGTATTTAATTGATTTCGTCCCCCTGCCGCCAACAACTCTATAACAAAATATAACCTATAATTGTATACCTCTCACATTTCTCGAAACGCCACTCGTTATAATAGGTTGTGTGCATAGTATCACTCTCAGTACATATACAACATTATATTATTATGATTAAAATTACGCTCCGGTTGCTGTGTATTTGGGTACGTATGTGATGTATATATATACTTCTAAAATCAGGTTTCCATCAGATGTTTTATATACGGAATTTAACTGACGTCGTACATATAATACGTATTTGTTATTATTATATACTCAAACCTCTGCGGACTGGAACTATCAAAGTTGATAACTCGAAGATGAATAGTAATTATTATATACGCAGTTACCTATAATACGTACCTTTAACGCACGTTGTTAATGTTATGAAGAACCGATATGTTTAATTTGGTTCGAACTCTCGTCTCTCACCGTGTACTACAAACACAACGATGTGGTACCATGTAAATGTTAATTTTGTTAATAACACGAATAAAGTATAGAGGTCACACATAAAATATAAAGTTCGATTGAAAATTAGCCCGAATATTTTGAACTCGAAAGTTGTACTTTTTTTTAAAGCGATTTTCCGACTTTTAAATAATCGTCTGCAATGAAATAGATAAGTATATTCTTATATAAACTGCAAGATTCACGTACATAGTCCATTATACAATCAGTCAAACGTTATAATTTATAACTTATAAATAAATCGGTCGGAATATACTATAAGTATTTATAATGTAAAATGTAAATGTATAATTACTTTTAATTTATTTATGTTCCACTCTATAAAGGATGATCAGATTGAGCAAGTAGCAATTTCCCATAAATTTCATCCCATTAAAGACAGTTTTTAAGTAGGATAAAAGTCTCTCGGTTATATACACAAAAAAGTTATTTATAATGTATTAAAATCTATCTTGATGTCGAATATAAAATGTCTACACACAATATTATGCTTACTACGAACTTAAACGTGTATTACACAAGCTTTGTGTTTATATGTTATTCAATTTTAAAATCATCAGAAACTACTCAAAAATAAATAGGTATATATACACAGAGTATACGTACATAATATCACTGATAACAAAGTTGGAAGTAATATTATATTTTCTACATTGTACGTTTCGACGTGCACATGCATATCGAGTGAAAAGCGACAGTGTTAGAGAAAAAAACTTGTTAGGCGACAGAGAGAGAGTGAGAGGGGTTCAGTTAGTTCAAATAGGTATTACATCCTTATTTCTTGTGTTATAAATATATATGTAATATATATATATATATATATATATAAATATATATGTGTTATATTACGTATTTTTGTTTGCTACAATAGCCTAGAGCAAAACAGTACGCCAAAAAAAAAATAATAATAATAATAATTATAATAACAGCATAACCAATAAATTATTTAATCATAACATAGGCAAGTAGTTAACTTTACGAAACTATTTTTATCATAAGACCTTATACCTGAATATTGCTACACGTTTTGACTTCGTCCGTTATAACACTCAATATTATCGAACGGTTGTAATTTAAAATCTACGATTCATTAATATTTCCTCACACAAGAGTCTGAATTCAAAATTTAAATAATGATGTTTGAATATTATTCTTTTACTATTATTTTATATTTTACCATCGTGCATCGTGTACACATTCCTTAACTTAATGTCGTATTATGTCTTTATTTTGTAATGATGTGCGTCTAAGCAATATAATAATTATTAGCTATTAAGATTAAGATAATTTAAGAATAAAATAAAAATATCGAATAGGACAAAATATAACGATAAGATATTACACACATACACACACACATACACAACATTAGATATAAGGAGCTCGGTCTTCAGTGACAGGCTCGTTATGTCATAACTGTATTTTTGTATAGACGTTCAAAGACAAGTGTAAAATACTACGCAGATCGTTTAGGCAAAAAGATGTAATAGTGAAAATTAGTTGTAAACCATTATATGTATATTGTTGCGTACTAATAGATTAGGTAATTAAAAAGTAACAGTATTGAATTTAAGAAAAAAATCTTATTATTTTAAATTAAAAATCAGTCTATTCACCCTAAATCTCAGACGTTGACCACGGTTTCAACAGGAAAGTCGCTTCAAGGATTAGATAGGTAATATTACTAATTTATAATTTAATGGTAATTTAATGGTGATCCACCAGGCCCTTTTTTGAATGCATATTGTAACGTTAGGTAAAATTTAATATTATTCAAAGAAAGCTTGGAGATCCTATACTTATAAAGATTTTAAATTTTAATTTTTTTTATCATTTGTTAGTAGTTAAACATTATACTGTAATGTATTAAGTTATAACTAATAAGTAATAATAAATAATAGGCTCAAATTTTGCTTGTAACAGCAACAGAATTACTGTAAGAATAAATTTATGCAATGATTAGGTACGTGTTAAATATTGAGAAATCAACAAATCACTTTTTCAAAGTACCACTTGTACTTAATCTAAAAAGTGTTAACAGAAAAAAAATTGCGACGTTTGTGAATATTGTAAAAACTAAATGATAAATAAATGCACATTTGTCTTGATTCACTATTTGTTGCACATCATCTCAACTTAGTTATTTCTCCAATTCAGTGAAGTTCTATTTTAGACTCAAATAGACAAATAGATTATACTACAAACTCAATTACAGGATTAAATTTAAGTTATGAGGTACGCATCAGATATGCAGTGAAGAGTGTGCATATATTTTATTTTTTCGATTACGTCACTAATACTCATTAAACCGAAGTGAATAACATAATAATATATTTTATTACATTTTTTTTATATTTTCTTTACTTACACTCTTATTAGCGTACAGTTTAATATTCTTCCCCAGTTACCTAAATTAAAGCGTGTCGACGTTGGATTTTCAAAAATGTTTATATTTATATGCCCGCAAAAAAAGTGCTTGTCTTGAAAGTATAAGTACAATAGTTTAATATCATATTAAACAAATTAATTGTTTCAAGCGTAGACTGCAGGAAGGCTGATTTTAGATGTCGCAGTAAACTATCCGGAAACAATAATAATAGTATGTATAGGTACCTTATGTAACGTAGCAATAATATTGATTAGTTTTTTTTTTTTTGTTTCTATTCAATCCCTTTACTATTATTTTTATCTTGGTCGCGCGCGCAAATACACACACACACACACACGTGCGCTCAACCCACCTACGTTAATTGTAATAACTAATAATATGTGCGAGCCGGGGAAACAAACAACGCACCCATACGCCGCGATAAAGGTACAACGCGCTGTTACTCAATATTATAATACGGCATCGGATCATTCGACCATGGACAAAACTTTTTAACCTCGTTTCACGCTCCGCTGGTACAAAGGACGTCCGTTGTTCTTATCCCTGCAGTGCTGCAGCACGGTTCTGCGCTGCTATATAACGTATGAATACTACTATAAATCGTATACAAATAATACGCGACGTATTATTATAATTATTATTATTATTTTTTTTTTTTCGAGAATTTCGTTTTTTTTTTTTTTTGTACTTTATTTCATTTTAAATTGCCAAACGTAAACGGACGCGTATGTGGCGTGAAGTTGGGCCCTCCCTGTATGCATGTATAACTACAATAACTGCATATACATAATATATGTCGCCACAATATAGCATTGTATAATAATATAATAACATACATAATATCATGTCCTACCTGTGCGCACGAGAACAAAACCCAACGCAGTGACTATCTTACGGCCGGGTCACCGATGCACGACACGTCAAATCTAGTCTTTGTTGTTCGTTAAAACGTTTGTGTAAACAATGCGAATTAGATTTATTACGTACACGACGAACGGAAACACCGCACTGCAGCGTTCAATTACAGCGCCATCGCGATCTCCTCGGAATCGAAATCCAAATCGAAAAACATCCGACGACGGTAACTACACTGTTAACATTCAAAATCGATTATTTGATCAATAGTCACTTTATTATCTCATATTGTAATCTTTTTCATACGTCTCACGACAGTTATTCGTTTCGGTCCAAAACACTGACCACTACTTAAGGAGATTTAATTTTCACCATATTGTTTGTTACCAAAAACTATTTAAATTATTTTAACTTTAAATTTTGTACCGTACCTAATAATAAATATGATTGTGAATATTCATTACAGCGTCGCTAATGGGGTCCCTTTTAATAACGATGTTCACAATATTTTGACTCACTCCTCGGGTATACCTACTTATTATGTTTTATTGGACTATCTATATCACTATGTATATGTAAATAATGAAATAAAAAAGGAACAATTTTGTATTTATGTTTTTTTTAGTATAGTTTTTGAAGTTATTTTGTTTTTTCTATTTATTTTCGTCTTCTGATAAGCAGATAAAACAAATTACAAGTTACTATTAACTTATTATTTAATTTACTGTTTTTTTGTGCGATTTTTTGTTTAAAAGTAAAAGAATTTATTTATTTATCCAATTTCGATACTATATAATATGATGCTCCAATATTATGTTATGTAATACTTGCATTATGTAGTTTTTGTCAACTATATAAACCGAGTTTTCTAAACAAATACTTACTCTCTGTCCAGGGGTCCTATTTCAACCGACGTATGAATGATGTCCGATGTTTTTAAACACTTTAAAGAAAATGTTTACTCCCACGCTGAAATAATAATATACTATCTGATTGCGGTTCTGCTGCGTAAAATTTTTTATTTATTCGCATTACTGGAATATTTTATATTATATGTTATCTTAAAAGTCAGTAGCTGTTATAAGCCCACGCGGCCATGTTTGCAATAAATTGTACAATAGTCATAATATTAATTATTAATTTCTGAACTATAATACATATTGTTATAAATTTATAATCATCAAACACGGAATGTGCGAAAAATGCAGTAGGTGTTTTACTTATCGCACACACATTTAATTTCAAACTTGAATATTGTTATTCGACCAATCTATTAATATGCGTTATTATTAAAATATCTCAGTCCCGGATCTAACTATTCGCGTAATAGATTTTGATTTTCGGTACTAGATATTTTATTACCAAGTGTCAAGATTAAAACGCGTATTTTGAACGGAAAATACACATTAATAATCATTTGCGTACAATACAGCAGTATAATAATATGTATAGAAATATAAATTTATATACGTGTTTCTCGAACGAACGAAAATGATTGATTTCTGTACGTCTAGTTCAGTGATATTTGTAAGCCTAATGCCCTATAATGTAAACGAAATAATATCATTTCCGTTTCGCAAATGCCACTGCTGAACGCATGCACGGTATGATATCGAGGTGCACTTAACGTGATATGCGCGCGCGTGTAAGTTATCAAGGAACACAGACACTGTTCGCGTAATCGTAATCGATTTGATTATTTACTTTTTAATTTTCAAACAATTACTGCCGCATGCGGTCGTGTGTCGATTTCACTCGGTCGAAATCTTAACTGCAGTGTATCTACGGATATACATATTTCAGTAATTCAAAGCGAATCCAAACGCGTATACTATAATAGTGATTAATCAAAGTTCACAACGTACGTGTATAGGTGTATTCGGCTCTCGATTTCGCACAACGTTCGCGACGTATCTTATTCACATGTATGTGCACGCATCTATATATAATGTATACGTATATTATAATAACAACTCCGCGAAAATGAATCACATGTCGTCGAGCTGCTGCACCATTTATAATAATAATATCGTTTGGTCATTATTTTATTGAGCGTATAATATGCATATACAAAAATGTATGAACATGAATAATAACACGGTGTAACGACGAACGAAATGGGATCAACCAAAACGGTGGTTTCCATCTACTGCGGTACACGGGTATATGCATGAACACCTATTATACTATATTATACACACATTCAATTATTGGTTTCAACAGCTCAAGGACCATGCAATAATAATAATAATCAAATGTAAATAGTTGCTCGACAAAAATGCGGTATTTCGCATTAAAAGACTACACTAGTGATAGGGGAAAAAACTGGTTTTAAATTACAAATTGCATAATTGCCGTATATGCACAAACGGAGACAAGTTTGTCAAACCATGTATTTAATTTATCCGAATATTATAGTATATAATAATAAATTAATCACTTTTTAACCGTTTTATTTCGCTTGTTCTCGCCGCAGTACCTATAAGTACCTACTTACTATTGAAAGAGGTGAAACGTTTTCATTATAATTATGAAAAAATAAAACATACAGTGATTTAATCACTGTATCTATCGAAAAGATAGTTTGATACCAGTATAGTTTCGTAAAACTGTCAAATTTCAGAAAATTGCACCTGCTACTATACTGTTTGATTTCGTTGTTGTTTTAATAGTAATTGCATGGCAAATTGTCTATATTTTGCAGCTTTTGATAAATAAAATTAACTATTGGAAAAAGTATGATGTTTACATAATATCTGCAGTATTAGGAATTTTCTATTGTTCGTTATGTATTAGATATAGAATTAAATACATTTACCTAATAGTATTTTTATGAAAATAATTGTGTGAATTTTAGATTATACTGAAGAATATGACGTATGCAAAATATCAAAATCTCGTAGGTACTGATTTTACAAGTGTTTTATTTAGTAGATGAATGCATCTTAGCTGTTTAGATAATTTATGTAAAATGGACATTTGGAATCATTATCAACTCAAAATTTGGGTTTTTGAAAAGCAAATAAAGTGCGCATTTTGTTGAGAATTCAAGTTCATTATCCTTTATGTGTATTTATTGAAGTTCTTATCATTTTCTCAGGGTTGATTGACTAATTTGTTTTCATATAGCTCTGTATTTATTTTAGAAATTAATTGTTGAGCAACTTTAAAACCAACGTGAAAAAGTTATAATATGATGTCAATCAATTCAATGAGCACTTTTAAGATTCATGTAGGTACTTACTAAAAACGCAGAATGCATTTAAAACGTTAAAACTGCCTCTATTGAATACTTATAATTTACTTATTGTAGTGACATTTGTATTATTTATTTAAACATCGATAATGAGATGTACTGGAATTCGTCGTGTATCCGATTTATATTATTATATAAACAAAATAAACTATTGAAACTCGTTCAATTGTTTTTTTTTTTTTTTGTGATAAGAAATATGCAATGAGTCTTAAAATTGTATCGTTTTCGTAACTATAATGATTGCTGTTTTATTTTTGCAACCAATAATGCAAAGACTCGACAAGTTTAACCAAAACACTTGTCTAACAATGTTTATATACAGTATATTATATAGTATATACCACCAATGTAGGGAGTATAAATATGTAATCGCCTATAGTCTCCCAACTTCTCGCAGCCGATCAAATAAATAAATGAAGTTTTATTTCAAAATTGATTTTATAAAATTAACTAAAAAAAAAAAAGATCTATTTTTTTATATATAGTATATACTTATATTTTTACACTTTACTGTCGTTCACTTATTTTTAAATTATAAAAATAAAAACAACAACAACTACTGTAATTTAAGTGTACCATGTGTATAATTGTTTACTGTACAGCTAGCTCCTTTACATAGATCCCGCAGACTACGACAATGTATTGTTTTATATTGTTCCGCGTTGAGAATATAAATTCTAAAACACAAACGCACGCACACCAACATATGTATATACTACTCGATGGTTATATGTATTTATGTACATATTATACAAAATATTATAGGTATACATATATACATATAATATAGACGTCTATATAAATGCACTGTCGAGGAGTGCGGTGCACAAAGCAACGGCGGCGTGACGTAGAGGGAAACGCGAAACGGATTAGGTACACGTAAAATATTTCGCGAACCAGATCACCTTGTTGCGGCAGCGGTGACGGCGTGGTGGTTCTGATTTACGGAATTTTATCGATAAAATGTATACAACACTAATATCTGCCAAGAAACTGCCACCGCTGCCGCAGCCACCTGCCATGTACAATGTGCTGTGTTTGCATGCGCGCGAACGTACTTATAATATATCAAAGGTGGACATATACGAGTCAATGAAAACGAATAACTCGATTTGGTAGAAGTCGAGTCAAGACAAGGACATTAAGTTGGAAGTCAACAAACATATGAGTTCTTTGAGACGTAGAATGTAATAATACCAATTCAACTTGGTTTGAATATTTTCTTTTGTATGATTATCACTAGGACCCGGTATATGGGTCTGTTTTGTTTTATTCTTACATATCATATTGGCGCTATCAAACAAAACGCATTTCTACTTTTTAATTGTATTCGAATAAATGTTTTTGAAATATTTTTGCATATATAGGTACCATAATATGGATATAATAATTAACAGTACTATACAATAATCAACTGTTAATTAAAAATCAGATCAATGCACTTGCACAATTACATTATAATATGTTCTATTTTTTTTTTTTTTTAAGATTATGGCTTCATTGATAATTATTGATATCGACTTGAAGAATCCAGTTAGCATGGTTTTTAAATATTTGTAAATCAAACGCACGGAGAAGTTGCCACCCACATTGTTTCTCGGCATAACCTTCTCATTTGCATATTTGTACTGATATCTCGAAAATCATTAGTAAACCAAGTGAATATCGGACGTGAAATTCCACACATTGGACCGTATTATTGACATTAAGCATCCCGCGCATCAGATTTTCTTGGATAAACACACGTCTACGGATTTGCATACTTAGTACACGCTGTTTTCTTTTATACGTACACACATTATACGTCGTTGTATTATACATACCTACCTGGGACAAATGATAGCAAAACATTTGCATTTCCATAAACGCCATGTATATACGCCAGCCGTGTAATGTGTTGTACATAATAAGCAAAATATTTATACGCGGTATTCCGACCACGGATCGCCCTTGACACGGCTGCCGGCGGCGTCACCCCACAGGTCGCGGTCGCTATACAGTTGCAACTTCTGCAATCGTTAGAAACTCACCGCCCCTCGCAGCACGGAAACCCGCACCAGCAATCATATTATGTATATCGCATAAATTCACATCAGATCTTTAACCAAGCTAACCTGTAAATACCAAACACTTTGCCGACACACGCGCGACACGCTTGCACAATGTATAGGCGCACGGCCATACATATCTATACGCGTAATATAATAATTATTGTTTTTTTGCATAAACTAGAAAATTTTTATAAACTTTCACATGACGTACACTGTAAATTGTACAGAAATTGAAGAAAATGATAGAACTGGGTGGGATATAACCATAAGTGATAGAGCCCGTGAGTTCATATGAATGAATACGATTTTTAAATGCATTAATAACGACATTTGGTCAAGTAAATTATATCGTCTTCTGAGCCCACATAGAGGCTTTATATTGGGAAATAAGAATTATGTGGTGGTTTTGTGAGTTTGGAAAGAAATCGCTTTTGTAATATTAATTGTCTGGCTAAAGTAGCTTTACACAGTTTCGAATTATTATGATTATTAATGAATAATAATCTGCTTGTGTAAGGACCAATAAGGGGCAGAGATTGAAAGACGAAGATTCGTTGTATTCGCGAACTGAGATGATTATAATATCGTGCGTTTATGCTTATGATAATTTACCCCAGATTCGCATAATACCATCATCCGGATTCGGATTTTGATAGACATTATCGTGTAATAATATAGCAATACACAGTATAAACAATAACAATTTCTATTATACTTTGATTTTTCGTACGCCAAAGGTGCAAAAATTATAAATATTCGTGCCTGGGTACGTGCAGTAAGAAATATTTATATATACATAGGGAATTTAGATGTATAATATGCACGTAGGTACCTGAAGCTATAATTCGGTTGCGTCAGCGTGTAGTAGGTATATTATAATATTATATAGGTACGCGCTCGTATATTATACACTTCCGGAAACAACGCGGCGCGTGCGCGGTGGTCAATCGTGTCTGTGAGTTGGTATAATATATTACACGATAGTATGTACGCATTATACTAGGCTGCATTCCGCATGTGTGTGCGTATCCGTATTGCATGTGTGTGTGAGTGTGTGTGTGTGTGTGTGTGTGTGTGTGTGTGTGTGTGTGTGTGTGTGTGTGTGTGTGTATGTATGCGTTTATATAGGTATGTAGACCACGACGAGTGCAGTATATTACTATGCTTTATGTAGGTAGGTATGCCATGTTACCTGCTACGATTATCAATGTACTCGACGACTGGAGTTACGTTATTCTGTGCGCCAAATTGCAATAATAGTATTAAAATATTATCACCGTTTGCTATTGATTACATTATATTTTATTAACAGTGATTATTGAATGCAGTTTTTCAAGCTGTTCGTAAGAAAAAAAATCAAAACCGGATGACCAACAATAATACTAACTTGGTGCGAACTACTTTTAAACATGCACTTAAAACTTGTCAAAAAAAACTACATTTTATCGGAGAAAAAGATCTGCGCGACGTTTCCTAAAAGAAAATTAAAAAAATAATAATAATAATAATAATCAGTTAAATTATTGAATTTCTGGTACCAAATAATATCATAATACTGTTTGTGATTACATTTATCAGAATCACATTATGGACGTCCACCATCCACTTATCTAGAAACATTTTTCGGTTGAAGAAATATTGCAGTGACCATCCAAAATCAAATACTCATTTAATCATCTAGAATTAGACACGCATTTGAAGAATACGTATTAATTTTATGTTTATAAATATAGGTAGGTGCTCGTATCATGATATAAATATAAGTACCACACATTTAAATGTTACCTATTCAATAAAAAAATATAATATTACCTAATTACACTTTTAACTGCTTATCTAAAAGTGTTGGGCCATTTTTTTTTTCATTTAGATATCTAAGAATATTATATTATATAAGTAGATACACATTATATATTGTGACTGTATAGAAAGTATAATAATATATTATAGTTATAGATTCACATCTTGTCTATATGCAAAAATCTTTGTTTTAATGAAATATTATTCGAACAATCACGTTAGTGAACCATTTGCTCCTTGTATAAGATTATGATGACAATTCGCCAACGATACAACGACAAAGATGAAATACAAAACAGTTTTCCCATATTTAATTTGTTGAAAAGGACACAAAAGTGATAATTTGCTCGGTCGGAGCTTTTGTGGCTGCTGCAGTTGTCGAAAATATAATGATTGTTCGTATACGCATGCACGCACGTGAATACCATATGCATGACGAATCGTTGAGGAAAGTTGGATCGTTGGAGGTCGTCTGTCGATCGATGACATTCGTCTGGCGATTGCAGTTTAATTGGACTTATATTATCTGTTAATATTATATGCGACGTCGCGACCAGTAGAACATACTGCATATTATATTGTATAGGTATTATAGTCCACAAAACCACCTCGGTTAAGACTGAAACGAAATCTGCTAAAAGAAAATATAATAATAATGTGATGTAAATGATATAATACGATGTACTTAACCATACCTATGTACTATAACTAGAAATAATGTTTGTTTCAACATGTTTTTTCTCCGTTTTGGATTTAATTATTAGGTGCATGCACGTTATCACTAAATATTATTATTGTATGTTTGGTAATTAAACAGTTATATCATATACTGTTATACTTGTTGTTGCAGTTGTTATTATTATTATTATTATTTTTTTTTTTTTATAGAAAATATAGATAATTAATTTACGTAACATCTGCCGCGACCTATTCGAGATTCCCGCAAATGGAAACGATATTTTCTAACGAGAACAACAACTCGCTCCAATATTATATGACAATTGGCTATGTGGATTATATTTTTATTGCTACGTAATTTTGAATCGGCTTCACCGTGGTAGGTACCCTATATAAACATCTCGTTTTTTGATTGCGACAATATAGATCAACGCGTGGACATTATACCTATATTATTGTTATCGATACCGTCGTCGATTTCTAAAAATTTGAGAAAAATTCTGCAGCACGTATAGTCTCGATTATGTAAAGCTATTTGCCGTATCGCTATGAAAGCCAGCGAAAAAAACCATTTACTTTTGCCAGTTACGTGTACGTTTCGAAAACCTATCTGATGTTCTGAAAAAGTGTAATAAATCAAAAAGATTAAATGATTCAGAAATATTAGACGTTGATTGAATATATGTATTTATTATTATATTATTATATTTATTATATTCAATATATTGAATATGTATGTAATATCTGCTCGAATTTTTCCATTTTATCATTTACTACGATGCTCTCTTTTAGCAGTGAACATAAATTCCGTCTAAACATATTATAGTTGCACGCTACACAATGACATTACCGTGGCGAACCAACTTGGTTTAGCTTCATTAGCGGAGCGCAGCCAAAACATATAGGTACAAAAGTTCTTGAAAATATGTTATTACCTGGTGGTGTAGATTCTCCAACCTTATTATCCTTAACACATTTTAATGTTCCACGCCACCCACTCGTTCCACGTTACGACTTTTTATATTTCATTGGGTACTACCGCAATTACATGTCAAATAGCCTATAAGATGTTTGATGTCGAATGCTAATGTGAACCTCATTGCATTTTCTTATTTGACTGCTTCCTGCAGTTTAATTTTTCTTTAACTGCAAACAGTTTGTTGTTTTGTCTTGTTATATATTTAATAACGTATATAGGCACCTGTTACATTATACTTACTCTGATTGCAATATATTCATAGTAAAAATAATATGAAAATAACCACAGTATAAGTATACATTTTGCCGTTTTGAATACGACCGCACGTGATTGTAATATTATAATACATAGGTGTGTAAAATCGCGGACGTGCATTATATTGTAATAATATAGGTTTTACAAGTTTAAAGGTCATCGGAAGTTTCAACCTCCGCTTTTTCGACACGTATTTGTAGGTCATAAATAAGAAAATGGTGGTATTACACTGCTTTACTATTGTAGATATGTTATGTCTATGTGTGTAGCTGATGGAAAACGAAACGGATAATTTATAATATACACATGCTTGCGTGATAGTGTATAATATATAGTACATATTACATATAGGTAGTTTATTATAATATTATACTATATATTTATACCCATAGAGATATATCTATTATTAACGAAATCCTTTATAATTTAGATCCTTTGGGTATAGTGTCGATGATCTATGTAATCATCATGTGAAGGTAGTGTTCAAACCATGTATATTATATAGATATAAGTACAACAATTTGTTATATCCTTAAATTCTGGAATAGTTCGATCAAATTGATTGTCATGCACGATTATTATTATTGTAATGATACATTTTGATGTTAATTTTCTAGAGTTAAGTAATTTCTAAAGAGTTGTTTTATTTAACAGGACTTTTTCCGCGTTTTCTTATGATTTTATTGCATTAAATGTATAATAATTTGTAAGTAACATAACATTTGAGAACATCTAAGATAAATACACATTCATCAACCAACTTAATAAAAACCGATCCCATAATATTCCTACTTCGATTTATCCATTAGATTATGTAATTATAAAAATACAAAAATATGATATAAATTATTGGGTGCTGTTTGTCTGTTTGATAATATTTATAAAAACTAGAAAACTAAATGAATTATATGTATAAAAATATTATAAATGTCATTATTATTATACTATTTTTTTTTTTTTTTTTATAGATAATTTTCTTTAGGCCGCTATTCTAATTTTTCTATGATATAGGGCATAGGCGGAGGATTAAAATATACAAATATATTTATGATTTATTGCATTGTTGTTGATTGGCCGGCTAAGGCGGATTTATATAGATTGGAAGTCGAAGGTCGTGCAGACATCCGTATTAAAACGATACAGAGAGCATGCCCGTTCGTGGTTCGACATCGGTTAACCGGAAACCGAGTTGCGGTTTATTTTTATGGCTATTCATTTATCGGCTGCAGTCATGTCAATGTTTTAGCTTAATAACTACCTAGGTATATATAATATCGTCTCGCAGCTGCGGTTCAGACAAAATGAAATAAGTAAACAACCGCTTGTTGTATTATACCTTTCCGAACTGCTACTGGACACTGGTGTGTTTAAATTGCGCTCAAACACAATTCACGATAAAAAATCAATGTACGCAATATATTATATTTATATATACATATTTCAATTTTGCATTTTCAGGACATTTTTCATCATTGATTGAGCATTACACAATTTATTCGCGTTTTAGAATATTCAATTTTTTTAATACACATAATATATAGATAATCTCTGGTGCCTATCGAGGTTAATTATTTCTTAAGGTAGAAACACTAGAAACTTGGGTCATTCCGGTTGAAATCTGTACACGACAAAATAACGCAATATATTCAATATAACTTAAAGTTTTATGAACTTTGTTAACTTGTTGTAATAACCGCTTGGATATAATAATATGTATCATGTTGATTAAACAGTTTTATCATACGTTACGCGTTGAAATATTATGTCAATACAAAATAATTCTAATAAAAAAACTTGACTTGTCAACTCATCGCGTTTTATAATGCCAAGTAAAACAAATTAATATAGCATAATCTTATCACACAAAAGAATATTAAAGAAGAAGCGAAGATAAACATTTTATTCTTTTAAAAAATCAATATTCGTTATTCTTCACCTATTCTCATCGAAATGACGATCAATCCATCCGTTTAAATAAGTGTAGGTATAGTTATAAGTTCATTTAAAATATAATATTCAGAATATAATCTCATTTCGAGAGTGAACGAGAAAGAAATGAAAAGTAAACAATTAGTATGTTGTTTACATATTTAATAAGGAACAGTTAACCAAAACGAGAGTGTAAGTATACAATATAATTTGTACGTATCTGTAATAAACGGTTAAATAATACCGCGTGCTCAACATTACAAAAGAATACGTAGCGCACACTTGATATGATTTTGAAAAATATGTCTCTGTACGTTACTAAATCCCAACGGTTGTATTACCTATTATTGTTTTGTAACTCGGTGAACAGACCGCGGCATACTTATTTATCGGCCAAACCGAAATATCCGCACTACAGTCATGTTATCTAATACAACAATAATAATAATAATAATAATAATAATAATAATAATAATAATAATTACTCAATCTTTGGTCGACGTGTACCTATGTAGGACGTAGATATTATATGCGTATACCTATTTTGAATTCTGCACGAACTCGTCGACGGCCGGCCGTATACGAGTACTTACGGAAAGGTGTATTATAATATTAGCCACCGAAATGTTTCCTGCGATATAAATGCGGCTGTACGCTGAAGTATAATTCCAATTTCAATCGCGAAGGAGTCGATGTTACGCTATGTATTATGCATTCCGTTGTAACATTTATGTGTCCAGTGCCCGCTGCACAGAATATAGATATATTTGCGTGAAAGACACGACTCGACCGAATAAATGAACAAAATATATACAACGTACTGTGATGATTGGGGGGAGGGTCGCAAAAATATCAATTATCTCTGAAATTACCATGTTTTAAGTTAAGTTTCGTTCGTCGACAATTTATATTGATGTACTTAAATAATAATTTTATAAAAATGCTCCTAAATAATGAAATCGAAATTATGCGTATAATTAGAACAGTACACCAACGATAGTTAACCTAGTTAATTATTACTTATTTTTTTGTTATTACATTTTTAATAAAAATTGTATTATTTTAGTTGTTTGTTTATTATTAAGTTAACCAAAAGTTCAAAAAATATTTAAATAAAAATGTAAATGTCTCATGAATAAGTACATTGAATTATAATTCATACAAACAGCGATATTTTGTAATGTCTCCGTTATCTAAAAACTCTTTAATATTTGAAGATTTTTCAGTAAAATAAACTTATTCATACTGTTCTATGTAATATACGTATATTATTAAGTAAGAAGAATTACTAATCATATTTATTTGTATTAATACATTGATAGAATATAATTTTATTATGTTTTTGTTAAAACAATTGTTTTTATTTCATTTGGGATGTGCGACAAAACTCACCGGAGGGAGATCTATACATCCTAGCCCTTTGGTAACTTTTGTAGCACTTGATATGGCTGGATGCTCAAATTCCGCCACTGGTGCTTATTCACTTCAACTATTTGAATTTTTCGTTTTAGTTCTTATTTTTTAAATAAGGTCCTTCATTCGGTTAGCTGTTCTATCGTACCGCCAGGATTTCGAAACAACATAATATCGTAAAACAAAATTGACACAATATAATAATAATAACATGAAGATAGTTTTTTTTTATATATACATATTATTAAGACCTAACGGTTGGAATATTATTAAACGTGTTTCCTTGATTTATACCAATATCAATCGGTATTTGTCACAACGTCGCTACGTTATTATATAGTTATATTGTACCTCGGCGGCGGTCAATATAACTCGCTATAATAATATGCCCGCATATAAATTGTTTCACGATATATCATATTATTATTATTATTATGCGTGCGCGTTTTAAAACACGCGAAATCAACGACAGGTCGATCATACCAAACTGGTCCATGTGGGTCGACAACGACGTCGTTATGTCACCGAGGTCTAGAATTTTCACCGACTGCCACAGTACAGTAATTGTAACCGCTGTACCTACATTGTACGAGCTTTCTTTTCTTAGACTACTACGTCAACTGTGGCGGCGCACACAAATGTGCATAATAATACAGGTACACGTGCTGCTCGTATCGCTGTAGAGAATCGTTTTTTTTTCCCTCTAATATTATATTATTATTTCGCCGTATCTTAGTTCGAATCATAATTAGGTATCGGCTGCATCTGATGTACCTATTCAGTATTCAATTACAAAATTGGACGAGAAAACGAGTGTCTGATGGTTGAAAAAGGAGATTGTCTCGACAATAATATAATATGTGAAGGTGGCGGTGGAATGTGATCGCGAACCGAGTCTATTGTTAGCGTATACTCTTCTCCTGCTCAAAAAAAAATCTTTACGGATCCTCAAAAAAGATATATATTGTAGCGTAATGCACTTATTATAATAAGAAATAACATTAACAAAATGTATTGATCCCGTTTTGAAAAAATGTTATTAATTATAATATTATTTTTTCCGATTTTTAATTAATTATTTATTCATATTGCACATTATAAATTTATTACATCTATCTACTTGGTCGGAGTTTGTTATCGAACGAAAAGTGTTCCCGATGGCGTGTCTAATGATACTATAATGATATACCGAGTTGTATCGACGTAACTGGATAGTCGCTGTTCGTGTTTTGAATGGCAAAAACATGTCGGAAGAAGCGATTTGTGAAAATCTGTCGATCGTGGCATTGATCGTGCGAGCGCCTATAATATAATACGTAAATATAACGCTACAGTCTATTTGGCTGGAATGGTGAAACGGAATTTTGGATCTATACTCGTAATTAATGCACCATCGACAAATTTGACGCGACGAGTGCGAGATGTATATCTAGTAGCATTTTATTTCCTTCTACATCTTGTTTTATTTTATCTTTTTGAAAGGAAGTTCATCGGGGAGGAGCTGCTGTGCGAATCGGATAACAATATCACGTTGTAACGCGGCGTGCAAATTTAAATTATACAGTCGGATCGAGTCTATAGCAGACGCGTATTTCGAAGTAACCGCGCGATCGTATATGAACGTAAAAATTATAACCCTGCTATGAGTTATTGAGCAAAAAATCTGAAAAAGAAAAAAACCGTTATTTTTAAACATTCATATGGTGATCTTATCCATTTTCAAAAACGTGTTCGGACTGTGTGCATTGGTATTATAATATTTTCCCATTCGAAACGAATAATATTATACACGCGAGACTCGAACTGCGTATATCTACAACGTTTAAAATCGAAAACATGCGCCACACGTCCTGCTGCAACGGTCTGTTTATCGTCCGGTGACTTTTTAATCTCGTTTCGCTATCGGGGAATTCGTCGGCACACACAAGTATAGTTGACTATATAAACGCACTCGCGTACATACTCGTAGGTATATTTATAAATGTGTGTATAAAATAATACTAATAATAATACTAATAATAATATAATACGCGATTTACCGGGGCCGACTACGCGTGTATATATTTTCTATGGACGGTAGAATAGGGAGGGGAGAAAAAAAAATTGCCCCGAGCACATAATAATATAATATAAGCTCGTCTCGTACGATAATTGACTCGTTCGTATGTATATACAACTATACAGGTAAAATAATATATTATGATTTTGTACACCGCGGTACGTATTATATTATTATATACCTATATGTATAATATATACCTACTTTTCCTTTCATTTTTTTTCCTCTCCTTGTCCTCCCACTGCAGCAGTTCTTCGAGCCACGCGTGATACCCCGCCGCTAGTCATTTATACCTATAAGTATATAGTTTTTCAAACCGCTAGTAATTAAAAAACGATTACTCGGCTCGATTGATTTGCCGGCAAGACGCAAGAGCAAACCACCGGCAAATAGTTGATGTCGACGTCGATCGATTCCAATAATATTCCGATGATGATACGCTATACGCGTCGACAAAATTTGTCTTCCTCGTATAATCGTACACACGTAGCACTAGGTGATGAGAGGCTGTTGTGTGAAAACCGAATTTTCAATATATTTAAATACAAACACGCTGTATTTTATATTTCATGCCATGAACAATAAAACAATAATACGTACTCACAGGCAACATACAATTACGCGCATACATATTATATAACATACTGATGAATAATACAATTACTGTACTTGGGCTGCGTTATGTTTGTTAATTCGATTTTATCCAACTGAGTGAAATAAATTTACATCTATCATTTGAAAACAAAATATGTTTTAATATTTTTAGTAATCACACATGAGCTTTTTTATAGACACACGAACGTAGGCGTGTCGTACAACTAGCTTTTCACTCGGAATACAATATATGTATGTGCGATCGTTTGATAGCAGCGTAGTATCCCGAGTAAAATGTCGTAAATAATAATATTCTGAATATATTATTTTATCTGGATACTGTTCATTTTACTACGAACACATTTAAAATGAATGTATATGTATATCACCGACCAGACGTGCTGGTCTAAACAAACTTTAAGAACCAGATGTTTGTAAAGATCGAGTGATCCGATTGAGGGATAAGGCGATTTACATAAACCATGAACTGACATACTGCGAGTGTTTTATTTTATTATACAACAAAATAAACTTTCTCACAACAAGAGTATGCCAAAATCATAATCCATATTAGACATATTATTATGTTTGATATGTGTACGCCCCCACACAAAATGAAATATTATTCAAATTATTCAATTCGGTTATAGCTATACTATATTATTTTTATGGTGCAACATACTACAACCGTATTTCTATCGCTGGTTTCTATTTTAACTAACTTCAATTGTACTCCAATTGTGCAGCCGATTACAACCACAGATCGCAAAAACTCGTTTTTTAACGTAGTCCCAATGTGCCGTGAGTGCAAAACCAAGGTCCCAGACATTTAATCCTGCACAAATGTTAAATTTAAGTATACCTTATAAAATTCGTTCAAATTACTCAAGGTTCTGTCGAAGTTTAATACAAATATAGTAAAATGTTTAATATTAAACAGTGCGTCATTTAATAGAGCTAATAGAATAGGTTCATACTTTGGTTTAAAAAAATGCATTCAAAAAAGTAAAGATACAACTTTTTTTAGTTTAAAGAGAAAAAAAAATTATCAATCTTAAAAATTTGAAATAACTATAACTAAAAAATACTCGTATCATATGAAATTGTTATACATATTTATATTTATTGATAGAAGAAAAAAAAAACTTTAACTCAATAAAATTTTTAGATCAATATAAAAATTTAACTCGTCATACAAATCAATTAAATTTATCTTTACAGATATTAAATTATTGGTAAATAGTATATTCAATATACGATCAAACATTATAGTTATATTGAATCAATACTATTAAAAGCAATACATTCATATAATTATTTTTTTCCTGTACGGTGTTTTAACCTATTTTATTCGTTATAAAAGCAAATACGAATGTTACTCGGAACGCTTTTACTCTTGCCTTATCTTATGCGACCGAATAATAATGAAACGATCACGGACATTCTGTAGTTTTTCCGCAAATCAAATAATAAGTTTTGTTTTTCGCAGGACGACTGGCAAGTTTGGCAGGACACCATCTCGTGGCTGGGCAACCCTACAGGACCGCAGGCTTCACCGGTGTATATGTGCGGTTCGGGCACGGTTCCCGGGTCCATCCAATTGGCGGACGGCCTCCGACCGGTTCCCGGATCCATTCCCCCGACTGATGGTCTCAGGCCGGTTCCCGGGTCGGTCCCTCTGGTGGACTGTCTCCGACCGGTTCCCGATTCGATCCCTCTGGCGGACTGTCTCCGACCGGTTCCCGATTCGATCCCTCTGGCGGACTGTCTCCGACCGGTTCCCGATTCGATCCCTCTGGTCGACTGTCACCGGCGATGCGACGCGATGGCAATCGTTGGTGATGGCAATCACAATGTCCATCACGACACTCACCACCATCACCAGCAGCAACAGCAACCCCAGGATCCGGTGTGCTACGGCACGGAGGAGTTCATCGACCTGGATATGTTGATCAACTACGTGGCCGACCAACATAGTGGCACCAACGAACCTGTATCGCCAGATGTCATGACTTACGCAACTGCCGAGGACAGCAAGCCCTTCGACTACAGCAGGTAAGTCCGCAACATATTGCGTATAAGTTTATAACTGTCTTGTATAACGATTGGTGGTTATAGGACCTCAAGCTCATAAATACCACGACCTTATTAAGTAGATTCGAGAGAAATAATTTATATACGATATGTAAATATTACTATGCGCATTGAACAGTACGCGCCTGCAACTGTTCACAATATTTTAAACATAATCAATTAAAAATATCAAATAGTTTTTCGATTTTAAACTGATTATTTTTCATATAAATCACAAAAACAATTGATATATTGCAATGAGTATTTCGGCACATAAACTTCTTGAGCTATTGCTCATTAGTAAATAGGTAAATTAATTTTTCACTTTACGTAGACTTTTTAACTATAGTTAGACGTATACCTTTTTATTACATTTTATAGCCTTTGATGGTTATATATTATATAACATATATATTTTACTTATGATGGAATATGTAAGAAGGAATAATATCGGCATATCGCTAAGGATATTTGTTTTTTTTTTTAAGAACTCCTCATTTTTAATGTATCAGTGACTAATGAGTAAATGTATTGTTTTTTTTCTTTTTTTTTTATAGAAATTAACTTAATTCATTGGATTAACACGCTATTATTTGTTAGATGATTTCATTTCCAAATATAACTTAAACAATTACTATTATTATTATTTTTTTGCTAAACATTTTAATTAAATCGCATGAATAATGTTATCATATTCAAATACAGCGAATACATGATTAAAAACTATACTTGAATACCTAAGAATATAATATGTACATAATCGATTCCCCACTATAAATAATGTGTAAATTTTCTACATTTACTACACTATAATTTGCCTCCTATTGCCATCAACGTAAATTGCAGTGATAGTGATTAATAATACGACTTCTACTTCCTATACAAAAGCTTTTACTCTCAATAATACTAAATTTACCTATACACCATGCACGTTCGTCGATTTCCGGATAAAATTCTAATGAACGAGTTTTAATTACTTGGGGGAAATAAAACATTAATCTAAATTCAAGATATTATTTTCGTTGTTTTTTTTTAATATGAAAAATAAAAATTGAATCAGTCATTTTAATACGTAAATATTAAATTTTAAAATTTGAGTTCCAAAAATAAAAATAAATGTTAAATACAGTTTAGGTAGCTCCGTACTATAAAAAATCATACCATATGTCGAAAGATATTTCATATGTCATATATTCGTAATACACGTATAGTGCGTGTCATATGTTCATAATACATTTTTTCCATTGAAATATCTATATATTGATGTAATTATAAAAACCTTCAAAGTTTTATGCGAATCCCGATTGAGATCGATCAAAACAATTAATGACGACCGTATCTATACTTTCATATCAAACAAAATTCTTATTCATTACATTAATTATTTTAACTGCAAAAGCACTCGCATAAAACTTAAACGAATGCATCAAATATTCAGCCTTAGTAATAAATTATAATAATACATTACAGTGAATTTATACGTGTACACACATAGCTTACTTTTTTTTCTCTCATATTTAGACCAGTTATATAGTGTCTATATGCTTATACACTATGCGTACTTTCATTTTATTAATTTTATTTATAGGAAAACCATACTTTTTTCCTGCTATATATTGTTCTTATTTAATATACTGCCATTATCGAAGATGTCAAAGCTATAATATTAATACGTTTATCACTCATTCATTCGGCCCACTCGCGCGTACACACATGGCTATACATTACATCAGTTTACATACACAAATTTCCTAATCCCTATTATTAATTCGTTAAATTAAATGGTTTCTAAACTCATCTCCTTAAGGCCTAAGTATAGAAATATTAATTACATGGATCCAAAACATATAAATATATACATATATAAATGTATAAATACGTAGGTAAATTAGTCACAATAATAAGAACATAATCTATCGTTCAATTTTATAACATCGTATATACAACATTTAAATGTCGTACCTCTTGATGTCTGGTCCAATAATATTATAAAATATAATTAAGACTTAGTTTTTTTGGTTTTAAATGTATCTTAATTCGTATAATAAATAATAATTGTACATGGTATATACACTCCTCCCATGCTAAGCATACTCATTATGCCACTTTAGTCTTTGAATGAATATGTATTACGTACCTATTGGCTATTTTCAATTATGTATTCCGGAAACGTAATGTATTACATATACAATATACTCGAAATATGTTATGAACATGGTCGAATATAAGTGTTTCGATATATATTCTTGATACAGGTTTTTATAAGTATTTAAGAAAAATCGTTTATGAACAATTTTTATCCGAGTATTATACCTGGTATTTAATGGTGTTTTTTCGTTGTGTGTTATTAAGAAAATAAAATGAAAAACTGAATATTTTTGCTATTAATTCTGGGCTTGAGGTTTGATGCATTTACATAATCTTGTTATATCCACCTTTTTAAACCTAAGTTCAAAATTAAACCCTGAACCACGCGTATAAATCAGTTTCATTAGTCGGCCAGATTAAACGATCGTAAATGTGAAAACATTTATGTTAAAATATTTTTGCATGTATATAATATTTTCGGTATATATATAGACTTTTTGAAAATTAATAGTGCACATTTTTAAAAATTTTCTTTCCTTTTTTTGTTTTGCCTTCACATAATTAGACACGGATAATTTGTTCATGCTTGAGCAAAAATAAAACAGCTATACTATAGCCAATGTTTGTATATGCGTATACATTACGTACATACTTGACTTTGAATTTTAATACCTATAATTCACATTTAGAGTTCACGTCATGCACAAGACAAGAATTTAATTACATTCGTTGTAGGTTTCGAATTTAATAAATCATGTATAGGTCAAATACGCGTTTAGGTACTCATATCTCATAAGACAAACGTAAAGTTAAACGCCTTATCAATCACTGTAAAAGCGGATGATTTGAAATTACAGTATTTAGTATGATTTATTACGTTTGTGGAAAACTAACTTACAGAATCAACTGCATAATAATATAGTATATACTATATAGTATATAGTATATATAGTTAAAGGTATTTGTTTTATCGGAAATTTTAAAATGTTTGTGAATAATATACAATAGTTAAAACGATGTTGCCAATGATATAATGTATAATCATCTGAGCAATAATTAATTTTATAAATCTTCGATCAACCAAATAATTCGGAAAAAATATATAAACCCTCGTTGAGAGTAATATCCATATAAATATATAACTACAATACTATATTAAACAATGCGATATATTTATTGGTATAGGATACTTGTTAAGGTCTTGGCTTGGGTGGCTCGGTTGGTATGTTTTATTCTAATCGAGCACCACTCTATAATACAATATGTAGTATAGGTAGGTATGTATACCAATCTATACTGCTTTCACAATACTTCCACCTCGGTTAACATTGTTAACATACTTAACAACACACGTAATATTCTATAGGTAGTATTTCTAATGCACGTGGTCGGCGGTTTACTACACATATTATATTATTTTTATTTGAACTATAGTGAAATGCAAATCTATTCGAACCACGCATATACGCACATAATTATTATACCTAACCTATACACACTTGCCGCGGCAGTGAACATTGAACTTGAACGGGAAAATGCAAAACGGTCGTCGTTGTCGTCAAGCCTATGTTCGCATACCTAATATTCATGCACTGTTCTGTATAATATGTAATCGGGTTATACGCTTCGGTACCTTCGATTCAAATTGTGTGATTATTATTAATGCGAGACGCGCGCGTTCTGACAGTTATTGCTGTCTATTCCATTCTTGAGATTCATTTTTTCGCTCGTGCCGTTCAATTTTATTCACATTAATTATTCTAAAGATCAAGTCGCTCGTTTTTATGTTAATTCATTTTGTAGTAGCTACACAACTACAATGAAATAATGAACTCCAACATTTAGTTCAACAGCGTTAAATTTAATTTGCTGTACAGAATGTCATCTTGAGATTATTTGACAAATGTAATAGCTTTTATTTAATTCATTATTTTTTTTCTAATAAATATTATATACTTATACTACATAATATGTGTACTACGCTGTAACAAAAGCGCATTAACATATTTATTTAATTTTTGGTACTCAAATTTGGAAATCTAAAATTTTATTTTACTATTAAAAAATGAAATCAAAGTAGCGATTTTGTAAACCGGATTTTTAGAAAAATATAGTATTTAAATGTCTTATTAAAGTTAGGTTAGGTTAATTTAAGAATTAATTCATTACGATTTTTAAACTTTTTGAAATGTTGAATTTAATAATTTAAATTATTGTACAATATTATTGTGTGTCCTATCAAGATATTGGATTAAGTTCTATTACTAAATTAATGATGATATATAATATTGTGTGATAAGATTATGTGGCACACAAATTATTGCCAACTTCCTCACAATCTTAACAAAATCGTAGAAAATTATTATGAACAAAGCTTTATAGGAGTTTTGAGCATCAACACTTTTATAAAAATCCGCGTGTCACAGAATAGTTATTTTGAAATTTTTTAACAAAAGAGCAAAATTTGAACTTTAAAACTTTGGGTTACAAAAATAAAAATTATTTTATTTGTTTAAGTAATTTATCGAAAAATAATAAATAGAACAAAAGTTATTGCATTTATCGAATCATTTTGAAACGCTCTGTATATAGGTAACGAAATAGTTGATATTATCTTTAACTTTCTACGGACGATAAAACGTTTAAAACAGTTGCATAACTTTTTTACATTTTAAACATAAAATTACCAAATGATATTTAATGTGACATTGTGACATCATATTATATGATTATAGTATAATAATATAATCATTTAATGGCTCTAAATGAATCGGCGACGTAAATTCTAAGTTCAAATACATATTCGTTCCATGTCAGGTTAACACTAAATGTTTTGAAATTTCATAAAATCATAATATAATTCGATAAAATTACAAAAATAAATAAAAGCTCACGGGCATTTTATAGAATGGTTCAACGAGTCTTATGATCTCAAACCCGTGAATACACGCAAGATAAATATTTCAATTTTTTATACTGCAAATTAGAATTAAGTCATAAAGGTGTATGTCTATTTAGTTTTAAACAGATTTATTCTCCTGTAATTGTCGTATTCATAAATTATCAATACAAGTGTAACCATACAGCTAATTAATAATCAATTAGTTATAGAGCATTGAAAAATAACTAATGCAAATGGAATGTTTATAATAATTCTTTTAAACAAAACTTAAACGATCGTAGAATAAATTGATAACGATAGACCATGTCAATGAAATTTCTTTATTGTGTAGTATGATGCATGTATATTACCCAAACTGAGTGCAAATGCATTACGGTAAACTTACTTTTCCGTTTGAATCCACAAAAAAATGTTTTATAATTGTACATAATATTTGTGCCCATGGTCAACGTGTAAGCCTTTCTTTATAATCGCCTTATCATCTTTGAAATTTTGAAACCACATTCGATTGATTTTTCTATAATTCACTATTATTGTTTTTTTTTTTTTTTTTTCATTATTATTATTTCGATGAAACTCAACTTTTAAGTACTAACCAATAACTGCAATGGCCAATGATATGAATCGCCTTTTACACTATTTAATATTTTTGATTTCGTTTGACTGTAAATGTTTGACATTTTTGAGGTGTGCCGTATTGGCAAGGCGGACGTCCACCGGACCCGATCGGACCCACGCGCCGACGCGCTTACGATCTAATATAAATATACGTGTGTGGGCAGTGGTTGCAGAACTAATGGAACATGTTCGCAAAAATATATACCTATATATTATCTATGTACGCGTAAACGCACGCATGGCATGTTATAAGTGTAATAATAATATAAATAATTATAAAAACGACATGTAAACGACCGAATTCGTAAATAAAAATTATATATATATATATATACATATAATACATACAGCATGTCTATATAGTAGACAACATTTAAATTTTAAACTTAGGAGGGGGCTAAACACATGTTTACCGACACTAAACCATAGGTGGGCCTCCCTCCAGAACATTAGTAGTTTGTATACGTGCCGTAAAGAGACAATAACTACTCCGAACATGTATGTTATAAATTGTAATGAAATTGAATTCATATTCCTACTATTATTGTAATAATATTATTTATTAATAGTTATCGTATTTAATAAAACAATTCGATGTATTTTTAGTGTTTTAACATAATGATCAAACAGTTTATTCATTCTTTATGGCTGCACAGCACGTCATATAAAAATATAAAATTATATTCCAGTAATAATTTAACATTTATAAACCTGTCTTGAAATGGATATTTTTCAACAACATAATTTATTGTTATCAAAAAAAAAGATTATACAATGTATATCATATACGTTTTCTGGGTGTAAGTGGGTGGAATTAAATTTTCTGCTTAGGTTTCAACGAGGTCGAATATTTAATTTAGTAAATTTAATTAAATTCATACCAACTTATGCTAGAAAAATTAACTATTATATTTCAAGTGTTTATAAGAACCCAGACTTACTGACCCAATATCAAATATGGACATATTATTCTGCTGGGCCTGTACCAAATCGATTTCAACATGACGTACAGTATAAAAACTGTACTCAACATCGAATGAAACCAGGACCATAAACATTTCCGTTTTAAATATTTGTCCGATCTATCTAGCATATCATAACACATACTATATGTTATTATGTTAACGACCAGGAAAATATGTCTTGGAGAGGTTCAACACCACACTTAATACTATTATATCGCATCCATCAGTCTCGCACAAATAAATTATAATACGCGATATATTAATATAATTAGACGTGCACGGTTTTTTTTTATTTTATTTTTTATATTGATCTTTTTTTTAAACTTTAGCTGCCATTAGTTACAGACGTGTACAGTTGTTAACACTCGGGCGATCGGGCATCGAGATAATAGCGACCGTCTGTATATAAAATAGATCGCGTCTTAAATCCGATAAAGCGCCGCTACCGGTCCCGTCGTAATAATTCGACAATATTATAACGATATGGATCAGCAATATGCAACCACGTGCGCCTGAATAATATGAATAACTATGTTAACAATGCTCTTATTATGAATTAAATCGCTATTATCGTAATAATATTGGATACCCACACGAGTTTCAACCGGTGAGAACCAGTTATCTTTATCGGATGACAAAATACTTGAATTATAAATTAAATTAAAAATAATTGTACGCGTTCACCCATGCGTTCACATATAGACGTCCATACGGTGATGCCAGGGGGGGGGGGTCTTAAATTAACACCCCCAGTTTATTTCGAGCTAAAATTATGGGTTGCCGAGGATTACTTTATCTAATACCTACACTGATAAATTATAATCACGACAAAATATTAAACAGATATGAATTAATGAGCACCTATAATAAGTCCCTAATGATTTATAAAAAAAACGACGTTAAGAGATCCTCATATTAGCTTTCTCGTGTTACAGTTTTATAACATTATCTCGTGATTTTCTTTAATGTTTCAATATTTATACATTTATTTTGAAATCAAAAAAATATTTTATGTCAGATATGCGTATGAGATGTGCGGAGTAAAACCCCTTCGCGGGCTATCTTAAGATGAATAATCTGAACACTTCCTGAAAGTTTAAGACTAAGTGCGCACGCGTGTTCGGTGCATTTAAGTTACATATACGCATATCAGCGAGTGTTATTTACCTACCTGCAGAGACGTGTTGTAGTATTTATTATATTTATTTGTGCATACATATTTTTTTTCCTCGGTGTTTTTTTTTTAGCCATTAGTGAAATGTCACAACTATAATAACCGGTGGTCCACACTCTATCAGGAACTAAAATTTATGACGTACTATAAGATGCACTTTGTGATGTATGAATGTGCTCTATGAATGTTGATCAAAAAGAATAATCAAAGCAATCCAATGCGAGTAACAAAAACTGTTACAAATGTGAACGAATATCATAGAATTGGTTTGTACTAAGTGCAAAAAAAATTATACCATATCTATGATACATTTAAATACGTTTTTAGATGATATAGCAATAGCTTATACAATAGGCTCATATTTAAGTGCAGATTACCTACGTTACAGGCTACACAGACATTTGTTTAAAACTTAATATGTAGTACGAAAAATTGCAAATTTTAAGACCGGCAGTTTGTTCAATGCATAAAGTTCTACATAATGTTTAATATAATGCAAGTGTCGATGACCCACTGGTAGTAGATAAATGCTGCAGCGAACTGTAAATCGTATTGTTAAAAAAAAAAAAAAATAACAACAACATACGACCTCCGTTGGAATTTTTCATTTTTTTTTTCACAACTCTCCGCGAGTCTCCGTATAGTTTAGACAAGATGCACATATAGGTGACCTAGAAAATGTCGTGATAGAAATTATACCCACTTCTACGGGTAAACTATCGAATCGATTTTCGCAAACTCGTCACGTATATTATGTATAACAGTATCTGCTGTATATCCCTAAGAGAAATAAAACGATAACAACAGAATATTACAATACAACACAATATCTTAAAATGATCATCGTATTGGACACCGCGGTAGCTTACTAGTTACTGCAGATTTTGGAAATGGAAAACCTGTAATTTAGTCGAAAAATCACATTTTAATTGGGATTAAGTGAACTTACCGCTACGTGTTTGTTTTTGACACGTAACACGTTAGTGAATATTATGTAACGCATGTGTTGTGTGTGTGCGTATGTGTGTACGTGAGTGCGATCTTTAGAATTATTCATCACTTGATACAGAATTCAAAACTATCCATACTTTCGACATAAGTTTTTTTTTTTTTTGCTCACGTTTTGTTATAGATACGTGTATAATACCTACTTACTTTATTCAAAACGGGAGAGCCGGACACACGTGTGTGACATTTCCAACAAGTCTATGTCTACAACATGGGTGCAGTATTGTAGGTGGAAGAGATAAAAATAAAAGTCATATTGACTCGACTACAACGATAATATAAACAGCAATAGTCCAGTGTATAGAGAGAGTATACCTATGGACGATAGTAGAAATTATAAATCGTGTATTACGAGTACAAAATGTATTCTATATTTCAGTCGTTTTTATTATTTTATGTGCAATATATTTCGTGTTTGCATAGTTATGCATTGTAGGCGACAAATTTAATGAATAATCTTACTCCAATCTAAAACATACATCTAGGTACTTCTGCGATTGGAGTTCAAAAATAAAGAAATCATCGGCTGTTTTATAAGACAAACGTCACATTTCTATCGGACTCCCGATTGTTCAATCATTCAATTTATTACTACTTTTTTATATCAAAAACGTAACATTTTAATTCCATAATAAAAGTCAACAGAAAATTGCTAGAAATTTCCAAACAATTTCTTCGTCTCAGCAAGCGAAAACAGATGGAAAATGTTATATATTTAATAGTGGTATTAATCGTCGTCATAATAATTATGCATGGTACTGAATTTTTCACCAAGAAAACGTATTTAAATATTTATTTTTAGAATTAACCTAATGCAGTAAATTTATGATTTAAAGTATTAATTATTGTAATTTGAATCCAAGGTTGCTATATTCTAAAGAATAGCCGCACTCCAATAAGTATAGTGTCGAAAGATGTTTAATTTATTCTTCGGTTTTATTTAATTACTTATCAGTACCTACTTTTTTACAATATGCGTAAATTTGTTTTCATCTCCTCGGTTTTCTTCTTCACCGTCAAAGTCACAATCCTTTTATTCATCAGTCATCATAGTGCAGATACCTATATAATTGATATGTACATTATTATCACACAATAAACTCGTATACACTTTTGATTGTTGCAATAGTATCAGTATTATCACAATTTTCTCGAATGATATGTATAACGGATAGACATAGAAAATATTTTGAAATCTATACTGGTTGTTTCAATAAATCCATCACATAAAAACCAATTTAAAATAATCGTTTTTAGAGAGATGAAAGTGCGGATACCCCCCCCCTCCTTAAGAATCTTAAAATTAATATTAACAATTCTTATAAACATTTTTTTTACAAAAGAAAAAATACTAATGAGAAATATTTTTTACGTAAAGTTGAGATATTCAACTTAATTTAAAATGTTTTCTAATTTATAAGTAAATAATTGATAACTTTAAAACTTCAAACTTCGTTTCCATGTCTGTTTCAGAGTAATAAACCCAAAAACACAAAACAATAATAAATAAAGTCACAATCATTCATTCACTAATGTATTGTGGGAAACTCACGTTGACTTATCTGTATTTCATAAAATCATTCAATTATAACATAAAAAACTATATTATGAAATCAATGATAAGACTAATAATTTTATATTTACATGGTAAATGACTTGATGTAATCAATTAATCGATATTATACGTTGCACGTCTAGCTGCACTAAAATAAACAGTCATTTTCATTGACGTTTTCCTGAGGAAAAATAACCATTAATTTCGATATCCAAATAGGTACTAAGGTACACTATTCAAAATACTACATTTCATTTGACTACTTATTTCATAAAATATTATTTAAATAAATATAAAATAAAAAAGTATTAATTTAAATAACTGTAGATTTTTTAATATATAATTTGTAATTTAAAATTTGAAATTATGTTAGTAAAAAAAGTGTTTAAAAAGTATATTAAATTTGATCTATTTTTGTTTATTTGACTTTTTCCTCATATTAAAATCTTGGATCATATCTATCTCTGTCATTGTCTGTACAAAATAATAAATGTGAAAAACATGTTATGTTATCTTTATTGGCTTTTTAACCCTTTTCTTTAAGTCCTTTTTTCGGTATCAAAAGGTTATATATTTCAAGGATTTAAATTTGAAATAATGTAGAAATCGTATTTCAATTACTTGAAATTTATTTGTTTTTTACCAACATTCTAAAGTGTTTTAAATAACAGGCGAACACTATAATTTTGCTTTAGAACCAAGGTAATAATATAAAGCTATGTCAACGCGCATTACGAAAAATGTATCTTCCCAAAGGAGTACCTAACTATAATATACTATGTATAAATATATATTCAAAACTCAATTGTATCGTATGCTGTGCACGAACGAGTTAAAATAAGTTTGTACATTTCAATTGAATATTAACAATTAAAGAATGTTATTCTGTTTCATTCATCTGACTTCAAATTTCAGTTCGTTCATTTTACTCAATGTGCGCTGTGTAATCTATATAGTCTTCCCGTCGATAATTGATTCTCGTTTTTTGTTTAATTACTTGTAAGTACTTTATTACCGCTTGAGTAAATTTGCTTTCATCCCTTCGGTCCTTCCTTCTTTACCGCCAAAGTTGCAATTCGTTTATTCATCAACCATCATTGCACGCAGATATATAGGTACCTATATATTATACAAATAATCTGCACACTATTACTAAACGATATAATCGTATACTTATGACTGTTGCGATATTATACAATACACTTATAATACTTGCACTTACTTTTGACTTATCCGTCCGCATATATAATAGTAGTGTTATATAATTATGTGTTGGCTCGAAATAATATTCTTCAATTTACCCGTATCAACTCGATACCGATATATTATTATGAGAGATCGTTATATCCTTCTCTGTCGTTAAATAAACACGAGTGCGTGTTGAAATGGCACGACTGTTCTCGATTTTTCGCTCGTAAATAGGATATACGCGCCGTATAATACATATTATTGTATATAATATAAATACGCGAATGGCGCACTACTACCTATATTGTACATTTGGTTGGCAAACAGGATATGGTTATTATAACGTATAGGCGCACACCGACGTATTTGTGAGTATAATATAACATGCATTATGATAATAAATATCCCCCGTTCGCGCTGGTCGTCAGGATAATAATAATAATAATAAAAGTAATAAAATATTATATACAGCACGTCGTCGGTAGCCGCGATACCAGCCGTGCAGGATCTAGATCAATTTTTTTATATTTTTTTTTTTTTTTTTTGCTGCTGCCGACCTTGACATTAGACGCCGGGAGAGGTGTTTTGGAAAAAATTAATTAAATCGAATGTATTGCGGATATTTAGGTTGGAATCGCGTGCGTGTTACGAAACGTTGCTATATAATAATATAATACCTACATGTATATATTTTATATAAATAATAATAATGTGTACAAGGATATTTTACAACGTTTCTCGGTCGCGTTCACTTTGTTGATATTTGTGATTTCGAAGGAAAAATCGTAATAATTGAATTATTATTATAAACTACACACGTGTATAATAATAATATTAGATACGCGATGTTTATGTACTTCATGTACATATACATGTGTGTATGAAAAATCGAAACCTTGGGTTAGGTTTTTATCCAAGTGGTTTTTTTAAATTTCATATTTTATTTTAGACCAATCCTATTTTGACGTATTTCTATGTAAAACAACAGTCGGTCATTTAAGAAACTATAACAACAAAAAAAATTGAAAACCGCATAAATATTATCACTCCCAAAGTAGTAAAACAACACTTAATATTATGTTATTCATTTTAATAATATGGTATTATTCTTATATCAATAACTCTTCAAACTCGTATTTATTTATATTTTATACAACACACAGAAAAGAGCATTTTGTGGGTTTTTTCCGCTTACACACATTTTTGTAACACATTTATGCATGTGTAATTTATTCACACATGGTTGACACTATCGCAAATTCCACGTTACTCATGCAAATCAATTGATTAATAATTAATGAATGATAATAAATAAAACTATTCCGACAAATTATTTCCGTTTCTATAATCGAGAAGGGTTGCGAGTGGGAAAACGTCGAGTAATAAATATATGCGCTCGACTTTCTGGATCAGTGTTTATTATTATTACTATCGTCGTCGTTATATTATTATGATTAAATTATAATATGGTAGTTTCAAAGCACACGAAACAGTATATAAACGTGCATAAATTATTGTTATTTATCGACTGCAACGTGTCCGCGGAGTGCTCTTAATAATATTGTTATGTATACCACCTAGACGTAATTTTTTTCGTAATCGTTCTGGTTTTAAACTCTGCGTAATGGTATGATATGTGATACCGAGTAAACATAATAAATATTATATAGAACAATAATTATGGAATAATAAATATAATAATAATAATAGTATTCAATGAAGCCAATATTGCAAGAATAAACAAAATTGCTTATTTTCCACAGATTAAAAAATATTAATGCTTTGCATACTATTATAATTATTGGTTTCAACTAATTTATGAATTTCGTTAATTCGATAGAGCTCTTGACGTGGTCAAGATTTTTAATCCTATAGTATCTTGCAGGTCATGAGTACCTGCCATTTTGTAATATAACTTTATTTTTTTTTGACAATAATATTCTTTTTTTAAACACCTGAAATATCTTGCCAGTTTGTTGTATTTACATAATATGATGATAGGTCAAGCGGTGTTCTCGTGCCCGGTGCGAACGTTGCTGTGATGGATTTCAACCATATAGTTCTTGTTTCGCGTACCTATATAAATGCAAATTATAAAATAAGAAACAAGACCATAGGAAATTTACATCAACTCACAATGTAAATTTTATGATGGTTATAACTTTTAAGGCTCGATAAAAAGATTAGTTACGGGCTCTGACCGATCGTCTACTTCATAATATTATAATACAGGTGAAATGAAACAAAACTGCATATAAACACCGAATTTTCTAAGTGTTGCAAACTAGCATAGTATTATACACGGAACACTATATACCCAAGGTCGACGGATAAATCTTTACAGGGTTCTAGCCGTGGATAGAAATCAAATTGTTTTAAAATCCGTTAACTCCGGGTTGTCGAGGTATAAATTCGTTTTTCGTCTATGAAATAGCGCATTGATCCCGGTATGGATATCCTCTTTTTTTAGTAAATATTCATGCATCACAAAGGTGTATTATACGTTTTTGAACAAATATAGAGCTTTTGCGGAATTAGTAAATTTATACGTGAAATCTATACGCGGACGATACGACATGTGACATATGTGTGTTTGTTATTGTTTTTATCAAATGTTGGTCATCGACAAAATTTTAAAAATCACCGCATGGGTGGCGGGTGCATACATTTTTAATAAAATCAACAATAATGCAAACATGTTCTGTGATGGGTTACCATTTACCTGCAATAGATATATTGTTGTATGCAGTATAATATTTTTTGTTTAGCAATTATATTATTAATTATTTCTGAACGTAATTTCACCAAGATTTTCGTTGTAACACAAACAATATCATACTTAACTGGTTTTTAAGACGAATAAAATATTATACATAAAATAATGAGGTCTTTGATAATAAATCAGAGTTAACTTAAACGCGATCAGTTTATTAATATGTTAAGTGAAAAATTAATAACAATAATAATTAACTCACTGGTGCAACTTATTTAAAACTAACTTAACATCTTAAATTCGTTTTAACTCGTTAACGTTCAGCCTTGATGAATAAAGTACATTATGGTTTCCGTTGTATTATTTGCATATTAGGATAACGTGTTTAGGATAAAAAATTGCTTATAAAAAAAATCCCGATCGATTCAAGTTTCAAAGTACGTTTTTCCTGGACGCGCACGTACCTCCTTATTCAGTTCGAATTTTAACCAAGTGTTGTCGGTTACGTTATTATCGAAGGAGGGAGGGGAGAGAGACGAAATTGAGCATCAAGAGCTGTCTTCGGAATCATGTTCACCAACACGACGCATACGCCGTGTACGTATCTAAACACATTCGATAATATATTTAAAGTTTTCGACCAGACACAATTGAAATATAATTACAAGCTATGACGACGACATTGTCACAGCTAAGACATTTTACTTTGAGCCATAATACGCACACATATTATATCATTGACTCGTTGCGTCATAAGTACAACCTGTTGAAACCGTATCACTTGATCGAGTACCGCGTTGACGTATGTGTGTGTGAGCAGTGATATACATTTCGACGGATAGACACCGTAAACACGTTTGTGCAACACCTGCACAGGTTCAGGCCAACAGTGTTTCGAATGACTCGGCAAATCTCAATAAGACCGTATGATATAATATAATATCTGATTGAAAAACTTACGAAGCAGATTTGGTAAAAAAGAAAAAAAAATTAAAAGCCAGTTAAAACATCAAGTTTTCCCTCTCCCCCTCCCATTATCCTGCAATCAATCCTATACCGAATGTTTAACGAAAGAACGAACGAAGTTGTTTTATATGTGCATTGTGAGAGTCGAAATGTTTAATGTCCCTACCTACATCAAATCACTACCACGTTGATTAAATTAAAATCACTTTTTGTCTAATAAAAATAAATAAAATAAATTGTCGTATAATCGACGAAATCAATTCACATGGTTTTACTTTCAAACAATCATTTGACCCTGTTTTGTTGTTTTTAGGTAAGTTATATGTATAAGTAGGTACACGCGTTGACGACATGTATACACATAAATATACATTTATAAAATATATCGAATGTGATACAATTTATAAATATTATGTACCTATGTATGAATTATTTATGGTGTTCATTATTTTTAGACGGTGAAGGTTACCTGCGTTTCCATCTGAAACGATTAAATTAATTTTTTTTTTCAATAAAATCGTTATCTCTATATTTTTTTGGAATATTTTAACTCTTAGCAATGCATTTATAAATCTATAATAATACTGATTAATAGATATTCTAACTAATTATATAACTTAAGAAGTACTTGTTAACTCAATTATCGACAAAAACAAGAAAAAGCACAAGACATTTTAAATTGTCTCAATTCGACATTTAAATTATAATCAACGATAATAATATAATATTATATTCGAATCAGTACGCTGAAATTATACTATTAAGACTTAATTATATCAAAATACTTTTTTTACAAAAATTTTTGACGACGACTAATCATACAATTATAATTTTAGACACCCAAAGTTTAAGAGCCCAACGTAATTTAACAAAATATTGAAATATAGTAAACGAATGTCATTCGGCCAAAACCAGTGAGTACGAGCGATGAATATCGCATATCACTTGTTTTGAATTCAATGTGTTATTATTAAACTACCCGAGTATAAAACATATTATTTTGATATTGTTATCATCTGAACGAATATATAAACGAAACTATACAGTCCACAAAAATCCCTGAAGCTCATAACAAGTATAATATTTTGATATCAACTAAGCTGTTAAAAAAAAACTGATTTGTTATTTTTTGATTAAATCTTCGACCAGATTTAAAATGCACAGCTTGCGTAATCGAAGTATATTACAGGAGTCCGTGTGGCCCAAAAATACTAAAAACTAGTTTACGGCAATCGTGTCATTTTCAAATTTAATGATAACATATAATTAAACGATGAATTGCTTCTGTTGATTATTAAAGAAAAAAAAATGGATTACGTTATAATTAACATACATATTTAGGATTTACACGTGTATATCATTATATACGAATAATAAAAATATAATGAACCAACTTTACACCAATAATATATAATTAAATGATTTTTTAGTTAAAAATGCGACTCTAGTATAAAAAAAATCCTTAAATACAAATCTAGCACTCGTATATAATAGTATTAACTTTATTTTTAGTACCACTTGGTTATAATAATATATTTAGAGAAAAAAAAAACTAAATTATAACCTAACCGAACTTGTGCACAATAACATAATATTAATTAATATATTTTAAACACACGCCCAACGCACATACAATCACATAATATTTATATACTTAAATCGTACTAATAACGATTACAACTTAAGTAATCTATTAACATTTATTTAAAATTTACTTAAAATTAAAAATAAATAAAACGTGTTACAGCTGTAAACACGATTTTACTGAATACTATTATAAGACGCAAAATATTCGTTACGGTCTTGTATATATAAGTGGCATTATTTACAACTTAACAGAACAACTAATAGAAACAATTCCGCGGTATATCTATTTCAATTCACGTCAAGTTAGTGATTATAAATGTTATGATAGATATATGAACATTTTTTCGTTGCACCTTATAAGTACTATTATTAACTGAACGTTTTGGACGTCATATCGAGACTTGAACTTGATATTCAATTCGTTTGGTCCCTATATAATGTCTATTATATAATAACATAGCCTCTACTACCAATATATCGGGTACGGTTACCGCGGTAAACCACAATAATACGTGTGCAGTGCAGCGATGATGCGGAGGTTGAGAATACGTAATTTTCGACAGGTGTTTGGGTTAAGAGAACAGAAAGCAGTGCATACGTAGTGGTGCTCAGCTTATGCATTTAGTCTGAGGCTGTTTGTGCGCGAGACTCCCGTGTATTTTAATAATATATATGTCAATATACGTCTAGTGCACAATTAATGATACGCTCCGAGGCGCGCAGCCACCCGAATATGACATGATGAAAACTGATATGAGCATTATACACGCTTTACGATATTAGATAACCGTTGTACTCGTCTGTATGAAATTATAATATTATTATTATTATTATTATTATTATTATTATTATTATCACGCCGTGAATATGAACTCGGTGGTACTTGTAGAAAGTTTGAAAACCATAGGTCCGTGTGTGTGGGCAGTGGGGACCGAGCACGCACGGTGGCGGTGGCGGCGTCGATTAAAGAGTTTAATTTAATTAACGTTCGATTTTATATTATATTATTATTATTACTATACATTACGAGCGACACTGTCCGGTCGGTTAGGTAATTGTTATAAGTTGTATCCTTAATCGAACATGCATGACGCGTGTGATTTCCCTGGTAGCGAAGTAGGTTTTTACTTCATACTGCTATAGACACACTGTTTGAAATACAAAGATAAAAGCATGAGTTTCAAATATGAAAACGAATTCCATTATCCCTTGGACATTAGTCGTATATACGATTGATCTCAGAATTTAAATTCGATTTTACTCTTAATTATTATTCGAACTTTGTGATTGTAATATTAAACTTACAATATAATACGTAATATTACAATTAAATTGTGGTATAAATATAATATCTATATAATATTAATAATGTTTAATGTCTATATAGTATTATATTATATTACATATAATACGTATGTCATGTACAGTAGACGCCGCTTATAAGACTCACATTGGATCCAGCACAAAGTGAGTCTTATCGATTGTATCTTATCGGCAAAGTGGGTAAAAAAGGAGAAACATTTTTATTTATTATACACATAACATTAAATTAATTTGACTAATTTAATGATTACATTTATTATTAAATAACTTACATAGATATATAACTTTTATTTTATTACTTGTATTAAAAATGAAATCAGTTGGTATTTTATATTTTAATTTTGCATTTATAAAATTAGTATTATTTAGGTAATATTTTTTATGCTTAAAAAAAAAATTATGATATTACTTAGCTTGTTTTCAATTGGTTATCGTCATTGCGATAAATTTGAAATACGATACAATTTGTTGGTACATTCATAGTTAATAACATGATTAAAAACCAGTATTTAGTAGTATCCAATATAGAAATTTATTTTGTAATAAAGTTATTTATATATTCGTATATTATGTTAATTATATTCTAGTTCAGTTTGGAAAATAATTATTTTTAATTATAAAAATACTTATACCTATTAAATTACACGTGTGTTGGATAGCATTATTAAAATATGAACAAGATAAATTAACCGAAAAATTTAAAATATATTGTACCCACAGAATAAGTAGTTACAAAATAAATACGATGTATCAAAACTATTTTATATTAGGACATGGGGTGGAATATCAAGATGCTACGAATATTAAAATAAAAAATCTGAATAAATTTTGAATATACATGTTTCATTATTATAAACTTCCAACTAAAAGATTAGACAATATATTTATTTTAAAACTACTAAATTTTATTTCAAAATGATATGAATCGCTAATTAATTTAAAGCCAACTCGTCATTTATCAAGTCAATGTGACAGATAATTAAATCAAAAAGTATAATTTAGTACGAATAAACTAACCCAAAAATGTTTAACTCATTAATGTAAAAAAATTAGTTAACCCAACCTTGTACATAATTCAGAGTTTTCGTTTATCACTCTTTATAATTAGATTACTAATATTGCTTTTATGGTTCTTGCTTCTTATGGTTAGAATTAGATTATCGGCACGCTGCTGTAGTGTAATCATGGCTGTAGTTGTACTTCTAAAAGGGGTTAGGCCATTAGAAAAATGACTTCTTAATCGTGACTGATTGGAGAAGGAGTGTGTAAGCTTTCAGAGTATCTCGAATGTCAAACTTTAACTTGACTTAACCAAAAACTTGTATGACTGATATAAAAGTAAACTAATACCTATAATATTCTATGTATAATGCATTCAGCTTACTGTTACCTTATGAATAGTGTCAACGGATCAACAATGATTATGAGTTGCGTTCAATTGTATTTAAAAATAAAGCTTGAACGCTGTATTGGAAAAAACAAAGTATAACTTTTACCGCTTTATAGTTATTAGTACACCAAAGATCGTGTGTGATATAAAACAGTAACTCTTATGCACAGCGTCTACCGAAATTACACACGATGTGAATACTTATGTTACTTGAAATTATTTTTTCTTGCTCTCTTGATTTCTTAAAATGTCGTCAGACGTTGAGGAAATACTTTACGCAGTAAATTTAGTTCATATTTTAAATACCAATGAAGGCCAAAAATGAGAACATCATGATTATTGAGTATATCCATTTTGGTGTCAAAACTGTGATGAACGTGGCGCTTAAACAGTACTTAAAATTTTAAACACCTAGAAGAAAATTCTTCTATAATACAAATTAAACAAGACGTATTTTTAACTACCGGTAACTATTTTATGAATAGGTTGTGACAATTTGTGTAGGTATGTAATTATTTAATTATTAATGCTTAACATATGTAATAGCAATTTGTCAGTTAAAAATGGATAATTTTGACAAAAAAATATAAAAAAAGTTTATGATAGTAAATAATTTACACGGGACAAAGATATAACATGTACATAGTACTTCCGCCGTAAGTAAAATTTCAAAAATTACACAAAAGTGATACGTGATCTGACAAGTCAGATCAGTGTACGGACACGAGTAGTTTTGACATTTTGTATGTATGTAATAGAAAATTACTAGTACGATATGTCACTTACTAAATCACTATTGTCGCGTCACAAGTCATATCACGTGTCACGTTACTTTAGTTACTTTGGTGGACACCGCGCCTTAGGTCAACACTTGTATTTAGGTATAATGTTCACAGTGCTCGACTTGGCAAAATTGGGTGCACATGGTTTGCGCACATTTACTAAAATTACAACTCATTTTCACACATTTTTATAACTCGTTTGCGCACAGATTATATAGTGCAACCACTCATTTGCGCACTCATTTCCCTTCCCACTTATACAGACTTAGGACTGTCAGTGAATATTTTAACTTCACTGGTGTGATTAAAAACATGTTTTTGGTGTGCTATGTATTAAAAAATATGCACAATTAATTTTTATTTTAGTGGTAATTTGTTTATGTTTATTTTAATTAGGTACTTATTTCAAAGGTTGACCTTGGAAGCGGTTGCTCGTTTGTTCCAAATAATTCAATTGAACAATTTCGTTATTTGAATACTTTGTCTACAAACTTTTCATGTACTCGATTGTTTGTGACATTTCTTTCCGACAATAGTTATTAACATTCATTTTAAGTTTAGTTTCTGATTGAATGTTTAAAATAACATCTATTACTTGGTTGGTACACGTGTGGATGAGGATTATACAATGGATTATTAAAATGCCTATGGAATGCTTCAGCTCCGTTCGTTGTTCTGGGAAAATCATCTGGTTTTCCCGCTCACAGGGATGGATTGAAATTTGAATTAGGTAATATATATGATGAAAAAACTTAACCAGAGAAATATAATACATCAGGTAGAGCAATTGCTATAAAATTTGAAAATGCTATTTCTATTTCTTCAGGTGGCAAGTACGACAAACCAGAAAAATATTTAAGCCATTTACCATTTACCTACCTCTGAATTATTATTTTTATATTTTTCTTATAATTTACTACTTTTTTGTATCCGACGAAACCAAGATTGAGCTAAATTATATGTTCCTACTACAATATAATATGTTGTGTGCAATCCAGTGGTCCTTTCTACAATATGTTGTGCGCAATCCAGTGGTCCTTTCTACAATATGTTGTGCGCAAATGAGTCACTGGTTTTCACAGGGAAATTTTATAATGTGCGCAATCTAGTTGTAGCCGGCAACATTAAAGTAGGTGGACTTTGTTAACTTTAAAAAAAAGAACGTCCCTATCACTTATTAAACGCTACGCCTCCGTACCTTCTAATACCCTTCTTTAAATCATAAAAAAAATCGTAGGCCTGATAATAATAATAATAACTATTAAATTCATGGTTAGAAAAATTATGATGTTATCACGTACATTTTGATAAAAATTCAGAATGATGGCATTATGCAGCGTCCCGTGCGTTTCCCTTAAAAATAAAAGTAGGGGTACGCTGAAATTTCTGAATAAATAGTTGGGGTACTGCGCCCCCCCCTGCGACCCCCTTTCAAGTCGAACACTAAATGTTCACTATTTATTCATTAACCGTTGCTAACAATTATTAACCAACCAATCGTGATAAAACGAAACGAAAAACCGCTTTACCACTACCCGTTTTCTGTGCATCAAAACTGGTGTGACAGTTCAAGTGAAGTCCATTCCATCGGCCTATCCCGTATACATCAGTTGCATGTACCGAATTTTCGGTCCGCAAACGTTGCCACATGTATACAGTGTATACCAGTGGCGTATATACAGGGGACCGCAGGGACCATACCCCGTATTTCAACGCATGCTAAAATATAACAAAGTTATGTGCTAACTTAATGACTGACTAAAAGTACAAATAAATTATTTGCAGTACAAAAATTAAATAATTGGTTGATTTTTTTCTTTTTGATAGTGTATTTGGTAAAATTGTAGACAACGCAGAGTGCCCTTCCCCCCCCAAAAAAAAAAAAATTCTGGATACGCCATTGGTGTATACCAAAATGTATTATCATCGTGTGATTATGACGATGCACGCGCGTATGGTGCAAATCTCGTTTTTTATTATCAATGTTCTTAATAACTAGTGATAAGAGTTTAGAGGACAAGTATAGAGGACCGAAACCGTATTATTTTAGCCCGTCGTATATTTTCCACGCATTAAAAATGAAAATATATTATATTTGTATTGATGTCTATAAAAAAAAAAAAAAACTATTTGATATTTGAACGCGTTAATTAACGAGAACGTTTTTTTCTTTTTTTCTGCCAACAGGTTGACCGATTACAATCCGTCCGACTACAACGGTGTGATGTACATATACTCGGCCGGCCACGACGGCGATCAAATTGTCATCGACGGCGTCCACCAGCAGCAACACCAGCAACTGCAACACCAGCAACAGCAGCAACAGCACGTTCACCACCATCACCAGCAACAGCTTCATCTACTGCAACAGCAACAGCATCACATATCGCCACCGGCCAGCCCGCCGGACGACTGCAGCAACGGCGAGGGCGGGCACGTGATCGTAGAGTCCACGCTGCTGGCGCACCGACTGCAAATGTCCACGCCGACCACGGCCGCGTCCACGGTGGCCGGCCGAGCGCATAAGCAGCAACCGGCGTACACGGCCGCCATGATGACGCCGCCGTCGTCGCCGCCCGAGGACGGCGTGAAGACGGCGGTGGCGGCCGCGAAGACAATCACCGGTTGCGCGGTGGCCGTCAACCAACCGCAGCAGCGGCCGGCGAAACGTGCGACCGGCGGTGGCGGCGATCGGCGGGCTCAGCGCGCGAAGAAGACGTCGGCCAACCACTCGTGCGGCCACCCGGGCTGCGGCAAGACGTACACTAAGAGCTCGCACCTCAAAGCGCACCTGCGGACGCACACGGGCGAGAAGCCGTACCAGTGTTACTGGAACGGATGCGGCTGGAAGTTTGCGCGGTCCGACGAGCTGACCCGGCACTTTCGCAAGCACACCGGCGACAGGCCGTTCAAATGCAGGCTGTGCGACCGCGCGTTCTCCCGGTCCGATCACCTGTCGCTGCACATGAAGCGGCACAACGTCTGATCGGACAACTGCACCATGTTGTAGTGCATCGGTCGAAAAACGCATCGTCGTTCCGAGGGCAAACACTGACTCTCTTTCTCACACACACACACACACACACACACACTTTCTCTTGCCCACCCGACAAGTGCACCGACGATGCACACTACGAACACCGTTACCCGTTCGTGTGTTCCGACAATCGACATCTTTACAAACGTTTGACACCTCCCGAAGTCTCGGAAGATAGTTTATATCATTATAATATGATTACCGCAAGTACACGCCACTATATTGTCGTGGTGTACCTCTGAAAATTAATTATAAAAATCCAAGTAGTAGTATAGTACATTTTATTAACAATAGGTGATACGCTTGCACTTGCACTCGTGTTTTGTACAATGTACGAGTAGTGCACACACATTTACCAGTACATCATACCGCGCACGTTTACTGCTACATAGTACGATAATATTATAATGTGTTTTATTCGTGTAAAAATAAATTATAAGTAAATATGTACGTGTGGCGGTGGCCGCAACGTTCTTGTAAAAACTTACATAATATTATAATTATATCTTATAATAAAACGTATTTTTCTTTTTAATTTTTTTTTTTTTCGAAAACTTTGTACCATAATCGTCTTACATAAGTATACATAAATATAATATATGCATATATAAGTGATAGATTAATAGTCTTAAGTTAAGTATAGTATAGTCGTATATATGAGTACAACAGTTGGGTAGCAGTGATGTTATAATAATATTATAGTCATATTATATACGCTCGATGCGTTGTACAACGATACTGCAGTAGTGATTTTATGTTTTATGTATATTATACTTTATATACACATATATGTGTATATATATATATACTATATTATGTAGTATATAGCGCTTTAGAGCAGTTTATTATTACTACATGATTAGATATAGGTATCGCGTACAAATGCAGCATATCATGACGAGATCGTATAATATTATTATAGTTATTGTCGCGCACGGTAGTCATGGACTCGCGTTAACGTTTTATTACTCGGGCGCGCACAACGTGTATACTTACAATATATATTATCATAAAATTCACTTCGGTATTCAATAGTAATAATAATAATAATAAATATTGTGAAACGTGTTCAAACATCACTGTCACGATACGATCCGGACGTGCGTGGCGGTGGTGATGATGGTGCGATCCAGGAGTGATAAAAATTACAAACCCTCCATTCGACTCGATGATATTCCAATATCCGTAACGTGATCCGGAGTGGAAAAAATCGTATCGAACCAGACTCGTAACGGACAAAATTCTATATACGTGCACTATTACATACTATTACTGTCATGGATTAGTTCCCCGAACAGGAGCCTACATACCTGTGCAGTCGTCGAGGATAACGCGCTTCATTTCCGTACCCGATAGAAATACATCCGAATTTTTTATTTTTTTTTTTTTAATTGCTTTTATTTTTATTTTATTTTTTCTTACCGTTCGCAACGACACGAGACAAATTAGTTGTAATATCGCGTGGTCCGATTTCGTAATAAATTACAATGTTTGCGAAACACTTTGGACGAACGGTTCCTTCGATTAAAATGTGGTAACTTATCAAACTTGTCTCGATCAGCACGGATGGAAAACCACCCGTCGGCAGAAACGTTGACCGATTCGCACCGCTGCCGTCCGAATCTTAACGTTCACAAAGTTGTTTTTTTTTTTTTTATACATTCTTTCGTTTACAAAAATCGTTACAATCAGCAATAGATAATACACGTACGCAATTTCTACATTTACCTATGCCGAATATCAACTGCAATCGATCACTAATTCTCACGTGCACTCGTCACGTTTTTGTTCTTGACGCGTTATATTTTAACTGTTATTATTATTATTATTATTATTATTGTTCTTTGCCACTACAGTTGATGCACACCAAACGAGACCAGCGGTATTCTTTTTTTAGCCATTGCCCAACAGTGCAATATTTCTCGACTCCATATAAAGTCCTCCGGAGGCAGAATGGCCCAAAGCTGCAAAGGTTCCCAAAACAAACGGCAACATGTAAAACCTTATTCGGCATATTATAATATTCCGGTGCACAGAGGCACTTCGTGTAATGCTACACGTGCAATGCACATTCGACGGTCCAAAGTATAATTTTACTCATTAGGCTCATGACAGAGGCGGACATTTGAAATTAAATTTCTAGGAGGGATAATAATCCAGTGTAAAATAAAACAAATAATAACATTTCAAATAAAGTTTTGATGTGGGAGGGAGCTATTGAAAAATTTAAGGGAGCTAAGCCCCCTAAGTCCCCCCCCCGATGTCTGCCTATGGCTCGTGAACAATTTTCGATTAAAACCCGATCTCCATGATGTCATAATGTAACAATTTAAAACGTTTTTGCGTGGCATTCGTATATTATAAATTCACCATGAAGATTGATAGTGCAGTAATTATTAAGACGTTAAATTTATTAACAAACAATAATACTGATAACGTTACCACTAATGATGAATATCAGTCATTGTCAATAATCCTATATAACGTTATAATGATATCTTATTCATTAGGTTATTAATTGGCTAGTCATAATAATGTATATTTTAAACTCGAATGAAAATTTCAAAATGTATGACAATTTAGTTTCGAATACTAAAAATACTTAAGTAATTAAAAATTGTTAGTAAAAATGTGGAATATTTACCAAAATAAAAAGTGTAGTATTTCTATTATATTATGATCCAATTTTACATTTAGAAAAAAATCTCACGTTAAATCCGTATATCATTGTGTTATTAGTATTTTTATAAGTATGCTGAACTGTGTGAACATTTTCCCAACCAACTGCTAAAATAAAAGTCCTAAACAAACGTCTCATAACTATATACATATATATAATACAAATATACCATAATAATAATAAATATTGTATTGTAACTATCTTACATAATAATTACCTTTACTTTCTTCGTTTAAGATAAACTCTGATTATGCATATAATGGCGTTACCAAAATGTTTAAGTTAAATAGACATGTGTGTAAATAAGCTAGTCCCTCTAAATTTGTTTTGCAATACGTGGTTTTACTGGTAAGTGTATAATAAGACGGCTTTGCGACTCTAAACAAAGTTTTTTACTTTTAACACATTTGTACAATATAACGTGTAAAATATATACGTACAATATCTGATATTATGTTATAATCATACGGAAAATAATATTCGGTGTATAAAATTCACCGCAGCAGTAATGCAAACATTACACTGATCTTTACGTCTATAAACAAAATATTTAATATTACGTCATCGTTAGTGTTCAAAATAATTTATGTAAAATAATTAATCTCCATTTTCATTATGATTGTGTGATATATGCATTTAAAATTAAAAAAAAAATAATAAAAATAACTATCTTAAATGGCTTTTTGTCGCAGGCTCGTAGAATTATATGGACTAATACCAATACCTACTATTATTTTGTATAATATAATAATTATAATCAAAAACGTTTTATCCTGAGTGAATGAACAAAAAATATTTTTTATTTGTTATATTTTTGTTTTATACATATATAGTTTTTAGTTGTATTCGAAATCAAATTTAACAATGTGATTAGATTTAAGTGTTTTAACTTAATGTTTACGATTTTTAGGTGAATAAAACTTATTAATGTTTATATTATTATTATTTACTAAACCTTTGTGAAAAAAAAAAATGAATATAATATATTAACTATATCGAATAATATTGAACATGGACTCATATAATATTTCGTGTGTTTTTTTTTTCATTATAATTATTATTACTAGGTAAACTAGGTGAGGATTTTGTCCATCTCTATAGATTTAGTGATGTTAATCATTTATATAAATATTATATGTATTGTGTCGCAAATTTGACGCGTATATATAAATTTATTAGAAAAAAATGAAAAAAATATTGTTTGCCATTTGATTAAATACTAAGATTATTATTATTATTATTACATTATTATTTTATTATTTTACTATCATCATCATTATTATTATTATTATTATTATTATTTTTATTATTATTATTATTATTATTATTATTATTATTATTATTATTATTATATTACATTAAACATTTACCGTTATGAAAATATTTGTTTTTAATTATTTATGAAAGGTAACCCGACGCTGCCGTACCCAAGGGCGTAGGTACATTAGATATATTATTATTATCACATGTAATTGTAAGTATAGACCGGTATAAAATGTATACGCACTACGTAATACGTATATATTATCATACATGCAATATGCGCGACGGTCGTTTTGCGGAAGAGACGAGCGTGTGCGACATGTGGGGGCGCGTGCGACCCATAATATTTCATGGTCCGTACACGCGGGTCAAGCCATGGGGGTTGCGGTGCGGTGTCAGACGAGTATCATTAACTTAATATAGTTTCCGTTTTTGGACGTGCACAAAACTATACGCACACGACGGGTGCGCGCTTCCATTGGGGTCAAATATATTTGGTATAACAATATAATTACGAAATGTACACCGTTAATTAAACGCGTGTATAGGTCCTATATGTATATTATACGTATACATATATCAGCGCAATGGGCGTAATAAAAATTGTGTATTAATATTAATCAATTATTATACCAATAACCGTGCATCGTTTGGTGTTATATTATAATAAATTATAAAGGGAGATGGTAAGTACCCATACGACGAAGCATAGCAGGTAAATGTTTACGTAATATGTAAAGTTCCTACGCGAAAATATATTGGTACGTAAATTTCAACACGAAAAAAGTACACCGGTATACGTAAGTCCCTCCGAACAAATGTAAGTACACATTTTTATCTTTATCAAAATCACAAAAGTTTTAAAAATGTTTCAAATTAATACATAGTATAGATACTAAAAAAAGAACATCAGAATAGACCAATAGAACTCAACAAATTAAAAATGTAATTAGATTTTTTACAAAACACAAAACGAACAAATGTTAACCACATCATCCATACATTGTAAGTCTGATTAAAGTGGGAAGGACATTTCTATTCGTTACAATTTTTGTTCATGTATAAACTTACACAACCAAAGGTGATTTTTACCTGCTATATTATCTTGTGGTGGAAACTCACATTTTTCCTGTTGTGAGTGTGTCGTTTTACGGAAGGTTTCAGTAAATGTACCGCTAACGGTTGAGAAATAATGCGAAAATCCTGTGAAAACCACGTGAGATTGAAAAATTATGCTGTGAAGAATATCACAGGAACGATATATTAATAATTTACAACTCTGTGGGAAAATAAAAAAGAGTATAGCTTATTGGTAAAAACTAACATTGGTAACAATTTTTCGACTCTTGGCATTACTAATAAAATACTTGAAATACTATCCATTAAGGTAAAATGTATTGTATATGCAAACCTGCGGTTAGATAATTGTGCGGAAGTCGAAAAAGTGTATTCGAAAGAAAAAACGAATTGACAAGAGTTTTACGAGGACAGCGTAGGATGAATTAGATATAAATGTAAAAAACAGTATTTTTAAATATGTAAATAGTTTATTTGAATATTTCCAATAATATCAACGTGGTATCTATAAAATACAAATAAAACGTTTTGTCCGGAGTGTTATTATGTAAATATGATGTGTGCAAAAATGGACAGATACAATTTAATGGAATAATAATATTAATCACATGCATGTGGAACTCGATTCAATTGCATTTCCGCGCAAGACAACTGTGCTCGGTCAAAGACGTTTTACGAGTACATTAATTCTCAAAATTGATCACTTGAGTAACCACGCATTGATTGAAGATCGCGATATACCTACATTCTAAGTAACATATAATCTGAATTCGATTTATACACCAATAAGCTGCCACTATACCTAGACTTTCTGTGGGCTTTGACATAATAAAAAGTTTTGACGGATCTCATAATGTAATAATTACAATGTACAATAAAATCGATGAGAACAAGTTATTTTGTTGGTCGCTTATGTCTACCGGAATCAGAAAAAAACTATTGATAAAATATAATTGATATAACAATAGCGTATATACCTACAGATGTTGCGAACCTCTTGGTATCTGTAATCAGTGTGTCGATAGTAAACATTTTAGATCTGATTTTATTTACTCAACGTGTCAGTAAATTGTATTGGCCTTTTTTTCTCTTTTCGCTTTTCGAGTAAATAATGAATCAAACCCTATAATTAAACAGGAGTTTATTAATTGTATTGTTTAAAACTTAGGTTAACTACTTATTATGTCATTACTCAATAACATATACGTTTTATTGAGACATTGATCGAAATGTATTTAAAATTATGAACAATATTTAAATTGGATTTATATATATATACCTATATATCCTTGGTGTACACCATTCACGAGTGCTTAGCGGAGTAAAATATATAAATCGACACAAATGTAGTATATTACGGCGAGTTGGTATGTGCGGCGCGAGAGCGATAAAATGCGAAATGTATTATAATATACTTGGTTCGTCGAGCTGCCCATATAACATGTATATAATGTCAAACGCGAAGAATAAAAAAATTGCTCCGCTAAAAAATAACGAACACGCGTTCACGGCGATAATCGCCTAATACATTATTATATATTATTTCACGCATAAGTACGTTTTTTTTTTTTTTATGCGTTATGGGCTGGCGGGATGAATATAGGTCATTGCGTGTAATGTATAAGAAACACACGCCCGGCCGACGCGTGCACAATGCCCCTATATAAACACGACGACTGCGTGCCGAGTACAAGAAGACCTGGGCGATTTCTAACCGCTGCTCCGGTGGTTTTTTATTTTTTTATTTTTTTGTCAAATCGTGCGTGAAGTTGATCGAATCCAAGTCTTAAGCGACGACGACGTGGTGATAGTGAACGTATTGTGGTCAACAGTATGGCGGATCCATAAGGCTGGGTGACCGGCCGCACTGGTCCACTGCTGCAGGAGACCTCTGAAATCGGTATATAGGTAGACCCGAAGTGAGCCCGAGTTATTTACATGTTGGAGTCCGGAAGATTAAAAATAATAAATAAACGACGTTCCGAGGGCAAAAAATGTATTTGATTATATTATATTTTACTACAGTTATATTACTAAAAATATGTTTGTCAATGCTATATATAAAAGAATCATTTATCATTGTTGTCTAAGTATGATGAATCAAATAAAATACTACATTTTTCTCTTTTTGATTAATCATAATGAAAAAATATTTCAATAGTTTTGATAATAAACCGAAATAAGATATTTATATGTAGCGAGGCCAGCCAATTGATCATTGTCAATCATATCCATATTCGTCGAATCACTATAAAATTGTGTCATTTAGAGTTTACAAAAATATTGCCTTTTCCTGTACGAATACTTCAATTAGTGTTTAAAGAGGATCAATATTTACTGGCAATCGAAGTCGTATCAGAGTTTTCTCAGAGTTAGTAATCCGATAGCGCTGAAAAAAAGTCAAGACACTGAAAAGTGCTCTTTTGTTATACGTATATGACAGAAAAAGATAATAATTCCACGCTACATTTTATTATTTAGAAAAATTAGAAATTGTACATGAGAATTAATAAACATTATACTTACAACATATGCGCCATAAGTTTGTATGATTAATTTGTACCCATTGGCCGTCAAACTAATAATATACTTACGGTAAAATAATAAATATATTCGACTATCATAATATAACGTGAGTTTTATGAATTTCTATACCGTTTTCTATAATATATGCGTACACTATAGGACTGTACAACAAATAGTATCTCAGTATCTAGGTTGATAATATAAAACGACATTGATTGAATTAAAAAAAAAAAAAAAACTAAGGTACGTGCATTATTTGCCGTTACCCATTAATATTATTCAGTAGGTATTTAACACTATACAGGGACTATATGCCCATTGCGAAATATCTTGAGATAGTGAAGACGATGAATTATAATTAAATAACATAAATCAGTAACGATAAAATATTAAAATATGTTCAGATAGTATTATTTAACTTAAAACAATTTTATTTTATTCTAACTAACCTGCAAAGTACGGAAAAATTGCGCGTGTGCAATAATTATATGTTGTTTGCATGTACGTATGCATCTATTTTAATAAGCATATTATAATTTTCATAAATAATGATTGTTTTTATTTATCTTATGTTCACCTAGACCTAGAATGTTCTTATTCTCTGTATAAGATTAATGAGTAAGTATTGTATGCATTACATTGTGGAAGACTTTTCCATGGCAAATAGATTTAGAAAAGAAAGTAAATAGTATTATGTATTGTAAGGCATTGTTCTAATCAAAGCAACTTGCAACTGCAACTCAATCGTTCATCTCGTTGGGTTGCAATCGACTTTAAATTTCATAGCGCTTGTTCTAATTGATGAAATTATACTTACTTTTTATATTGTCTTTTAAATGTTCAAGATAAATCACAGTTATCACATATATCTCAGTGCATCTCAATATAGTAGTTTAGTCAGTCATATAACATTTTTAATTATTTAATATGTCTTCATCAGAGGATGACATTATAGTTACCTATATTTTATACTTGAGAAAGAGAAATAAACAAGATAAGAGCGGCGGTTTTGGGTTCATCCATACTATTTTAAAAATATGTGCTACAGTACATTTTACAGTTCAATTTTTTTGAACTAACAAAATGTATGTATATTGTTCATTAGCCATAATACAAATGTTAATAATTATATATAAGTTCAGAATTTAAAATAATGATATTACGGTGGTAATATTTATGCAACTGGGGAAAAAAACGTCCACATCGAATTGTTTTCATTCGGTTGCAAAAAAGTTTCATGCTTGTTGGATTATTTTTCGGTCGCATTGCAACCAGTGAAATGTGAGAGTATGTTAATTTTTATGCGCATGGTTGCGTTGCAATCGAGTTGCGGTTACAAGTTACTTTGGTAAATTGTATATTGTCATACAATTATCTGGACACATATCATGATTCAATTAATTACGTACAATGACAAATAAGATCCGATATTTTAATGAATATATATTTTTCTCGTAAAAGTATAGGGTTCTTTGTTTTACGTTAAAATGTAATAAATTTTATTAATTTGAATAAAAACTAAACTAGGTGTAGACTATTATAGTCATTTGTGCTATTATTAATTTATAACATGAAAAAAAAAAAAAATTAATTGGATCTCAATTATTAATTTTAACAACCCGGTGATATTGTATTTTTAATAATAGGCAATTAAAAGTGATTATAATGCATCAATGTTACTGTAATTAATAAAAATAAAAAAAATTAATAAAAAAATATCAATCGACTGTTTTGAGGATCCTTCCACCAAAAGAGGTCATTATTATATGTAAGAGTTTAAAATAGTTCATATCATTCGTTCATCTGTGGACTGTGACAACAACAGAAATTGCAAATAATATACAATTTATTATCTTTCGTTATCAGATGAGTCATGAAATTCTACTAATAATTTCTATTACTATAATTATACTTTCAAATAAACAACTGAACTGCAATTCTATATAATTTCTATTAAATTAAATTAAATTAAATGATATTAACAAATAAAATGCACAATTATAATAATTTACTTAATGTTTGTATGCAACGATGAGTTATTATCCGTTTAAAATTGTTGTTGTAAGTAAAAAGAAAAAAAGAACCGGATGGGCCTAGCTCTGCTGTACAGTTGGGGTAAGGAGGAGGGGGTGGATTGCACTTCGTTCATAGGATAGGTCATTACAATGGAATTGATAAATTTGAATGCAATGATAGATATCATTGTATACGAATAACGATTCTGAACGGAGATGATATATGGGTCTAGAATAGGTATATTATGTTATATTTAAATTGAAATATTATGTCAATATTTGCTTTTCGAACGCTTATAAAAAATAATTAGGCCTATGGATTTGAATAATATTGAAATGACAGTAAAAACAACTAATGTGGAATCTTCTATTAAATTTTAAAGTATTTTGTATTTTGTCTGCGATACATGATATATTTTACATTTTATGTTAAAAAATACATCAATCGACAAACGTTTAACGTTCAATAATGATCCGTAAAATCCGTATTTGCTCGAGAAAAAATTTACTTAATACAGCACCACATAAATCGTAGTCTAATTGATATCCACCTGCGTGTTTGGACAGATTATTACATGAAGTGTTAAAAAATCATAAAAATTAATATTTATTTATGCGCCTATTCGTACACAAGAATTTTATAAACATTTTTACTTGTAACTCTGATGTTTCTTATATAGGTAGTAATATTTATTCAATTAGATTGTAATATCCTATTTTTCTCATCATACATGATCGTTCTATGTATAGATTGATGTGTTTATGTTTAAACTAAAGAAAAAAGTTCAGTACAGTCGCCGTGGTGAATTTTGATCTAAGTTTTTTTTTTTTGGGGTGCTTCATTAAAAAGTTAATTTAGCTCTGTATTATAAATGTATTATAATATGTATAATATATATAATATATTAACATGTACGAGTACAAGAAAAAAAGACGTTATTCATACAATTTTATACAATTATCATGGTTATTATTGAAAGTTCTAATACAAAGAAATACAAAGTCCGAATAATTATTTCACTTTTTATTTTAAAAAAAACATCTATAGAACCAGTTGTTGATATATGATCAGGCATGTTATTTTCAGATACTGAATCGCCAGATATTGAATTATCAGATAGGTGACTTTTACTCACCTCTCTAATGAAAATACTAAGTTCATCTTTATCAACGGAGGAGCTAGAGGAAAACGAAAAACTACTACTTTCTAATTCCTCGTCATTTGGAATAGTCGTGTTTTCTTCCGTGGACCGCAGTCCGACATGTTCCAGTTGAATAGTTGCGAGTTCAATATTGTCAATATATGGTCGAGATGAAAATGACTTCATGAACAATTCTTTTGCATTGCTGGTCGGGAGAATAGAACCTAAGAACTGTAACCATACAATGTCTTTCATCACTGATAAATGGTAATTTTCGTACGATATTTGCATATCTCGATCCTTGTCCATCTGTTCCATTACGAAATTAGTTAAATTGAAATTCTTCGCGTCATCTTGTTTTGGCATTCCCGGGTCTTTCTCTCTGGCCATGAGATGCTCTTTTGTTACGACCGCTGACCCGATCATTTCTGAATATATTGCATGGCAAAAGTTAATTGTTTGGTCCAGTGTTCCTTTTAATAACAGTGACAATAGTTCGACGAATTCCCGGCAAGTTAAGTGTGTTTTATTCGTCTTACAGCACTGCGAAAACATTATTCTTAGAACATCGTAATTTCTGTAATCCAAAAATGTGTCCATGAACTCCATGAAACATAGCTGATTCATAACTATTTTCCGTTTCGTTGTTAATATGTAATGCATTTGCATTAATCGCAGTACTTCTATTTTGTTGAAATGAGTTTTATTTAATATATCCGCAGCAGTATTTCTAAATCTATGCTGTAAACGTATATCTTCAACTGCTGTTAAACACTTGTTAAAACTAATTGGTGCGTATGGCATTTTCAGTTAGGGACTCGTTTAATTTATAGATTTGGAATTTAAAAACTTATACATTTGGAGCAATATATAAATAATTAAACTTTGTATTAATGTATTTTTATGTTTTATTCGATTATTGACTAGTACATATGTATAATAGTCAAAACAACCATTGATGACTGAGAAATTCCGGTTTTATTATAAGCCACCAACTTTTTTAGTAAATATTTACCACTTTTACATTTTAGATTTTTGATAAATTATCCGAAATTATTGTAAACTTAGTGATTATAAAAACATTAATTTTAGAGTAACTACTTACTTTAGGGTGACCATACGTCCCGTTTAAAACGGGATTGACCCTTTTGTGATAATTATGTCCAATTGTCCTGAAAAATATAAACGAGACGCTTTGTATCTCGTTTTTAAAAAATATTTCCGTTTTAATGACATTATTTTCATATTAGAGTGAAACCTGACTTAACGGACATCTTAATGTATTTTGACCTATCTATAACGGATACGAACACTAATATTTACCACAACGATTTCATAACGGACAAAAATACTACGAAACAGCGTCGATAAGAAACAATAAGACCAACTAGATAATTCTGAAATTAAGACGTTTAAAAATTATTCAGAAGCTCTTAAACAGCTTATTTGTCTGAAAGAGTTTTGTTTGGAGGTGATGATAAAGGGTTTTCATATGTGAGCGATTTAATTATCGATTGATTGGAATTGACCATATCGAAGTTCAAAAAACCAACATTGACACAATAATTTTTTAAGAAATAATTAAATATGTAATAAATTTATAATATGTCATTGTATGTGATATAAAAATAATAATTAAAATTAAATGTATAATGTATGTGTATAATATATAAAATTAAAAAAGATTATACCTGATATATATTTTATAAAATATAAAACAATAATAATAAAATGTACGTAAAAGTTTTATAAACATATAGCATGTTTGGAATTATTTTTTAATTTCATTTTTAAAACTCTGAAACCTGTCTTTAACGGATAATTATTTTTGATCCCGTGACTGTCCGTTATATACAGGTTTCACTGTATTACATTTTATTTGTAAAAGAAAAAAAAAGTAAATTTATGAAGAAAAACGATTATCAAATTCTCGAATAATAAAAATCACTAATTTTTCTTATTTATAGTTAAAAAATATTGATGTGTAACCATTTACAATGTACCTATTGTTAAATAATTTAATAAAAAAAATTTTAAAACTGTAACCACTAAGTTTAGTTGACTTAAGTCAGGAAAACTTTATAATAAAACAAACAAAAAAAAAAAGAACTTGATGGGCCTCGTTCTGCTGTACAGTTGGGGGTGGAGTACACCTCGTTTATGGGATAGGTCATTATTACAATGGATTTGTTAAATTTAAATGCAATGATAGGTATCATTGTATACGAATAACGATTCTGAATGGAGTTAATATGTTGGTCTAAAATGGGTATATAATAATATAGTATTTTATATTTAAATGGAAATATCATGCAAAAGTATGCAATTTCGTAAAAATTTAAATTTTAAACGGTCATAAATTTTTTTCCTTTTAGTCCGGTAGAAATTATTTATAAATATATTTGAAGATTAGCTTATAGACAACCTAGTGTTAAAATTTTGAACCTTAAGTATATTTTACTTAAGAAAAATTTTAATGAATTTTTAATTACAAAATAACTTGCAAATCATCGCGATTTTAACATAGTTTATACAAATTTGAAATTTATGGGCTTATAAAAAAAATTGGAGTAAAACGATCTTCGATATTTTTTAGCTACGATAATTATAACTATATAATATAAGTATGTATAAATAATGACAATATAAAGATTTGGTGAAAATTTTAAGTTGTTACGGTTTTTCGTTTTTGAGTAAGAGCAAATTTCGAAAACCTATATGATTTGTCAGTCTAGAATTTTATACATTATATTATATTTTACAATTAATTTTATGTCAATATTTGCTGTTCAAAAGCTTATAAAAAAAAATTGTGCCTATAGATTTCAATAATTTTTGAATGACAATAAGAATTACTTCTGTGGAATCTTCTATTAAATTTTCAAGTATTTTGTACAAGCCAAATTTTTTTATAATCGATTATAAAAAAAAAATGTTAAAAATTCGAATATTTTAAATGCCTATTAATAGCTTAAAAATTAATATAATATTTTGAAAAAAATATGACTTAAAGGAAATGCCAATATTAACAGCTGGTAAAAATTTCAAGTTTCTGCGACTTATACTTTTTGAATATAATAAATATTTAAAATCATTTGAAGATAAATCGCTATTTTATGCAATTTCGTAAAAATTTAAATTTCAAACAGTCATAAAATTTTTTCCTTTAAGTCCGGTAAAACTTTTTTATAGATTTATAAAGAGTAACTTATGGATAATCTAGTGTTAAAATTTTGAACCTTAGTTATAGACAGAAAAAATTTTATGAATTTTCAACTACAAAATAACTTGCAAATTATTGTGATTTTAACATATTTAATACAAATTTTAAATTTATGGGCTTATAAAAAAAATTTGAGTGAAACGATATCCGATATTTTTTATTTACAATAATTTTAATTTATTATAAACTTTGTATCAAATTTTCAAAATTTTTTGGTCAGCCAATTAAATTTTATAGATGTTTAAAAAAAAAATTACAAAAATCGAAAATTTAAATTGTCTATAAATAAGTCAAAATATATCAAAATACTTTGAAAACTTTACCATGTATAGAAAACGCCAGTATAAAGATTTGGTGAAAATTTCAAGTTTTTGCGGTTTTTCGTTTTTGAGTTAGAGTATTTTCAAAAAAATGTATTTTGTAAAAACGTGATTTTACGTTAAAGTTCCTGTTTTTTTTTTGTAATTTTTTTATCGTTTTGTTTTTCAATGTTTTTAAAAAGTATTGAAAAAGTTGCATTTTTGACTAGTCCAAGTACCATCTACATTCACTTTCCTTTCAGAAAAGTTGCTGTTTGAGAAAATCGAAGCATTTTTACTACCAAAAATCGTGTCCCCAGACACAAAAAAAAAAAAAATAATAAAAAAAAACACCCATCATTGTTAAATCAATAGATTCCATCACTCCGTTCAGAATCTAAAAAAATAAAAACACACATCATTGTAAAATCAATAGACTCCATCACTCCGTTCAGAATCTAAAAAAAAAAATTTAAACAAATTAGCAGTGGCAGCAGATTGCGAAATTATATATTGATTAATCATTTTTAAACTTCATATAAAGTTTATTATTTTAGAGGCTGTGAAGTATTATTTATTAGTTCAGAAGCAATTAATTCAGAATTGCAATTCCCTACAACCGGGAATGGACTTCTGATCTGCGTTCATTTTACTATCAATTATATTTATATTCTTATATTACATAGATATTATAAGACCGTTTCATGGTATTATTAAATACCGCAATAATTCAATATATTAAGCACTTATACCCATTACTTTAACTCCATTATGTTATTTCACTTGCCTACTATGATATTCAAATAGTGTTGTACCGTGTAACAATAAGACGTGCTATGCTTTAACGATCCAATCATTCAACATTCGTAGTAGATAAATTATAATATAGCCGCAGTGTTTACAGCGTTCAAATCATTAACGATTTAGTATTGTATACAATAAATTAATAACCACGCCAAGGAACAGCAGACGTCGTATCAAATTATATAAATTATTATTTTTTTATTTTCCAAGTGATAAATGAGCATAGTGTATTAGTGTGTACATTGGGACCGGTAGCGCTGGGCTGAAACTGATTCAAAGACATTTCAACGAAATTCGATTCATCCAATTTATTTTTCTTTGCCCGTGAATAAAATAATTTAATATGATTATTACTTATCAGAACTTTCTCTGTGGTTCAAAAAAATCTCCTGACAGTACAGACAGCAATAATAATTTGATTCTACAAAAAATTCCTTCAACAATTTAAAAAATCTGCGCTCTAAAAGAAAGTAAGTAACTAAAGATACCATATGAAAACATATATGTCTGAATATCACATAACATGTTCCGTATAGTAATGGAATTTATTTTCGAAAGTATAAAGTTTGTTGCGCAGTTGAAGTTTGGGTAACGGATGCACGTACAGTATGTGATTTTAAAAAAACTAGATCGAATAATCGGAGTCTTAACCTAAACGATGGCTGTCAATGAATAGTAAATCAGATAATCTAATGTCGACCTCTAACTGGTTCGTTTTCCTGAGACACATTATCTCGAATTTCCTTATTGTCATGTCACTTATACAATTGAAATAGCAGTAGGACGATGCAATGCGATCCGCGCCTGCAGGAATTCGTTTTCGACAAAGATTAATGATAACACTCGTAATATAGTATTATTTTTGTACTCGTAACATTGTGCAAATGATTTAGTCATGCATGCATAATTATCCTTAATGAAACAGTCCGGTGTAAAAAAGTGTCTACGCGCGTGAGGCACATAATATATGGTGTGATAATGGTATGAAATTGTACTTTTTGCACTCTGGAACGTCGTACACAATCGATCTATCTGTTATACGCGTGCACGGTGCACGCGAGGTGTTTGTTCGAATTCTTACGTATTTCGTATGCTGATGAATGATGATAGATAAAATGAATTGTCCGAACCAATAACTTAAAAGAGACCCCGTGTTCTCCGAATGATAATTAATGTTCAAGTAGTACTGCCGTTTGTTCGCAGTCGAAATGTACAGGTTCCCAAGGACATACTATATATATATATATATATATATATAATTAAATACGAGGCAGTATTAACTTCAAATCACCCAAATGTGCGTAATGAAAAATTGCTGAATGTAATATAGAATGTCGACATTATTAAGGAGTAAAATATGAGAATATTAAGCGAAAAACCAGTGAGACTCCGCGGTTGGGTGAGATACAGGGATAGGTGAATAATATTATAGTATTAGTTTTTAATCTTGAAAATTTACTTTTGTTTTCTATTACCTATTGCTCTCAAAAAAAAAAAAAAAACGATTCTGATTGTAAGAGGTCGGATGTATAAAACTTGCCTCTTTTTGCTACTTTTCGTCATTGTTTTGCAATTTTTAAGAAAACTATTTGGAATTTTATAAAAATACCCTCTTAAAGTACCAACTAAACAAATAGTTCTATCAGTCTTACCAAAATTTAATATTCAAACGCTCTTAAAAATGTTACCCCAGATTGTTTATTATGAACCAGTTAAAAATATAAACATGTGAAACTTAATACTTATAACATTTTCAAGACTTAAAATTATTTTGTCGATATTTTACAAAAATAGTTTAAAAAAAAACATGTAATTTTCAAAAAATACCTATAAATAGATGAGAAAAACCTTTTAAAAAATATATCATCAATTTTGAATTTTAAATTATAAATTTTGAAGTTACGACAAAAATAAAATCAATATTATCAAAAATTGTGTAAGTGCCGTAAATGTATGTTTTTGTATTTTTTTTTTTTTGATTCGATATATTCAGTATAGTTGGTAGTAATTATTAATTTAAAGGAATTTTCGCAAACTATGAAAATAAATGTACAAAGTATGGATTAGGACTATTAATAAATTATAATGACCATAAAAAAATTGTGTGGTTTAAATTTAAATGTTATGTATGGATATCCATTAATTTATTTATTACTTGTCACCGTTGTGTCTGACAAAATATAGTAATTGCTACTTTGCATTTTCCCATATATAGAGATATATATTATTGTTTATTATGCATGTAAGGCATTTTATTAATTTTAAGACAATAGGCTGCTTATAGGCTTAGCTCACCACTGGATTGCCTACAGAAACCTCTTTATAGTATTGTATAGCATCAACAATATTATACTTTATAATGTTATTTTAGATTCTGTATAGAGTGATGGAATCTATTGGTTTTACAATGATGTGTCTTTTTTTTATGTGTCTGACGACACCTTTTTTGACAGTAAAAATGCTTCGATTTTTTTAAACAGAAACTTTTCTGAAAGGATAGTGAATGTATATGGTACTTGGGCAAGTCAAAAATCAAACTTTTTCAATACTTTTTTTACTAATTTCTGAAAAAGGATCGATAAAGGCGTTTGGTTGACGGTTAGTACAGCAAACTTATCCTTCACAGGCTATTCCTTTTTTTTCAGTTTTTCAGTGGGAGCCACATTGTTGAGTGTGTTTATTTTATCGATGGTAAAATAATCTAAAATTTAAAGTTAAAATGCATATACGCTCAGTGGCGTGACTTTAGGATATATAACATCACGCTACAAAGTACAACTAATAGGAGTAGAGCATCAATAAAAATTATTTAGAAGAAATTGTAAAATATTGATTTTGCTATTTTACTATTTAAATAAAATTATTAGCCATAAAATTACCTTCGTAAACATTAAAACTTTTTGGTGTAATGTAGTACGATTTAAATTCGAGTGTTTCGAGATCGATAATACGACGGTGGTCACAACAAATTTTTACATTGGTTTTATGTATTTTTGTCTTCTTTTTACTTAGTACTTTTATAATTATTATAGTTTGTCTAGAATTGGTCGCATCTCGGGGAAGGAATAATACGTCTTAAAAAAATTAATCCATCTAACTAATCTATCAAGGCACAGCTCAAATTATTGAATGTGACTGGCTAAAATTTTTCATATAGATCTCATCAACCTTTTGTTTTACAACAATTATCAATACCTAAGATAATTACTTTATATACATATTCACTATTTCTATATATATATTAATTCGTATGTATATAAGTATTTATGTTTAAGTATTAATGTATCTATCTATAAATTTGCCCTATCTGTATATATGATATTAAGTAATGTACTGTAACGTCCAATGGCCTTAGTTGTGCAGATTGAATTTAATAATAAAAATCCCAGTTGGACAAATAATTTACTGCAGCACTGTGTAACGTCTTATGATCTGCGTTTGTACATAACTAAGTCTATGCATACATCTATACAATATAATCATTAAAAAATATTTTTACGAGCATTATTGAATAATATTTTTTGATAAAACTCCATAAAAATAATGAAAATCCACAAAAATTTTGTAGTTAAAAATTCACACAACTTAACAAATGGACCTTGCATTAGATTGTAGCCAATAAGAAAATTTTACAGAGAAGTCGTAAAACAATTTTATAAACGTTAGAAAATGAATTGAGACGAAATCGGATATTTCAACGAATATCGATTACACAATATTAGTTATTTGGTATTTATTCTATAAATATTTCGTATTGCATTTTCCACTGCTACCATGTGTACATAATTTTAGAATTTTAGATTAGAGCGTGGCGATACACGGTGGTCACGATTTGTTTTTAAATATTTTTAAATATTTTACTACTAAACTTAAGCTAGATTCTTAAGAAAATATAAAAATAAAATAATAAAATATTCGACTATAAAATTGTATTCCATATTATTATGAACATATTGCATTGACATAAAAAAAAAAAAATATTAATTAGGTAAAATGTAATAATTTATATAATTTGATCAAAACACCGATGCCACCTCTCGCGTAATTTTAGAGAACGCCACAGATGAAAGTTAAGCTGAAGAATATGTTTTTCAATTAAAGATATGAACTAGATGAATTATGTATAAATGTATTGATATGATCTTAACAATATTTAATCTTTAAAAACATTTTCTTAAATCAACAAAATATTAAATACTTATATATATATATGTTTTTGGCGAATAATTTAAAGGTTAAAATTTTGAAAGTACACTTTGAAAATTTATAAAAATTAAGTCATTTTTATTAATATATCTTTAAAAGTGCCTTTCTTTAGTAGCTGCCTTGGGACTCTATATATAATATTAGTATTATTAACTAAGTCTAAAGTAGTAACATTGTTAGAAATATTTTATTAAATTGGTATTATTTATCTACTATTTATATTCGTTATACATCTATGTTTATATATGCAGGAGATACAAAACAGTATTATTCAATTGTCAAACAGTAGACGAAATATACAAGATTAAAGTTATATTTTTTGTTACCGTGGTTTTAGTTATTTAATGTATTTTATAAGTAAAAATAAATGAATCATAATCATATTTGAGGCATTAGAACAAATAAATGCTGGTAATTTAACTAATATAGGAGGTGGAATAAAATGTAACGTTTGGCCTTCGCCACCATTTATTTTTGTTTTAAAAAATGTTCTTTTCAAATCTTCAGAGGCCTAATTAGTTTGTTTTTATAAGTTTATAATATAATATTAATAACAATTTGTAAATTTTATTTCAAACTGTTGAATATATTATGATTTTTAAATCAATATAGAAATAATTATTGCTTTTTACTTTTTGAGTACTTCATATAGGTTTATGTTAGTATCTAAAGTAATAACTTAACGTTCTTATGTTGACACTAACTATTTATTGATTTAATTACAAATAACTCAAAATTATCAGTGGATGACGTTCAAGCTCTCGTTAGTTATAATATTTTATTTATGATGAAATTAAATAGTATAGGTACACATACAAAATATATAAATTCCATTTAATATAAATATGAAAACAATTATACATTCATCTCTACAACAACTGACATTAAACCGACTAATCTATCTGATTATTCTGTAATTCTGTGGATATTTTTGTAAATATAAAATTATTATTTATACAATATAACTTATAAACTTAATTCGAATCTATTAAAAAACTCGCATTTTAGTATTTTGGTGCCGCATATATGTATTACTTTAACAAGCCGTTTCGAACATGCTTTTCCTGTTGCAGTGTTACGCGAACGCGTTCCGTCTTATTTGGCAACTTTGTCTTTATAACCCATATTTTGGTCCGCTGTAAATTGCGTGTTCCGTGTTTGTTCTGGTCAGTGCACGACCTTCCGAGAAGTAAAAAGTGTCGTGTAGTCTGTTGGTGTGTTTACCCGTTCGTCATCTCCGCTGCCGCTGTATTCGCCGCCGTCGCTGTACAGCCCATGACAACTTCCGCACGGTTAGTATATATAATCTTGTTATAAAGGTAATAAATATATAAATATAATTATATACACCTTGTGTTCATGACGTATGGAACCCTGGTCGTATTATAATCGTATTTTCATATTTCCCCATCATATATCAATTATAATGCAATGCAGGGGTAGATCTGAAGGCTGGTTAAGGGGGGGGGGGCGAATAGAAATATTTATGAGTGATATATAGAGTACAATGAATACTTGACCGTCATTTAACCAATTTATTGAAAAATATGTACAATGCTTAATGCAAATAATTAACTAGGTATCTTTGTTTAAGTAGGTAGGTACTTTAATATTACTATAAAATATTAATCACAATAATAATTTAACATTTCTTTTTTTTTCATTTGCAAACCTATTAATGACTTCGCGTGATGAGCTATTCATAACACAAATCTACGTTAGATTAACGATGTCTATAGATATTAAATAAATCTAAAAATACGGTTTCCAAATATTCCACGAGTGCTTCACGCCAGTGAAGGCGATTGGCATCCGCGTTAATGCGCATGCGCTGGGACTTCTAATTATCCGTGACTTGGAACGCACGCAATCATATTTATCACATTATTTTATTATTCAAGTTTAATTCAAATATTGTTTAAATAATAAACATTATTTTATTATCAAGTGGTTATTATGGATAATAATTTAAAGTGTAAGGAATGTAATAAATCATTTAGTTTAGCTTATATTTTTTGATTTAAGTTCCACAGTGAGCTCGCGCAGCGAGCGAGCTAGGAGGCCAAAGTCCATTCCGGTAATTATTTACTCTGCCCTGTTACCTATCCGACGTGGTTTTTGATAAGAAATCGGGGGTTTTTAAACACTTAAACAAATTTGAATTAAATTTGAATAGTAAAATAATGTGATAAATATGTTGAGATTATGTGATATGAGATAATGATAATGATTGTGCGCGATCCCAGTCACGGATAATTACAAGTCCCAGCGAATGCGCATTAACGCGGATGCCAATCGCATTTACTGGCGTGAATCACTCGTAATATTCCTATACCTCGGCTTATCTGTATATTATAAAATCGATGGTTATAGCTCGGTCGCTCGGTCACAACCCCGGTCGTATATAGAACCGTGATCACAACTATTATATTTTATTATCATGATTCATGAAACATCCTACTTATATAAATATATTATACATAAGTAATAGGTATTTATAAAATTATTATATATACCTATTTAAAAAATATTAAATAAATCTGTAAAAAAATAGCCTAAGGGGGGAGGGGGCGATCGCCACATCGCCCCCCCCCCAAAAAAAATCCGCCCCTGATGCAATGCCCCTCGTATGATCATATTCTTATTTTTAATTAGCATGCTTTATTAAGTGTATAGATACTATTAGCTGCTAAGGGCGAAAGTAATGCTAACGCAGTTCCGTCCGGACCTCGGTTCAAACGGGAAGGGGGAAAAATGATACAGATTACAGATTTTTTTTTATAATATAAATATAATATTTTATAATGTAATATATAAATTTATAATTCGTATACCTAACTGTTTTACAGATTTTTTTTTTTTATAATAATTAATGTATAAATTTCGAATGAAATACACAGCTTCTTTCTGTAATAAGTTGTTTTTATTTGTTATTTTAGCTTGTTTTACCATCAAAACACACGTTATTACTTTTAAGGTAGTAGCTTATTAACCTAGTATAGGCTAAGTTTGGCCCAATGCAGATAAAAGGTGAAAACTATAGGGATTTTAGAGGTGGGCCCAAGTTACCCCGTTGGCGGGTAATTTTAGCCCATTTTTTGGAAAATATTTTTTATAGTTAAAAAATTTAAAAATTAAAAATTTTATTTGGCAGAAAGGATATCTGCACTCACATCTTTACGTGAAAATTGTTAGATTTCAATTTCTTTACTCACAACCTAGTTAAATATTGTCCATAATTTGAAAAAAGCGTTAAAATGGCGCAAAGTTACCCGGTTTACGGTACTTAGCTGCTTATCTGTTTGACGGTTTCCATACATGAACACACGGTATAATATACTTACATGATATCACTGTTGTTAATTGATTATACGCTATTATATTTTCACAAAACGGATTAACAAAGGTGTCGGTGATAATGGTTCACATATTACGATTACCGGCAGAGAGTAGAGACCGGCCAGTTAGACAATATTACCAATGTATATTATGTACCCGTGTATAGTGTAATATGCACAATAATATTGTACACGTCCATGAATCGTAGCTAATATTATAATAAAGACCAATTGCAGTTGAAACATCTCACATTATTTACAGATATCACTTAAATTATATATAGCATCTAAAAGCAAATACAATGCTAATGCTGGCCACAAGCATTAGCATCGTATTTGTCCGATATATAAACATATATGATACGTGTTTATTATAATTTATGTTTCATACCTATATGGCCGTATTACATTATAATACAATATATAAATATAGATTCACTAGTTTTGGTTAATGTACATAGACTCACTGGATGCATTCTCGAGTCTTATATAAATAAAATATATAAATTTATTAGTTCGATTTTATTATTACACGTACATTTTATAAAAATTAATTAAATCTTCCTGCAAGACGTGGATAATATGATATGAGAGGTTTTAAATAATAATTACTATCAACTATAAAGCTTGCAAGGTTTTTTTTTTTAATGTTGTATAAAATTAATTTTAATTCAATATTTAATAATGGTATAACTTTATAATATTTAAGTTATATAACTAGAGTCGTAATGTTATATGTGAGGTATTTTGATATGGTTGTATTAACTTGTATTGAGTAATACATAAAGTGAGTGCTATTGCCTATTAATTATTATAATATGTGCCTACTTATTGTTATACCATCAACACTCGACTGATCACTAACCATTTGTTGCTAAAAGAAGAACTGAAAAGGAATTTAAAAATAATTTATTTTTCAATTATTTGATATTGTCAAATTTAAATACTGAATATTACTTTAGTACTTTACATACACGCTTACAACACTACCTATTATGTGTCTATGTACCTAATAATATAGTAGTGGGTTAGTAGGTTAATTGAGACTATAATATTATTCTCAAAGTCAGACTATATGGATGTAATATAAATAGTATTGTTTTTGGAAATAATCCCAGGCTTTTAAATCATATAAAATTTTATAATTTTGGTTATAGTTATATGCTTCTCCCAAATGTCTATAAACCTGAATTATTGTACCAATCAAAAATTCTAGATCACTAGTTGAATCAATTTATTATTATGATAAAACTTATATTTTTTCGAAGTAATAATGTACAATCCAAATCGTAATCTAATAACAGTCGTAAAAAGGAATTATAGAAATTATAACATATTTAACGAGATGAGTTAAGCCACCTTTAAATTGCAATTATTATAAATATTTTTATTTTTTTGAAATTTTTTAAAAAGTTATAAAACTACTTCGTTTGACTGATTACTGCTCATTATCGTGTTTTAAATATAAGACGCTATGAACGCTACTGGTAAAATGTGATTGAAAACATTACACTATATACAATTGCCACCAGGGAATCTGATTACCTGATTCAAGCTCGAAAATCAAAATACTCCTGAACTAATGAATTGCGATTGTAAAGTGGCAGTCACTATAGTGTAGGTTATATAAATGACTACTTTATACACATAAAGTATTGCAATTGGTTAATGTTATATTATCTATATTGTTACTTGTTTATGAAATATATTTTTTTTCTTGCTTGACGAAAACATAAACATAAATTGAATTAAAACAAATGAAATAATTAATATATAGTTTCTGATCTTATGACTTTATTTTACAATTACTATATCTATATCATAAATATACAATAATAATTATTGTGTTATTATTTATAAAGTTTATTTAAATAGGTATATGTTTTTATAAACGTCATAAAAATACATAAGAATAAAATAATAATAAAACTATAAGATATTTTAAACGTTTATCAATTTTTTTTCTGTTTGTTATTACTTATTAATTATTACTATACAATTAGTAATCATTAAGAACTGAGATTTATTTTCATCAAGTTATAATTATTTATAAAAACCTATTTACGATTTTATTAAAATTCCATGTTGTTTTTAAATTATAATATTATTCATCAATAAATTAACTTGTTCGAATTATTTCAAAACTGTAATACTCTGTATACTCGCACAGCTATTCGATCCTTATAATATATTATTATACATACATTTATAATATGTTTACTATAAATATTTGGTCTTATTAGTTTTTCAATGAATAAAGGAATTTATTAGTTTAAAAATAATATTTTAAAATTTAAAATTTAATTATTTTTACATTTTCTGTTATAACAATATGAAATAATAAATCTAAACTGAAAGTATCATGCAGTAATTTTTTTATGATTTCCTTTTAGGGAAATGCAACTATAGTTCGTTTTTTTAATAATTATTAAATATTAAAAACAATCAATACACAATTATATATCCGTACAAACTATAGTTTCAAACGTATATTAGAGTTTAATCAGATTATTGACTTCATACTCAATGTTCACAGCTATACAAATAAATCAAATATATTTTTTTAATAGGTAATTCTAGGACTAAGTTCTAACGTATCCATTAAAATTATATTCGTGTCTGAATAATTTTCCGCTTATAAAATAAATAAATACCATATTGCAACGATGAATATTTCCTCGGGCTTACAAATTTAATGTATGTATTCTATATATCTAGCAGATTGCAGACATACAGGATAATTTGAAGGTTACGTAAAGGGTCACAATATGACATTAAGTACAAGTATATAATTTATTTTGTTAATTCATTTGTTAAACGCAAAAATAATCTATCGTTTCATGTATAAAGAAGGTAAACCTGCACCATGTGAATCCAATGTTTTCTTCGTTTTATTATTTTTTTTCATTTTTTCATTCACCTTTATATGAATCTACTTGGACGCGTGCCATATAGTCACACGTTCTAAAAGTTCAATACGCGTGCGCAATTGAAAAATGTATCATTGCGCGATTTGTCCCCTTAAGCGTGACAGCTCGTAAATATATATTACGTTCGAAACACGAGTTACCGGTGAGATTGCGTTCAATTTGAATTATTTGCATATAATATTTTATGTTACATTGTCGGTTGTTTATAAGAGTTTTGAAAAAAATAAAATAAAATAAAAAGTTAGATCAAACTCTGTAAAATATAAATGCCAGTGTCGAAAGTTCGTACTAGCTATTACATAAAGGACTATACGTTCTGTGTAGGTACTGGACGAAGTAAATTAATCGACTAACGGTTTATAATGGTATACGCGTACATAATAATATACACAAACCTTCGTAGACCTGCAGACGATTCTAGATTTTTCTCGTTCCAGTTTGTGGTATTGTCACGGCAGTAAATTTAGCCTACCCGCTGCAGCTGCACTTCTGCAACGTAGGTACATAATATTGTAATGCCTATACAGGTACACTTGGAGAAACGTTGAATTTAAATCATTTCGTTTTCAAGCTCGACGTATACTACAGCCGTTCTATAGGTATAACGGCTGATTTATGTAAGCTTACATACAAATTTGCATATATTACTACAACACACTTTTTTATTGATTTAAATATGCGACGAAATATATTTTTCTTCTGCAATTCGATCAATCGCCGTGTATCTGGACGTATATATATTAATTCCATCTGAAATTTATAATTTCAGCCTTGGCACGTTTTTAATATAGATTGGTAGTTTTTTTTGTTCACAAAATAATATAGTTTTATGGATTTAATATAAAAAAATAAAAATAATTAACATATTACAAAATGAAATTAAAAAAAAAACACTTTATACCAACTAAATACTAATACTTAATACTTAATACTTTAACTAAAACGTTTTATACCAATTAAATATATGAGTTGTAATAATATTTTGTTCAACTGCATTAAATAGCTCGTAGGTAGGTGTACGTATTAGTGGTGTTATATATTATTGTATTATATATAGAGTTTCTTGATAAATTCATTCGATGTCGTTTATAATTGAGTCGTAGTATATTCAAACTCCAAAAAAAAATCAAAACAATTTTTTTTCAAATAATTAACTATAATTAAATAAAATACAGTCTTTGTACATATACGACAACTATTACAGTTTATAATAATATAACATATTTTAAAAATTTTATTTTAATTTCAATGAGAAAATTACTGGAAAATCGGTCTTATATGATTTTTATCACAATATTTTCTTATCTGCCTAATTAGTAATTACATACCTACATTATATTTCTAAAAATACTATAAAACACAACAAAGCTAAAAATGTTAACAGTATGCATATGCATTATTGCAGCTTGTATAAAATAATAAAATATCTTAAATATGCAAATTTATGAAAAATGAAAATGTTATAGGTACTTATAGCTACAAGTCACGTATCTTAGTATTATAATTTGTAGTTCACACTGAATCTTACTGTACCATGAATATGTAAAACTGAGAGGTTACGAGACCTATAGCAATAAATGATACAATAATAATGAAATAATAAATGGTTCGATATTGATCAAATAGTAGGTAATAGTAAATAAATATTACTGTTAGTGGTCGGTTACCAACGTATCTCAGAATCTTGAACAAATATATTATATAGATAGGTATTTCATGTAAAAATATATACTTATCTTAATCAACTGGGTGTTCTTTATATTATATCAAAAAGCTTATTGGACATGCTATTGCAATACTCAATATTAGCAAAATAAATACAGGTAAACTTTATAGTTTTTACAAATATATATTTTATACTAATAATTAATATTATATATCAAAACCATGTATAATTAATATCTGTTATTATTATGGGTGTCCTTACTAAAATATAATGTGCAGATATAATTATGTTCTATTTCCAGTAAATACTATGAGATCTTATGTAAAATTTATTAATTTTATATTATAATATCATACATTATTATTTTAAAAATATGTTCTATTTTTACTATACGTTTACTACTTTGATGTTTTCCGGAAAACCACACAACACACGACAAATAGCATTGTCATATCATATTGTCTGTATAGGTACTTTCGAGATCAAGGCTATTCACAAATGTTATAAGCTCATAACTTATGAGTCATAAATTATATATAGAAATTGTTAAATTAAATAAGAAGTTCCTTAAAAGAAATAACTTGCTTTTATTTTGAAAGATCAAAAAAAAAAAAAAACATTATTGTTAATGTATTAGAATTGCGTTATGTGACAACTTTTTAACTCCTATATAGTATGTATGAATATGCATTGAATCTTGAATAAAATAATTATTTTACTTATAAGTTTTATTAAAATTTACTTTTATTGCATTCATGAATTAGCTATAAAACAGTAAAAATTCGATGCGTTTAACCAAAAAGCTATGGTAGTTATCCTATAGTATATAGGACCTATACACTAGTCTATAATTATAGTGATTAGCTGGTTCCAATCTATGAGGTGCGCCTCCCTTGATTAGGTTAGGTTAGTGGGAGTTATAGGAGGAAGCGCGTGGTAAGTATTGAAATATTCAATATACAGTATACAATAAATTATATTGTTATAGTACTATGCTATTATACTATATATTTATGTTAACCACACAAAATATGAAACTGTCATCAACCAGTAATAAAAATAGCTAACTATGTTAAAACAAGACCAGTAAAAGCTAGGTTTTTCAAAAGTTAAATGGGTGCAGAGCATACTGCGTCATTATTTTATTGTAATTCTAGATAACTATCAAAAGCTTTACGTATATTAATAGTTAATACCATTTCAAACTTAAAATTAAAAAATAAATACGCGTAGCAGTTACAACGTCAATTCTGGATTTTAAGGCATTAATAGTTCGTACACGCAAAACAAGTGCATTACTATTTACATTGAATTAAATTTTTTGTAATACAATAAAATAGGTACGTGACCCAAAAAATTTTGTGAACCACTGTTATACGCGATGATTCCATGCTACAGGGAGTTTGTCTTTTGTAGTTTACTCGTGCACAGAATATAAATTATATATATATATATATATATAAATATATATACGTATAGATCACACAATCAATATTATTTCAATAAATAGTAAATTTCGATTTCCGTTGCCAGTATCACATACATGATACATAATATTATAAATTATTGTGAATGTCTGAAGAATACGGCTTATAATATAGTTTTCCTACTAATAACTATACGCGTATACCAATTTTTTGTACGGCAACAGCCGAATAGTGACACAGAAACACACCCGGAGAAAAAAAAACGTTAGTCATTAATCATTATTATAAATATAGAACTCATTAACAAAATAATGTGCATGTCCCTGTAACTTGAATCACGTCTAAACGCTTTTAATTCATTATAAAATACGCACCGAGTAGGTATAAGGTATACATTATACACTCATTCCGTTCGTGTACCCACAATAATGTATATTGAAATACTTTTCTTCTTCTTCTTCTTCTTGTTACGGTGCAGTCATCATCCTTGCTCTGGCTACTGTAGATATGTAATAGTAATTATAATAATTACATCCAAGAATATTATAAAATGATACTATAAAGTCACCCGGAGGCTGGAATTGTAAATATACCTAGCTAACCTAACTGCAACGAACACAATATCACGCGATAATTAAATAAATTCTCGTGCGCCTGCGGAGCCGGCAATTTATTTAACGTATTCATTAGTACAGTCTAATAAATATTTGTATGCAAAGATTTCATTTTTAATTACTTTCAAAATTTATAAATGTTTTTACCATAGGTACATTTATAATTGGTAAGTATGTAGTCCGTCGATTCCCGTCAATCGATCACGCATTTTGTTTTCATACATTTTTTCTCTTTTATTACGTGTTATTATTCACCGACTAAAAGTCTGAAATACAATAGAACATACAATTATTATAGTTGCATATATTATCTACTTGGTACCTTACCTACTATATTTTGTAATTAAAATATACTATTTATATACGTTTTGCAATAACCGCACTATACGTGGTCTGAAAATATAGCGATTTCATATTTTTCTATTAGTTATTATATGTATCACGTATAGGTTACATGACTTACATATATGTTATGTATATAGATACACGCATCTATCATACTTGATAACGTAAGCGTTTGTCATTCAAGTAATTCGAACTAAATACACAGTGTTTCAAATTTCCAATTTGGCGTTTCTAATAATTAAATTCACTTAATTTGCTTTCATTTCCGCCACGTTAAATTGTCCAGTAATAGTGGTAATACTAATAACTTCTAACTAATATAAACTCATTTATCAAATTGTGATCATAAATAAAATAAAATAAACCACATAAGGTCTTTAACGATCGAAATCTAATAAGTTTATTCACTTGAAATCTAATCTCAGTTACTTCAACGTAATATTGAGATTCACCTGTGTTGCAATAAATAAGATCGTCAACAAAAAACAAACGGGACTTAATCACACTCGCATACGTTAAGTAATAATAATATTTTATTACTCTTGTTATGCATGCATATATATATATATATATATATATATATAGTTATAATATGAGTCAAATATTATGCAGAAGCTTCGGGGCAATTATCCCCGACGAAATATCTTGTCGGCACGAAACTTTGTCGGCAATTTCCACTTTCGGTCGATTCGCAACACGTATTGGTGCATTGTTTCTGTATTTATTCAGTTAACGATGGATATAACGCAAATAGCAAGTGACTATAATATGTACAATCTACGGCGTATACGTGAAGGTGTATTGGAGTTCCGGAAAGTATAAAAGTGCTGCTGAAGTATTAACCCATCTCGTATCGGTTTAATATAGTATTAGATTTTACTATATACATAACGATGATAGCACGTGGTTTGAGGTTTCTACTCGTCTCGGTGAAAATAATCACATGATTATAGAAGTCTGGTTATACATATATTTTACAAGATAAACATAGTCTGAGGCGTTCATAGCCATAGGACAAGGATTATAAGAATCTAGCACATATCTCTAGAATATAATATTACAATACGAAGGGTAGATTGCACGTAAAAAGAATGATAATATCTTGTATGATGATTTTGAGATACCGATTGTATTTTATGTACCTACTTGTATTATATAATACGGCAAATAGATATTTTATTAAATACTCTTATCGTGATTCGCATCGTAAAGTATCATTAAAATTAAACATTTATTTGAACTTTTTTTTATGAAAATCATTAGAGCGCGTATTACTATATATAGGAACTACCTGCAGTTCTATAATATTCATGTAAACAAAATGGTTATCGAACGTGTTACTTGAAAAAAGTGAAATAAATATATTTTTGGTTAATATTCTATAATCGAAATTTATGAAACATTTAGTAAAGATATTTCAATTTAAAATAATATTGGCTGCATATGCATAGCTATCGACATTTACTTGCACTTCCTATAGAAAAAAATACGTCTAATTACTTATAGAAAAAAAAAAAAATTTATATATATACATTAATGTTATTTGAGGGTCGGGTAAGATAATCGTTCGTCCTGAGAAATTCTCCACAAAATGTTGGTGAAGCCCAAAAGCACAAAAGGTCAATTTTTTTCGATAGACCAAAAGCGCAAAAGGTAAATTTTTTTCGATAGCCCAAAAGCACAAAAAGAATTTGCGCTTTTGTACTTTACTACCTTAGTAGTGATATTATCAGCTCTAAAGTGAACTCTAAAGCATTTCAAGATTGAATTACTTAAAAACTGTGGGTTTTAAATTTCAAAATAACAAAACATCTATTAGTTGTTGCTATTAAATAATTAAATACAATTTTTATAATTATTTATATATTTTTATACTAAAATACACATTTTATAATCACGAATGGCATAGTATACTTATAACTATGTAAGCATAAGCTTACAAGAGATAGATAAATCAATGTTATGAAAAAGGTAATTTTTTTTGCGCTTATGGGATATTATTTTTGCGCTTTTAGGTTACGTTTGTGTCATATTTTGCGCTACAGCCCAAAATGTTTATAAAAACTAGATAAATCGGATGTTAAAATATTTCTCATATTACTATAAACCATTTTAGTCTGTAGCCTGTAGGTATATAGTAGGTATTGTAGTAGGGAGTCAGTATACCGAGATAATTTACTACGAAACAAAAAAAAAAAAACAAAAGATAGTTACGGTATGTTATGGATAGTGTAAATGTATAATAAATTATTAGTGTATACCAAATTTTATATGTTATATGTTATATTATACTAGAGTGACCATACGACTCGGTTAAAATGGGTTTGTCCCTTTTTTGGTAATTATATTATGTCCCCCGTTGTCCCGACAATATACAAATAGAATGCTTTTTATCCCGTTTCAATCGCGTTATTTCTATTTTATTACATTTTATTCGTAAAAGAGAATAAATATAAATTTTTATAGAAAAAAGATTATCAAATTCATGAATAATGAAGACAGAAGATAGGAGTATTTTCCTTATTTATAGATAAAAAAAAAAACAATATTTTTGTGTAATGATTTAAAATGTACCTATTACCTATTATATTATATTTTATACTCCACCGCATAACCGTATCCTATCAACGCACAACATTTTAACGTGAGAATTTCGCGAAATTATTTTCAATATACAAAAATGCCGTTCGTCGAATGCTGAAATAATACATTGAATTATTACAATGCGTGTATTATTATTAAAAAGCTTCCGTTTCTGTAATAATATTATCGTTGATCAAAGAATTCTACCCGAGAACTATAATGTGATCGCGCCAATACAATATCACGAGTGATTTAAAAATAGTTGAATGGCGAACGATCGTATTGCAGGAATATTATACTATCGCACTCATCGATTGTGCATAAAATAGGCCTCTCTACGTATAGGTACGTGGACTGGTTTGTTTTATATATTACATTATCTTCGTATTAAATTGTAATTCAATTTCAATTCAAATATATTTGTATTTTTTATGCCTTTATTCTGCGACAACCTGGATGTTATGCAAAATGACCGAGGCACTATTCGAATTCACCGATTTATGTTTCCCACTCGACACTTCCAGTAAGTGTTTAAAGCATGTCATTGTGTATTACATTATATTATACATCGACCGCGCGCATTTCACACTGATACTCCTCTATAAGTACAGTTTATCAACTCTCTGAACACGTACGCATAGATAAATAACACCGAGAGTATCAAAACTGCTTACCATAATATCAAGTCGCGAACGCGTGACAGGTATTATTCGAAAACCGCATTTTATTTCATCACATTAATCGCATTATGCATATGTTATACACTCAGGTGTACGCCGTCGATGATAGATTATCATAATCGGAAATACATTTTCTGATCTATTCCTTTTGAATTGAATATCCACTATTCTTCGCTGTTCTCGGCGTGTAGTGTCATCGACGTTCATAGTGAGGAACGTCAATGTACCGAAATAATCTGATCAGACCATTGCGGGCAGGATCAAAAGTGTGCGCACACAGAGAGTTCAAGTATTACGAAAGGGCGAATCCCCCTTACGGCTAAATGCCTTGTACACCAGAAGGATTGTTCGCCCATGGAGGTGACTTTAAACCGCCGCTATAACTATTACTGCGTGGTAATGAACAGCCTGACTTATATCGCTGTCGCTGCGATCGATCCTATACATGTATTCGATTTCGATCGGACGTTCGCCTTTGGTGGTTAAATCTAAACACGTTGTTTAACTATATATGTATCGTAACAAAAATCATTATAAACATCTATGAAATTAATTCCATACAAGTATATTTTTGTATCCCCCTCCCTGAATTTGTATTCGTGATGGATGCCCATGGATGATTGGTTCAGGACAATCCAGACAGTGACCCGATCTTAGATATTTCATTTTGTAAATTATACACCTAATACATCTCAATTCGGTTAAACTTTTCGAGTTAATGAAAAATGATTGCAACCGGCATTTAAAATAGAAATTTTAAACATTATAACAATAAACTTAAATTCTTAAATACTTTACAAATAAGGCCTAATTCATTTATATATAAAACTGTTATTTAACCTTTACAATAAAATACGTTTCGCTCAATGCTCGTACAATAATACTTTCAACAAGAAATATAATAATATGTTTAATATAGATATAAATTTTATTTATACATTTGATAAATTAAAATCGTTTACTAAATGTATGAGATACATGTTATTGTGTTATTCTTACCTACCTACCTACATTATGTATATAATGATAGTCCTCATACTCACTAGTTTTGGTACTTATCTAAAATGAGTCGGTATTTTTGAGAAACATATAGGCGCACGCCAGATTTAATTCTAGGTATACTTTGAGTAAGTACGCTAAGCCTAAGGGCCTCAGATGAAGCTACATATTAGAGGTAGTGGCGCATACAAATACTATTACAAGTGAGAGTATAATTAATTCATCAGAAAAAAACTTTTGATAGTTAGTTTTTAAGTGTTCAAACCCTCCTTCATGTACGTCACATTCAATTTGATATTAATTCCAATATTACTGTATTTTATATAATAAACAGCAATAGTTGACGTCAATTGATGGTGTACAATTTAATTAATACACATCATATACAATATTACCTCCACTGTATATTCATATTATTATTTTTAATAATATGTTCTATTATTGTTCATCAAAATTTCAACTTCTTGCGTTTTCTTTTAAAACGTTGTTAATAATATTGTTTATAAATATTGCGTTGTGAAATTTTGGTATTTTAGAATTTGGACTGTTTTTTGTTTTGGTCATTAGTTGAAAATCAAATGATATATATACACCTATAGATTTTTTTTCCGAATAAATGATTAATCGTTCACGGATCTTGAAAAATTGGTGAAAATAACTTCTATTATTGTTTAGTGCCCGTTTGAGCCATGTTCAAAATAGTTAAATGTACAACCTTGTGAATGGGTAATACCTTATATTCATTAGTATCATAACATATCCCCGGGTTTATGCGTAAAATGAATTAGAAACCTAAATATAAATCGACCCATTTTCGCGTTTACATTAAGCCGAGCTAAACACAGCGGATGCGTCCGTTACTCCGTTCCGGAAACGTTTCGACATGTTTGTCTTCGAAGACATCAATCTTGACGGCATATCAAATTTATGAACGTAGGTAGGTACACATAATATTGGGTACACGCGATGAGGAGCGTGTAATTACAACACACGTATCGCACACGTTTTGAGTGTTATGACGTATATACATTGTAATATTATCGTCTAACACGTCATACGCACGCCGGAGCGATCGTACATAATATAATGACGAACATATCCGTTCAAAAATGTTACGAGATCCGGCCGGCTATGCGTAATATAGGTACGGCAGCGGGTGATAACGAGTTGACACTGGGCACTATATGCGTATTATATCGGCTAGCAGACAGACAAGAACACACGAAAGATAGCTCGAATAAAAATGAATTGAATGAGGCACTTTGGACAATGCACATGTAATAATATTTATCTACCTGCATGCAGTAGAAGGGAAAAAAGTCTGTAAGAGGTATAAGAGCTCTTTGTTTTACAACGAATATTAGAGCATAACTGTTAGATTACACTTGCCTATATAAAAATGACCTTCATGTCTGTGTGTAATCAATCTTGGTCCGGCATTGTGAATATAAAAAAAAAAAAAAAAACGACAACACATACAGAAACGACCGACGACGCAAACTTTTACATTTCGAGACTAATCACTATCCTTTTACTGTAGAACACGCAGTAAAAGGGGTCGGACGGTGAAAATAAATTGGGATAATTTGTTCAGGCGAAAAAATAAAAAGTAAAAATATCTCAGGGCAAACTTAAAAATAAAAAATACTTCCTAAATACAATGCTATAGATTAACTAATTCTCGTTTAACGTGTAAGAACCGTGACGACTTATTACGAAGATGTTCGTGACTGCTGCGTAATGCTAAATGAAAAACCTGAAACGACGCGATGAACGATAGAGTATAATATACATTATACAAGATGACTTTTTCACTAGTGTACTGTTTGGATTATTTTATCTGAAACAGGACATTCTTCAAACATCAAACCATTAGTATAAGTATTAGGTTAAAGTTATATCAGTCTAAAGAGTAACGGCAGTGGAGTAATTCATTAACATTTTGTATAACGGCTCTTCCTACTCACTCCATATCCCGTTCACCTAACATTAAAATACTAATAAATAGTGTAATATTTAACTTACCAACGTTTAAAAATAATTATAATCTACTTCGTGAATTTATGTTAATAAAAAATATAAAGTATATGTATAATGATGACGCAATCATGGCTCTAAACTACATTAAAAATACTATGATACCATTTTTCCTCATAAATACACACCTATAAATATATAAATGCTAATTGGTAAATCTACAGAAAGGGGGTTATAATGCCCAATATTTTACATAAGTATAACTTGGCCCTTGGGTACTATGTCGAATATTATATCGATGAATAAATGGTTTTGTGCAAACGGTGCAAAAGTCATCGTATATCATGTTTCATGTACCTATTATAGTTACCCATAAGAGACTATTTAATACTTCATTTATTACAGAAAAGGCAATTTTTTTGCCAAACATATTTTTTTTTCTTTTAATGAAACATTTTAATACTTTATAAGTACTGACAGTACTGTTATATTATACATAAGTTAATTTACCGATAAAATTAGTATTTAAGGTGAAAATAATCATCCTGTATAGTGTATATTGTACATAGGCAATTCGGAGCAATACCTGTTTTTATATCTTCGTTTATATTTAATAATAATATAATACTTGTATAAGTACTATAGATATACCTATGTGCTGTACTGCCATCGATTTATTACCTTTTCGTCTCATGCGATTTGATATTATACACACACACACATAAATATATATATATATATACATACATACATACATATAAGCACCGCCTCGACAGCAGTCTATTATAGTATAATTTTTTTTTTCCACTAATGATATACGCGCGCGAACGGCTGTCATTGAACGAGAGTGATTTTTCTCGCGTACATACACGATACATGTTATATACCTACGTGCGCGCGCGCACACTTATGTGTATATTATGCATATTAGTGTATTACGTGCGCGTACATTCATATGCAGGTACACACGCTTAAAAATTATAATACATCTACGATCGACGATAAATACGTGGTAATTACTGATATTATACGTATTGAACGCGTATATTTCATTCCGTTGGCACCGCCAGCGAAAAACAGTAGCCACGGTATATACACGTTATAATAATAGTATGTGGTCGCGGTCGTAATAAATGTAATACAATACGTATATCATATATTGAGCATGCGTTTGTGTGTAGGTGCTTTATATATTATGTGCTCCACGTGTATACATATATATATAGACGCAGCAGCCAGCGGCTATCTTTCCTGCCCACCCCTCATCCCCTCAGCACTCCGCGCTTCCTTCGCGAGAGGGAAAACAATTATTAGAACTCATATTATATTTTTTTACCCGTGTATGTACATAGTAAAACGTGTACCTACCTACATGTACATGTACGTGTATATCGTGTTATAATATATACATATCAGCCATATAATATATGAAATAATATTTTTATCTCGTATTTTCGTATTATATATTGTATAATATTATGCAGCGTATGAACAAATAAAATTAATATATTAACAACGAATTTCCACCCCTTGTGATCCGAGGGGAAGTTTATTATCAGCTCTCTCCGTCACACATCATCCGGTACGACTATACGGATGCGACTAATAATATATACAAATATACACGCACGTTTTCTGATCATTATCGAGTTGTAAACGAACCGTACAACGATAATAATATTTTAATAATATAATAATATGTACTCATATAATATGTCCATAATAATAATGATATTATTTATTATGTATTTATTCACGACATCGCCGCCGCCACCACCTTATAAAATAATAATATTTATTATTGTTATTATTATATTGTACAATCAAATTATATTACTATAATATTATTATATTGATATTATTTCACCAAAAATTTTATGCGTAACCAATTTTATTTTACGTACAAATTTCACTGTTCTACAAGTAACAAATATTATACAAATGCTTATACGCTTATACCCACGCCAATACATAGTAATATCACAGAGTAAGTATACACATATAAAACCTGCTGCCACAGAGGTTGCAATCATATTTGCAAATTGAAAATGCTATTCCTTCACATTATTATTTTTTTTATACGAATTGTTGACAGTGACGGATTGATGGAAAGAGTTGAAGAACTGTTGGACTGTCCCTTTCACCTATATAGACCACAAAAACGTATTATATAACACTAACACACGTAGTATCATGAGATTTATAATTATCAAAATTATTTAAACTCATCTTGGATCCTCCACTACAGGTTTTGGTAACATATTATTTTATACTCAAAGTTAGTGATTAATTAATACCTACCACGTGGTATTTTCGAATCGTTAAACATATAATATTATGTATGTATTTTGCCATTATGGTATACATTGCAGTGTATATTAGATACAAAGAATCATACAGAATGGTTTATTTGAACTACCACTAGTAAGTCAGTGACTCGATGTTAAATGTTCAGAGTTCAGTTCTTATATCTTATGCATTTGTTGTTAAAATATTATAAAAATGGATTTTTTTATCCATTCAAAGCGTAACAACATTATAATAAACAAATTCCTCGACGAATTATATTTCGAACATAATTCATGGAATGAATCACATCACATTAACACGACGCCAACGCATAAACCTTCCTACTCTAAAATCATGTATTTTTTTTTTTTCAGATAAAAAATTGGAAACAAGAATAATGCTTATTTAAATATAAATCGAATTCGTTTATTTTGCATTATTTTTCAAAGAAATTTAGTTAAAGAAAATTCATTTAAAAAAAAATAATAAAATAACGGATACACATGAGCTGTCTTCCGATATTAGTTACATCAATAATATTTGTATAGGTACACAAATTTACTTCCAGCTACAAACGATTTGCTTCCCGATTAACCCTAAGTTGAATTGAAACCGAAATGGTCAAGCCACCTCTTAACTAACTCATGCTGTCTGTGGTATTGAAACTATGTAAAATATTTTTAAACATCTAGCCTGAGTTAGAGACGATGAAAATAATGTAAAGTGTAAGTATCTAACCAGAATTATATTTATAGGTACTTATGAATTTGAATTTAATTATACATCATTGTATCTTTCGTGTATACTTAATATTTGAAATTGTAGTTATACCTATACTAAAGACATAAGGATACATCCAGAATAAAAAATAATATTATTTTACCTTATCAAGAACTTTTCCATATGGTATAATTGTTGGTTATACATATATTAATTCGATTAAGCAATATAATTATTAATATATCTGTATTGTTATTTTATTATACGACGTTTAAACATTTTGGCTACATCTTGTAGCATACATCAAGGGGGGCCGCTTAGATCAAATAGCCACAAGTATTAAAATTATAGTTATTGACAGTTCACAAAATGTTAAAAATATTTATTAAATAATTAAGACATTTAAGTATGCTCAAACTATGTAAACATCGTGTAATCATCTCGAGAGATTTCTAATTTAACTAATAAAAGTCACTTCTATATACTTATATAAATTATTTAATCATACGGAATAAAGAACAAGTTGACTTCAAACCATTATATCTTATACGATATAACTAGTGAAAATATGCTAATTCGTATAGTATACTAATCGGCCGGTCTATGAACTGGAGTATCGGGGAACAAAAGTGTTAAGCCCACTATAATTATGTGATATACAATATTACATAATAATATAATTTATACATAGGTATAATTATACAATATTATTGTATAAATAAACTGTAGCAGTAAAATATTATAATCAAATAGAAGTTATTATTAATATGCGTTATTTTATAAGTTTTATTGTACATGTCAACCAGTGAAATTGACTATTTCATGATACGTAAACAGCTTTTTCGCCCTTCGTGTAATTACAGGGATATTTTACGTCATGGAATAATTTTTCACAAATATAATAATACAATATTACATCTAAATAATTGTGAATTGTTACAATAATTTTATACATATATATTATATATGAAATATTAAGCAACTCGATAGACTTGGCTCCTATAACACTCAAACATAAAGTCGCACAAGACATTAACACGGCGTATACTATATAAGTCCATAATACCATAATGTAGTATTTTCTATTAATAATGTGTGCATTTATTGAATTGGTCGGTTATAAATTCTATCACAAATTGTACGCTACCTAACAACTATTATTCTTACGCGGAAACTTTTCCATCAAAAATGTTTATTAATTTGCTCTTTGTATACCTACTAATTAATCATTTTCAATACCACACTTCTACCTTCGACGCCCACATCTAATCTTTCACCGGTCATTGTGATAATATGTAATAACTATGGAAAACATAATCGTTTTGGTGGAGTAATCCCAGCATAAACAATTTCTATACACCATGGTACCATAATAATATACTTTTTTTTTACTTGTGATTAAATAGTGTTATTTTCTTTTCTATTGCTGTTATTATTACTTGATAATACGTTGGATTTTCGTAATGTTAATATTTTCTCTGGCCATTTTTAGTTATAGCCATTATAGGTAGGTACCTAAATAATTATATCTATTTTTTTCAGCGGAGAACGTTAAGGCTTTTTTAAAATGTAGATACATGACATAATTATTAAATAATTTTAAACATTTACAATTTTTATTCTTAAACCGGTTTCTTATTATAAGTATTATTTAAAAAAAAAATTCTTGGTTGAAGAACAAGCTTTGTATGTATATATGCAATGTCATAGTCATAATTGTGAAATATTAAATCTATACACTTTTTATAATATAACATGTACACATATAAATACACCAACACGTTGTTATTGATTATTATTTTAATGCACTTCATAAAGTAATTATTATACAACGATTATTATTAAAATGTGTTTGAGGAAATTAAAAATATGAAATAAAAAAATTAAAACCCTAGAATAGAGTAGCAAATACCTGTCTATAAAAACATAAATTATAAATGATCATTTTTAACAGCCCATTAAAAACTACCCATTGTACGTATTTATAGTCTATGTCTGCCCCAAGGATATAATTATCTATTCTATGTATAAAAATGAATCCCTATTTCTTTTTGTCACGGCATCACGCGTGAACGACTGGACCGATTTCGTTAATTATATTTTTGTTGTATTTATTATTGTCAATAGAAGATTTTTATGAAATAATAAATTAAAAAAGTGCCACGGGTGCTACTAACTCATGCTTTAAAAAATGGCTGATGTATTATTTTGGTTGTCATAGGGACCCGAAACTTTTACTGGATATTGTATATCCATTATCATAAAATAAATACAAAAATATCACCTTGGTAACCGGTAATGGAAAAATGTGTACCAAAGTATTAAGTGGCTTAAGGTTATCCAATACTTTAGCTAGACTCTAAAAAATATAAGATAGTATTTCAATAAAAACTATATGCCCCGACCTAGACTGTTCCGTGCGAAATCAGATGATTCAGCATGCAGCCAAAATCGCCATGTCCATTCATTTGAAATTTTAATATAATAAATATTATAGTAAATTGAATGTACATTGATTATGTTTAAGTTCACTACGAAACAATTTTTTAAAAATATAATTCTTAAGCGATGAATAATTTCAAAATGTCTACAAATGTATACAAATTATTACTTTATCAGTATAAATAAAATGTATGGCTATGATTTGTTTGTAATTTTTATTTTAAGATATAATGCTATATTGTTGTAAATCAAATGAATGCTAAAGATAAGTTCAAAATTCAAACATTTTATACTATAATTGACAAAATGATTATAGAAATGAAAAAAAATAATTTATGATTAGGCGAATGATTTAATTATTTTTAAATTACCAGAGTTTAAAAGACAAAGAAATAAAAATTAAGGCAAATCATTTAGTTGAAACCTAGAAAACCTATTTGGAATCTGCATTTGTTAATGATTTTTCAATCCTTGAGAGATTTCGAGAAACTAGAATGTCTATCAAAGAAATGCTAATGAAAAAATTGTTTACAAATTTTACAATTGAAAACGTTTCTTTCAGAATATATTCATTGATTTTTGGGACTTCATGCCAAGGTAAAAGATAATTTTCAATGTTAAAGCGGATTAAGAATTGGCCAACTATTGGACAAGATAAATTGTCTTCATTATCGGTATTTGCAATTGAACACGAATTACCAAGAAATTGGTACCAAAAAAGTGATTGAATCATGTGCAAACAAAAAATGCCGCAAAAAAGTCTTAAAACTATAAATTATAAAGTTATATAAGAAATATACTACTGTTATTTTTTATACGGTTGGTTATCTTTTATTTTATACTTAAATATGAGGAATAAAGAAATATAAAAAATGATATGAAATAAGTTTTTTTATAGTTTTTTTGCAATATAGTTTTAAATATATTTGGAATAAAATGAATTGTGTTTAAAATATGTTAAAATTGTTATCATATACAAGTTTATTAATTGATTATTATGTTGAAAATATTTTTGTTTTTAAATGATTAACATTGTGATTTAACATGTTGCCTTTCCGAAACACAAGGTTAAATACACCAGGACTTTGCAGTGCCGTATCAGCACAACGGCAAAAAAAGGCACTATGCCTAGAGTCTACAATAGTATTAATCCAGGCCTAGCTGTTATATTATAAATTCATAGTAATATCACTAATATCGTAGTCCAAATCGTAATCATGATCGATTTATTCTATTTTATTTAAATATTTACACAAAAATATAAAATTTACTATGATTTTGACTGATTTTATCATGAATTTACCAAGCTGTTTCGAACGCGTTTGTACACAAATGATAGTTATTAGCATATTTTGTTGCATATATAAATATCTATAGCTTGAATATTTCCATAATTTATTCATTGGTTAATCTCATTAGTTATTATAATATCGTTTATTATATCATGGTAAAGTGAGATAATCACTATATAGATATATAGTATACATCCTAAATACTCATATTATACTGATAAAAAAATAAAATATAATATTGTCAATAATATTTTAAAAACCAAAAAGATTCTTTTGTTCCCAACTATGTTTCAAAATATTCATTATTATTGTAAAAAATGCCACTACCTAGCTTATTCTAATTTATTGTACTCAATTTTTAATGTGCTCATTTATCTATAGATTGTTATATTTGAGTACATTACTATACTTATCTTATTATTCAATATCATTATTAGTGCATGTCGCGTGTGATATTGTGATCAAACAAAATTGTGAACGATATCCAATTAAAATTAAGTCATGAGATTGATCTTGATTTCTGTTATGTAGCATTACGTCAAAATTAAAAATTAATTTGCTTACAGTTGTTATCTAATGTATGCAATTTCACGTTAGTTAACGATGTGTACATTATACTTGGCAAATGCAGCACCATTTTACTTTAGGCTAGACTGCTGGACACATCACAAGTGTATAAACACAAATCGCGATTGTCCATATAGTATAATTTTAGTATTTTACTATGACGTCCGAATAGGTACTTCGGTTTTTCTAATGCTTACGTGACGTAGTAAATGTTATTTAACTTTTTTACTTTTTCTCGGTCAGAACCTAATTAAGAATTTGATGCCCTAGGACCCCAGGATACTAAAAAAACAAACTGTCCATCATATTTTAAAGACTGGGATACAGTACGCAATATTGAACACATATCGCATGTCATCGCGGCAAGGTGCAATTGGTGACAGTCCGGCGGTCACGTCCAACAGTCCGACGACTGACAGTCAGCCAGCCCTTGCGTACTTCGTACAACGTAATTCGTGCTTTCCCGTTTTCCTGTGATGTGAATCACGTACATTTTCGTACCATTACGTCTAAAACGTCTAAAATGTCTATTATTACATAATGCTGACTTGCAATCGTTATTTCTCGAGAACGGGTTGCCGGTGGAGGGCAATGGCCGATGATCCCCCATCTCTAAATCTATATATCGGGTCGCGTCAATCGTCCGGCGAGTGTGATTATTATACTACAATAGTTTATACGCAGCGCGGTACGTACAATACGTAAAAAACGAGTAGCAAATTAGTAATAGAAAGAAAAAAAATACAAATAGGTAAGTACCTATTGGCATAAATATTGTATCAGTGGTATTATTTAGAAATATTATTACGATTAGAATTTTAGACGATTATAACATCCGCATGCCGGTACCCAGGCGAGCTGGCGGTGGAGAACTTGTGCCCGGACAAGTGGGCGGACATTGTGGCATTTACGTGCGCCAAGGTTGCTCTCGTGCGTTTTTCCGTAGCGTACCTATATAGGTAGGTACGCGTATAATAATATAATATATTTATGCACATATTGTATCACAAGTGTAACACAGCATACCCACTACTTGACTAAAAGGTGTTTGAGTGCGCGCGTGTGCTTTCAAACACATATGTGAGAATAATGGAATGTAATGTGCGTTTTATTGCTTGATATTATATTATTATATCTTACGCCGAAGAATTTGTGACACAGTTATATTGTCGTTGTACATATTAGTTATGTACGGTACACTTGATATTGTATTACAAATCGATTAATATACGTGTATATCCAAAACTGCTTAACGGACTAGATGGTTCTTAAAAAAGTTGGGTAACGTTGTTCCGATCAATGTCTACACCAAGATTATTCATTCATTATTCACACGATTTCTTAGTTTTCCTTCGCTCTATATATTATGTCTAGTGTTAGTTAATTTCTCGATACTCCAAACTGATTAGAAATAGTGCACTTACGTGTTATGCAATTAAGTTTATATGCAAATTACACATAGGCGCAATCAAGGGGGGGAGAGTTTGGATAGGCTTAGCCCACTTAGTTCTGTTTGTAGCCCATCTAGTTTTCGAATGTAGTGTATAATTCAAAAATGTGTAAACAAAATAATAGTAATCGATGATAAAAAGAGCAGAGCTATTATTAATATTAGGAAGACTAATGTCCTTTAAGCGTTAGTATTCTGCAGAAAGAAACTTTTCAATAATTCACAGATTGTCATACAATTTGTACGTACCTTTTTTTTTTTTATTAGAAGTATTTACAATCTGTATACAATTGATACAATAAGTAAATTTTAGAATAATATGTACAAGGCGTGATGACATGATAGAAGAATGCATCCAGTGACACTACTTCAATAATAATTCTTTAATTTTTGTTTTGTTTAGTTTAGTTTTTTTTTTTTTTTTTGCTTTAGGCTGATTAAGTAAGTAAGTCACGAGACCAGTTCCGTTTGAGACGGCGAGGGGGATTGTCGGGAATAGTGGCAGAGGAAAGATTAGAAATAAGTGGGTTAGGGTGGTTGTGTGTATGTGCGTGGAAGTTTGAATAGTAAATGCGAGTTGTACGTACCTATGTCAATTTTTGTACAGTTTTCATTTATAGCAATATTATTGTTCTATTAGTTTCTGATCGACCTATTATATGTGCGTTAAACGTTATTATTCCTTTAAATTTGTAAATTCTCTTTAGTAAAGATCTTTTATAAACAAAAACCTTTGCCATATTAAATATGAAGTTTTCTTGAGATTGGTCATCCTACTTTTTGGATATTTTTTATATCAGATACAATATGTTCACTGCTTGATAATTCTAAAATATTTAGTTTTAAAATTATATATAAGAGTTAAAATTTAAGGAAGTGTTAGCATTGAGTTTCTTCCTCAGCACGATATTCATGTTACTTTATTATTTTCTTTTTGTCTAATTTGCTTATTGTAATTATTGTGTACAGATTGTAAATTGTCTTTCTTAATAAAAAAAAAAAAGAAAAAAAAAAGAGTCAAAATGTAAAAAAAAATGCTATGATCAATCTCAAGTAAACTTTATAACAAATTTAAATATCTAATTAGATTTATTATCGCACCACTAAATTTATCGCTAAAATGGACAAAAGTCAGGCATGTTTTCGTCAAAAAAACTAATGGCATTGAATCCCCTTAACATAAATCTGTAAGTAGAAAAATCTCTACTTTTTATCATGATTATTTAAGTTTTTATAAGTATATTTGATGTATTTCGATAATGTTTAAATAATAATATTTATTATCTTCACCTAATTGCTCGTTTTTTAGATTAAAAACTTGGTTAAAAAGCCAAATGGGGCAAAGTAGATTAACAGAATTGGCAAAAACAGCAAAAATATTCAAACCAATATAAATAGTATAATTAATCTATTTGCAAAAGAATAAACGAAAAACTGTTTTTATTTTATAATTAACTGTACATACATATTCATTATTTGTATTATATTAGTAATTATTGAGTTGAAATAGCCTTGAAAACTGTCTAGGGATCTCCCTGTAGCTCAAACTTTATTTTTTATCAATTACATATTTATATCCTTTTTATTGAGATTTATGTACCTATGTAGCTACTTTGTAAATGAAAAAACTCTGAAAGCAACTATTAACCATAACAGTTAAGGACTTCTAAACAATATATTAAATGTAAGTGTTGATAATCAAAATTGTGGGGATGAAGCCCCCACGGGTTGCTGATATAGTAATATCATTAAAATTTAGCCCACCTAGAAATAGAGAGCTCTTATTGCGCATATGTAATTTAATTGCACAGATGTATGATGATGGTTAAAATGTTATGATGGCTAAATTGTTAAAATTGTACAAGTCTTTAATGTACGAATACATTTTTAACACGGTACTTAAACAAATATTTTAATTGACATGAAAATTATTCTTTCAACTCTTCAAAAACAAAATTACGACATAGAATCATATAAAATCTAATTTTATTATTTGTAATTGATTAACTTTCATTATTTAATGAAAAATATCCGCATGCTTAACAGCATTAGAACTATAGTAACAATTGAAAGCTTGCCCCACTTTTACGACCAAATATGAAATCCTAAAATATTCAGGTAAGTACTTAGTTTTAAAATTCTTAAGCACTCCAGACAAAATATTAGTAATATACGCCATATTATATTGATCATAGGCGTGTTCAGACTTTGGTGGCCCAAAGGGCACAACAAATTTTTAAATTATGAGACCTATTTTAGATTCTAAAAGGAGAAATGAATGTATTGATTCCACAATGATGTGTTTTTTTTTGTCTGTGTACAGCATAACTAGTCTAAATAATGCTTCAATTTCAAACTTTAGGGGTGGTTTCCGATAGCAAAATGAATATCCTTGGTGCGTTATAGAGGTCAAAAGTAAACATTTTCCCACAGTTTTCAAAAAAATCGAGAAAAACAAAAAAAAAGTCACGGGAAAACGAGAATTTTTATGCAAAACCCCCTTAAAATTTTACCTATGGGTGCCCATGTTGGAGGCACAGTCTGCCGGAGGGGGGGTAGTTCCCACCTGGCCCCTCCCGTAAACACGCCTATGATATTGATTATAACTTTAGTTCTACTTAGTTATATTTAGTTAAGTATCCGAAATTTTTTGAAAATATTTAAAACAATTAAATATGCAGATTAGTGCCTATGTTGGTAACGATATAATAATATTAAATAGTTTTTCCATAATTGGTCATTAAAACTCATAAACATGTCCACCCATTCCATACAGATTTCTTTTTTTTATTAAAACATATATAGCACATTAGCACACTTATTTACTATACAAGAACATATTAAGTACCTAATTAAACATTAGTTAGCGTGCGTTGTGAAGTTTAATAGAATAAAAAATTTGGACATAAGTGCGTTTCAGCGTCTGGTAAAATTAATTTGATGCGTAGGCAAGGCATTTAATTTGACGTTTAACAATACATTTTAAAACCTTTTGTCCACAATAATAGCACTACACGTATTATTGTTAAACACAGACGGAACATATATTTGAATTATTTTTAAGCGCATATTTTATTGATATTTTTACTTGTTACTAGGTACCTGTATTATGCGTTAGTAACATTTACGCTACATAAAAAAGAAAGTTATTTTAAATTTAATTTTATGTAGGTAGGTACATTATATCAAATCAATTCTTCTTAAATATATGATTATTAATAATTGACCATCCATGACAATAACCTCCATCTAAGTTTTGAATATTGCTGTAATGTTACTAATAAAATAAAAATAAAAATAGTATATAATCCTAACAAATAAAATATTTCTTTTTATGTACATTTAAAGCAAGATCAATCTACAAGTATTGATAAATAACAGTATCGAGAAGTATTCAAATTCAGACAAGTACCTACTTTATTACTATATCAATGTGTATAAAAGAATATTATTTTTCACATAACTCATATGTTTAAAGACATTCACATGCAAGTCCACTGTAACAACTCGCTAGGAAAACCACATATACGAGAAAACTTATTTCAGCATCTTGTACTCTAGCGTAGCATTTGATCGAAATCGTTCAATCGAAACAAAGATTTACAAGACTAAAAAAAAAACTTTTTTCTGTTGGAAAGAAATAAAATTTTCTTTTAAAAAGAGAATATACAATGAACAATTAATAAAATACCTTGAAGCTGAAAAGTGATCTATGGAAAGTAACTCTTTACGTTATATACCAATAAGTTGACGGAATTGAACAATTGTTTTTGAATTTCTGCTTTCCATTGGCACTCCGTATTACTGTCTAACAAAATATGTGATTATCTACAAAACGATAAAAGCGCGAATAAAGCGAGTTGAACCAAAATTATAAGAGCGAGTTTTGTTTAGACTACAATTTAACATCATCGTTTTAATGGTACTACTTTATAATAGGTACCAATAATGTATACGTACACTTACACATGTGGTCATTTACAGTTTAGTTGGTAAAATTTACTCGTAAACATATATTATAAATACATGATAATATAGTTCAATGAATGTAAAATACGATATTAGAGGATATTGTTATTGGATATAGTTCATAATATGATGTATGTATACTGCATATATAACTATAACACGCATATGACCATAAATCATACTATTGTCATTTTCCAGCTGGGTTAGGTATACCTACCTATATATTATAATGTACAACCAAACGTACATGCACAAGTATATTACTCGCAGAGTCGCATGCAGAGTACATCGCACTAGATGCAATACACACATACGAACATAATAGTATAATATACAAAATAGTGGGTACTTTATTTACACGTTCTCCTGGCACCTGCAGCTGGACTATACGTAGTACCTACGTACGATAAATTATTATTACTATATAAGTCCTCATGCGTCCCACTCCCGTTATACCATACACGCGTGTGTGTGTATGTGGGTTTGTGTGCGTGTGTGCGTGTGTGTGTGCGTATGTGCGTGTGTGTGTGTGCGCGTGTGTGCGTATGTGTGCGCGTGTGTGTGCATGTGTGTGCTCGTGTGTGTGCGTATGTGTGTGTGTGCATATGTGTGTTTGTGTATGTTTATATAGTGCCCTCCTATGGACTGCAAAGGGTATATAACCTCTTCTCGTTCTATAAATATGTTTCTAATAAGGCAATCGCCACCCCGCCGTGGCCCGTGGCTGTCAGCGTATTCTCTTCGCGGCTCCTCTTCGCGCGCGACCGGACGGAAGTCACGCGAGTCGACGCGGCGGTGCATCCATTAACTAAATGAAACCCGACGGCGACTGAGGCTCTGTCCGACGTCCGTTCCGTTAATTCACTGTTTATGCGTGTGTATACGCGTGTGTGTGTGTGTGTGTGTGTGCGTGTGTCTGTGCGTGTATGTGTGTGTGCGTGTGTATTCGACCCTTTACTGGCCAAAGGTAGAGCGGATGACGGGAGGGGAAGACAAGTCGGGTAGGTATTTCGATTTCCGCCGCAAAAGCTTCTTTTTTTTTTCTCTACTTTTTCATACTCCTACAGAGTCATTTTTTCATATTATAACGACCGATGACGGACAGAGAAATCGTTAATTTTGGTATTAAACACACGTATTACAACACCCACCGGGTCTTCTACGGGTGTGAGTGTGTGGGGAGAAGGGGAGTGATGGCCGCCTGATAACGCGAGTAGTGCTGCGTGGCCTTAGCCAAAGTGCATTAGTTAAATGAGTCGGCCGCCGGCTAAAAGCCATACTAAAAACGTATTTATTTGTAAACGTCCAGCGACTTTGAAGCGCGTGTCCGCCGTCGCGGCGTAGACAAACATCGGTTTACGAGGATTTTAACGCAGTATAATAATATTTATTTGTATTTTTTTTTATTTTTATCGCACGCTTTTTTTTATAGTTTTTTTTCCCACAATAATCCTTGTCCGAAAATTCTAAACATTTCATCGATTCTTTTAATATTGCAACAATATTTTGATATTTTGCTGTGTTTATTCGATGAATTCAGCTCTTTGCGTTTGCCGGTCTATAATATTTTTGTCTCAATCATTTACACTGTTTAATTTTATTGATTTTAATTTTTTTAAATTTTACTGCAAACATTTTCAACGGAAAATTCGTTTCTCATTGTTTAGTGTTTACTCGTATTACGATGTATCTCGCTACGCGCTATTATATTCAACAACGAAAACGTGTCAATCTTAGTTATTTTATCAATTGTTTTTTTTTAAAGCTTTTGTCATGCATTCAAACAATGATAATTGTTACTATCTTTATTGTTATTAATCTTTTAATGCGATCTACGGGCCTGATTCAAATAAATTAAATTAAAGTCATCACACATAGACAGTAATCACTACTCGAAAAAGTCATAAGTTTATTCTCTTGTTTTTGGTCTCAATTCCTTCGGAAGTAAATACCTTTATGTATGTAGGTGCAATTTCAATTTTTATCCGGAGGGACTTGTATAATGTACATCAAGCAGAACTGCTTCGCCCCCCACATCCCTCTTAACCAACCTTATTTTCATCATTATATAAAATATTTAAGTAATAAAATACATATTTTACCTTAGATCTCATCTCAAATATCAACAGGTGTGATTTATAATTATACTTTCAACAATACGCATATTATAATAACAAACAAATATATAAATGGACTAAAACAAATACAACTGTATATTATATATTATTTGTATTGGTGGTAGAAACCGATATATTTTGATCAACATCTACATTTGTAGAAACTGTAGAACATTGACATGTTTAATGAATTCAATGAATTAACATTGAAAATGATGAAAAACTTTTTACAGTCATTGATAGTGTGGCTTAAATAAATATCTTAAAATTAGTAAGGTTTTAAAACTTTCAAATAGGTTCGAATGCACAAGGCACAACTGCACAAGTCGCTATAAACGATAAACGCGAATTGAAAATGGCAAGCGAGACGATCTCATCACACGTGTCAACAAAAAACAAACAGCATTTTGAAATGTTTTATCCTGGATTTTTGGTGGGCTATGGCCAAGTTTGGAGGGCTAAGCCCTCTCAAGCCACCCCCCCCCTGATTTGCGCCTATGTTTATGTAGTTTTGAGTCAACATTTTTTAATCGCGTTATAATTTGATGAAAATAGAAAAGAAATCATATATATATAATTATAATTTTTAATCATATTATCATATATTCACGAAACAACTCTACCAATATAAGATCTTAGTACATAATTCTAAACTCTTCTAAATGTTTTTTATCTGTTCGTTAAATTTGAATTTTGTTTATCAATTATTATATTTTATGTACACCATATGTTATTCATGCATATGCTGCATTATATTTTACTCCTTTAATATTAAAATAAACATCTATACATTACATAATTTATGTATATACATAGTTTATACATTTGGCTTATATTTTGCTTGTCTTTACACCACTATTTTGTATACAACAATATTTTCTTCAATCTTTCGAGGAATTCCTCCCTACCTTGATCACTATGACCTTTGCACAAATAATTTATTCCTGTAAGCTTTTTTTTAAAAGTTAGCATAAGTGAAAAAATATTGAAAATAACTGTTACAACCAATACCGGTTAGTGGCGTAATTTTATAGGTATAACGTGATTTCGAATTTTGGTAAGTAGGTAATTTTTCCCAAGCATTATTTTCCAAATTCTATTATTTCCAATTTTTCCGATTTGTAAAAATATGAAATATTAGTATTATATTTATATATTATTGTTATACATTATACATATATATTTTTTTTGTATTATTTCTATTTGTATTTTATACTAACACATCGCGCAAATCGTATCTGGTTATCCTAATAACTACACAAACAATATTACTAACAATACAAGCTACTATCTGAAATTCAAATTTTAATCCAATAAAAAATATGATTATTAATTCGGTAATACAGAAAAAAGTATATTATTATTGCAATTCAGATTTGATTTTATATACCAGGGATTTGCAACTCAAAGTTACTAGAGGGCCAATTTTTAGAAAATTAAAACCTAGCGGGCCAGAGCCATGGAGAGCAAAAAAAAAAAGTAATTCGAAATATATATTATACATTTTTACATTTTGTACCTAGCATTTATTTTATTTATAATATGAATTAACAAGTGAGAATAAATGTAGTAGATAAAAAAGGCTCGCAGACCGCCAGTTGCTTATTCCTGGTATATATACTGATGGATATAATGTTATAATAACTAGTAAATACATAATCGAATTAAATCAGAAAATAAAATCACATTCTTGTTTTAGTTTCATTTTAGACGAACATCTGAAATTATTTGGTGTCTAGGGATTGTTAATTTTTTTTATAACTTTTTGTGTAAAAATGGCCGAAATCATAAGTTTAAATAGAAGAGAATAACTTCTACTTAAAGATGGATACTTATATTTTAAACATCCAGAAAACAAAAATCGATTATATTGAAATTGCAAAAAGAAGAGCGAATACACAGCCAATCACGAGTAATTCTATTTAAAATCATTTAATTCATAAAATACCATAAACATCTTAAAACTCTAAACACAACTACAAATCGAACTTAAAAAAATGGATTATAAATCAATATAAATATATAAATCACATAAATAGCGTACTCAGAGTATAATTATTAAAAAACTTTATTGAAGTTCGATGGTATGAAAATGATAATGTTGTAATGCAAAAAATGTATCTAATATATACCTACCTAGCTGGTACTCGTATATTTATTTATTATAAATTTAACGGACGTAAGTCCTTACACAATATAAATTTTAAAAAATTGGTAATAAGATCACATATTAATATAGAATAGGTTATATGATGTTGGTTATGAAAAATGTATGAAGAACAGTATTTACCTATAGTTTGTAAGTATAGACGATATAATTTAGAAAATTGTTTAAAAATAATTAATAATTTAGAAATTGGACTATAATTTGAAATTAATGAAGGGTCACCTTTCTTAAAAATTAGGGAAACAGAAGAAATGTTCCAGAATTCAAGGAAAATTATATTGTACGAAAAAATTGAGGTATTAAATATAATAGTAAATATGGGTGTTAAAATAAATCTACAATTATTAAAAAAATAAAAGATGTATCATCGAATCCAACACTTGATTTAAGAGGTAAGTAGATTCTAGCTTAGATTTAATATATCAATTTCAGTATGTCCTACGATGTATATACCTACGTCAATGTGCACATGCTGTACACTTGTTATGGAGACCACAATTTTGTATTTTATAATGTTTATTTTTAGGTATATATTTAAATAATATTATAGTATCATTCAGTAGTTATAGAGATTTATGGCCTATGTAGAATACACAACAATAAAAATGTTCAGTGGTATTAAGTTTAATGACGATCAACGAATATTTCTGGGGAAACTTAATTTAGCTCAGGCTCAATGCATGTTATGTTCAATCTTGTAAATAATACTTTTATTTTGTATTCAGAATACCTACGTATTCAAATACTTTTTTAAAAAAGTATTTAAAATTGTACTCGAATATAAAAAAAATATTCAAAAACTTTTATTCGTATACATTTATTCGAATACTTTACAAGACTGGTTATGTTAATTATATTTCATATATTGTTAGATAGTATAAATTTATGTATATCATCTTGAATTTAAGATTATTTATTTTAAGTTGTATTTGAAACTTATTATTGTGATATAATTAACCCTTGTTATAAATGTAGATTATAATTAATTTATAGACCTGTTCTATTCTAGTCAATAGAGATTACCTTTTATCATATAAATTACCTATGAGATTTACGAAAAACACAAAATAAATCAAATTTAGGCATAGGTAACCTGTAAGCAAAAAATAGTACCAAGACTGAGGAAATATTACTATAAAAACAAAATTCCAAAAATATGCAAACTTTTAATATTTGAAATACATGTTACATTGAACTAATTTCTGTAGATTACTAGTTACTAAAACTTACACGGCTAGTTTTATTCAATAATAATTAGCATTGCTTCAAATCCTAACATGTGCAGCGCTTTTATTGTATTGTTAAATGAAATAAAAAAATATTCATTAAAATTGTTTTAAAGTTTAAAATACGCACATTGAAAAGTATGAAAAGTCTCATAAAATTAATAATCTATGAAATATGCATTTTGAAAGTATTTCAATAAGTGCGTTCTTTGGCCCTTTGTTTTGTAAGCGTAAAAAAGAATAAATAAATAAATAAGACAAACCGGAACACATAAATTACGGAGTGCTTTAAACATATATAACCAGTACTTACATACTTATATATGTATAATATGTTTATATAATATATTATGCCTACGCTGAAAATATAGAATATAGATACACTTACGTCAAACCGTATACAAATACAAATGTGTAAAAAAAAGTGTATAAATATAAATAAATAGTACATAGCCACATAGGTACACTGCTATGTACGTGAGCCCGTGATACGCTTTGATTTGTGTTATTAATATTATACGGCACTAGTATTATACACCTTGCAGTGCACTGAAGAGTAAATATATTTCCACGACGCATAAAGCACGGCAAAGGAATTTACGTGAGGAAATTATTAGGAAATTTATGCAAATTTGAACATTAAGTATTCTATATATACCACACACACATACAAATAAATTTTATAATTATCTTTTTTTCCGATTTTTATTATTTGGGCCATTACTTATTCTAGGTGTTCAAATTCTCGTATAATTTTTCAAGTATGATGTTGTAGTGAATAAATCAAAGTAGAAAAAACAAATGTTCATCACCACTGTATATTTTTTGGTGGAATCAAGACAATTATACATAATATATTACATTATGTTTAGGTGCATATGATGATATGTTATACCTACGCAGGGATTTTCGATACTACATTATGCTCCACACATGACCATATTCGTAAAATAATGCACGCGATCCTACATTCATACTGAACCCATACTACAATAAAATATTTTAAAATTTTACGTGACGAAAACCACACATCAAAATATGTATACTCTATGTTATACAGACTTCGGCCGTTACGGTCATTATAGTCATTATTATTCTGAAACTTGTACCACGAACAGCTTCAAAGGGTGTCTAGATTTCACTTTTTGGGTCACTTCTTTAATAAAAGATAAACTAGATGCTGATATATACTCTTCAGGCACATGAAACCTGTTTTATGTCAAACCAAAAAATCGTTCCAAATTCAAACCTTCTACTCAAGTAATAAGTGATTACGCTATATTCTGTGCCTTCGTCATTTTAGACGCCCTTCCGGCTACTTCACGTTGGACCATAGTGTGTTACTCAAAGTATATCAAAAATAGTTTATCCACATTCTAATTTCTAGCATGTGCATTCTCTTTTTCCCATATTATTGCGTATCTGTGTAACTAAAATGACCGTCTTCTTATATAACTATTCGATTTTTCTTTTAATATTGCACTAATATTTTTCATTGACATTAACATTTATTTTTATTATTAGGAATTATTATATATTAAACGCACGGTTTGGCCCAGTGAAATAATGCAGTTGGCCAACACGCGCCATCGCTGGTTTGAACCCGGATATAGACGGCTAATCTCTTTGGTCCAAAACAGCTGTCCAAAGAAAAATACTGTCACCTCTCTCCTACGATGCAGAAGATAACAAAAAAACACTATACAGTAAAACTTACTCAACAGTCTACAAACTGTTTTTAAATCACCCTAATTCGGTTGTTAGTTTAGTAAAAATTACTATTACTATTATTATTATTATCATTATAAATTGTATACCTATATTAATTCTATAAATGTTTAATAATTATATTAAGTACTTATGTAAAATACAGTACCTATAATAAATGTGAGTTTTGTAAATTTTCAATTTGTTATAAGTTATGACTAATATATGAGACGAATACTGATTGAAAATCAAAATACCGAACAATATACGTAAACAAAGCTGAGCTATAACAATATCAAACCTTATGTATTTTGTCGTAAATATTTGCATCAATTGAATAAATAAGTAAAACTTTAATTCATGGTTTGAATTATAAAATTACATTTTGCATACTTCTGTATACGTACTTTGCCATCATTGTTTATTTTTCCTTTATGATATATTAATTCATAATTTAAGGTTATCCAATTTTGCAATTTAAAATATTAATAACAATTTTAATTAATTTTAATATGAAACACCAAATCACAGTAAGTTAATGTATTAACAAAAACCCAAAAATCAATTTGTTCGTAAGTTGAAAATCAAAATATTCTGTAACAATATAATAACAATAATGATTGTTACTACGCGATTATGAACCATTTGGATTAGGTACCATCATAATGACAATTCTCTACATACGAATTTCGAATGTACCTACACGTTTTTGCTATTTCGTAATTATTACTAATTAAAAGGGTTGGTGATTAAATAATGACACGTGTTTGCAGTATAATTGAATACCTAGCTACGTATATAATGAATATTTATGATAATTTGTCACGCAACATCATTTTGGCCATCCGATCAAAATACGATTCATTTATGTATAATATCTCAAAAGTACATTTACTATGTAGGTACTATTACTACTAACTATGTATTGTGTTTATGTACCTACGCAAACAATAGTATTATATAGATGATCGAAGTTCGAATGGTTGGAGCCTTGACCCCTTGACTACGGTACCCCATGAGTTTACTCCGCACCGCGGATAAGTTAATGCTGTATATTAATATGTGATGTTATATCGGTCACTGAAGCGTCAGCATCTGGTTGTATGCTAGTAATAGTGAGTGTAATACTGATATATCACACGTTCATACGTCGGTAACAGACATAAAATTCACTGCATGTTCACATCATAACTAAAATCTTAATTAGTACTTACGTTATTAATTTATTATTCATAATATGTTCAGTACAGCACTAAGTCAATAGTGTTAGTGTAGACGGTACAGTGTAAAATGGATTAAGAAATTTCAAAAATAATTAAACAACTTGCGATTTGTATAATTAATATATGAATATTTTGGCATAGGTACTTTAATTGTTTAATTAAATAACAACAAATTATTAATTTGAGGACAATATAAATCTATTAACAAACAGTATTCGGTGAGTAAACAGTTTTTTCTTTTCATTTTCACATTTTTTTCCTAGTTTAATAATGAGTATAGGTATATAATATATGTTCAAAACGTACCACCCACACCAAACCACCGCCACTCGCTTAAAAAACAGTTCTCGGGTATTCGGCATAATACATAGATTATTTTCTCTTATCGTATACTACGTCAAACGGACGTCCGTGTATAATAACACACAATAATATTATGTTGAAATGTTGAATACTATATTGTTATTGTTATTGTATATAACAATAGTATCCAACACTTCCTATGTTGTTGATCCATTATGGTATAATTGAACAAGGTTTAAAAAAGAATACAATAACTGTTAAACCTATTAATTATTATGTCTAATTATTAATATTAGGAATGTTTCGTATAATAATGATAATAAATTGTCTCCCGACGGTCGCCCAGAGGTAAACGGTCATTGGAACGAAACGAGAAGAAGTATTGAGAAAATCAGTAGGTACATAGAATCGATCTGCATAAATAATTTGTAATTTCATTACGGTACAAGCACGCCCCTTGTTACCTGGTACACAAAAACGTTCGGTCATCGCCGGTAAAATTTTTAACTAATAATTAATTATTATATTATTCCAACGAGATCTGTGTACACACACGCCGTATAAAACATACTCAGACCTCGGGCAAGCTTTCACTGTTGCACTTTTTTTCTTTCTTACTTTTCGATCTCATTACAATTGGACGCATTCGTCTCGACTGGTCGTCTATAAAGTGACCGCCACCGTCATGTACACACAAATATTTGTACACGTATAGGCATTGATCGGGCCGGCGGGAATCCAGGAGTTTTCCCGGTGGACCACGTCCTGCATTCCTGCGTATACAGTACCTCTTTTTTTTTTCTTTAAGAAATAAGGATATTAATAATAATTTATTATTTTTAAAACGAGTAAGTTAAAATTACTAACTTAATTGCAGTTAATTAATTGTATTTATTATATTATTCGCGTTATATATTATATAATACACTTTTAAAGTTGTTTAGTGTTTTTAAATGTTTGTGACTTATTTATTTCAAGTGTTTGTTGGTTATGTTTTCCAGAGTTCTAAAATATCATGACTCACGACAGGCAAATGCCTCTGCAGTATACATTTTTTTTTTAAATTTAGTAATAAATATGAAAAAATAGAAATGTTCTTTATAGAAGTATAAAATATTTTTTTTTTCAAATTAAATAGTAGATTTATCAACTATTATTGAAAAATTGTATGAACATTTTTCAATTTTACGTCTAACAGACCGAATAAAACGTATTCTTCTGAGACTTCTGAGAACCCATTAACTAAACGTATTTTTATTATAACGGCGGACCAGTGACGTATTTACATTATGCGTTGCTTGCCGGGTAATATTTTGAGAGGCGGCGAATATTAAAGAATATTACGATTTTGTGTTTTCACTCTTCGGTACTTAATAAATATAAAAATATTAATAAATAAATATATATATATTAATAAATCGAATGTGTGAGACTGTGAACGTGTCAATCCCGTAGGGTGTTTATTTTTAATTGTATTATATACTACTTGTATACCTACCTACACTTTTATAATTGTATTTATTAAAACTATGCGGACGGTGGGGCGCGGCGTTTTTACTAGTAATTTGTTGACGGACAACTTATTTGAGAAATATGGTACCACTCAAAATGAAATAAAATGTAGAAACTAAGTACGCAATATTATTATGTGTATGATGAAAAAAAAATGAATACATTTACAATTTAGTGGTTTGGAGTGGCGATTCTTCACAGGCTTGAACATGTAAATACGCCCCAATCTTCCCGCGTCTTCAATGTCCTTTGTAAAATCGGTGGTGTATTATACATGGGGTAGGTATACTTGTCAAACGATGTGCAATAAATACTCATTTGTCCAATATGTTGTCATAGTATTTCTAATTTGTATTATTGAAAAACGATTGGAAAAAACTTTCTCGCACACCTGCACCTGCTGTACGCGTGTGTCATCATAATAATACATCTGATGACGACTAAATACTAAATAAAATCTATTCTGTGTATGTCATGGCTGCATAAATGATGCATAGAACTGTGACGACGCAGATGAGATACCTATTGAATAATATCATCGTCTTGTATCTATTATTTCGTGTTATTATTATTATTATTATTATTATAATTATTCAATTAATATTGTAAACAATCGCAAACCGATTCTAAATCTGGCGACGACTGTCCGATAATAATGTGTTATCCGTTATCGGTAGGTATAACATTTTCCCCGAGATTCACCGCCGCCGAACACACGGTATTGTATTTTGGAACAATGGCGCGTTATCACTATTTTCCAGTACTCACTAGCACGATTTAAGATATAAATAAATATTGGGTAATATATTTTAATATTTAGCCGTGATCACAAGTGATCGTAAGTCTGGCCTTATCTTAGTCTGTAATTCACTAGTCACCAGTTCACGTTCACTGTTCAGCTCAGTCTCAGTCTGTTGATCAGTCGGTCGTGTTGTGTTATGTTAGTCGTGTTCTACTAGAAACTTATTCGTGTATTATATTTCAATTACAGTTATTTAGTGCATAAATATTATTAGTGTTATTCCAATGGACGACTGACTATTTATATGTATATATATATATATATATTTATATTTATTCTCGTTGGTTTTTGGCTAAAAGCCTTTACTTCAAAAAACGTATTAAAAAATAACTTTATTTGGATGTCTTGTTAAAGTCAACTGTGTCATTGACTTATGCACAACAAACATAAATATTGAAAAAATGATATTTAACTCATTTGAGCGATCTTGTGCAATAGACCGCTCAAGATAAGTTGGTGAATTTTCATGACAAAATAATTATGAATGCGCTAATGCAGAATAAAATGTCTATACATTATACACAAGTATACTGCAAATTTATAATAGGTACTTTTATGCAGTTGTATACTCGAGACGGTTTGCTTGTGCAGTTGTGCATTTTGATAAAGGTTAACTTATCATTGGTAAGTGTAAAACAGTAATTACCATGCACATGTAAAGGAATTTTATAAGACATTGGTCAAGTTTTTTATGTAAGCCCATTCAACTATCTAAGACTTGTCAAAATATACAATATTAAATATTATAATAGTTGGAAAAGTATCATTAGATATTTTGATAATTATTGATATTATGTATGACAAGAAAACTGAAAAAAAAACAGTTTTATGAAAATAATTAACTAAAAACGCCAGCATTAATGGCAAAACGATTCTCGATAAAATATCTATTTTACTCGACCGATATCGTTGTGCATAACAAACGATCAAAATCCAACAATATTTTATCAGCCCTGTTTTAATGGTTACTAATGTATACTTGCACAGATGTCAATATTATCGGAATAATGAAATAAAATTAAGTTAGATTACTCGCATGTACTAAGCAGACATAATCAATATTTAACTATTATAAATGTTACATTGCCTACGATACATTGACTCTTGATTAAGTTAGTAGAATTAAGGTTATGTCTTTGGAATTAAACAATAAATGAACAGACAAAAATTTAAAAAAATAAAAAAAACAATGGATAGAACTACATAATTATACCTACATTATGTATCTCAAAAACAATTTGAAGATAAAACGCCTTAGGAACAACTAGAAATAAGTAAAACAATTTTTGTGCATTATTATTATTAAAAATATATGATATGCTTTTGAATGACTAGTCAATTCCAATATTCTATACATTATTTTACTTAAAATTTTTTCTATACCAATGGCTACTTTGGTAAGTTTAAAAGATCACAAAGATCACCTAGAGCAATATTATTCACCAGTACCTGTACCTCAATCATCCATGAAGATTCTGTTCTTAAAATTAGATTAGGCAATGAAAGTTCTTTACAATTAAATCATCAAATTACAGATTATATTATACATCGTAAAATACACAAAATGCATTTATTTTAGTCAATTTATTTTCATGTTATTTCGCTTTGCAGTTATTGATAAGTGAAAAATAAATAAATAAATATACAAGCCAGCAATATTTCAATTATTTTATGTTTTAGAAATAAAAATTATTTCAAATCCTAAATATCAAAGTATAGAGATTTGTATTTTGGTTATTTTAAATATGTTGGGTTGTTAAAGTATTTTAAAATTATGTTAACATCAATTGTGGGTAAATGTTGATAAAAAAAGAAAAAACTGAATTTCCAGTAGATATGTAAGCCTTAAATTAAATATTAATTTTAAATAAATACAATTATTAACTATACTTCTACTCTTAATAAATAATATATCTTAAATAAACTCAGACTAAATGTTAACTAGGAATACAATACAAACAATAAAAAAAAACTTTAAATGTACTTAAAATAAATAAAAATATACTTAAATATTAATTTACAGTAAATTTATGATATTTTGTATACAATTATATCATTATAAACAAATAATTTTAAATTAATTTCAACATAGTTAACAATTAATCATTAGATATATGACACAAATATTTGGGAGGTATCTATCATTTTTGTATAATATACAAGTTAACTTCTATAACCGACCATATTAATTTTTCAGTCTATTTTTAAATGATTTTAACTTAGATCTAAGACAGATTGTGAAAATTAAGAAAAAAACATGATTTTTTTTAAACTTACTAGATTATTAGAAGTTTAAATTACATATTTTGCTATGAAATTTTGTAATGCCACTAAACAGCCAGCAACAGATTAACTACTCCACTATGTTGTATTCGAATGCACATTTTAAAGAAAAATAGAATTCTAAATAGTTCATTAGTTAAAGTAAGACTGAGATTTTTTAGTCCTACAGAAACATACATACAACAAAAGATATGCAAATATTATATCAATCCATAAAAGCTTAATTAATACTTAATACATTATATTTCATATTGTTATATTGTTTGAAAAGTGAAAAATTACTTCAAATAATTAAAAATAAAATAAAAATTTAGAAGAATAGATTATAAATTATCAACAAATATAGTCCATTTTATTGAACTATATTTGTTTTTTAAAATCAAAAAAACTAGGAAGTTAAGGGTTATCTATTTAAATAATTGAATTAAAAAATATATTAATACGCTTGTGACAAATTATACGAGTATCTATATCAGTGGTTCCCAACCGGGGGGAATTTCCCCCTAAGGGAGAATTTCTGTACTGCTTGGGGGGGAATTTAGTTATGACGAAATAACAAGAAATATTTAATTAATAAAATTAAAAACAATAAATTAGTTTTCGGACGGTCGCCTATTGATAACAATTTTACGAGTATTTTATAATGATTGACCTATGCAGGTAATGTAATATTAAAAGGTACAACATTATTATATAATCTAATCATTCTAATCCAGCGATCCTCACTACGCGGACCGCGGGCCGCATGCGGCCCTTGGAACGTATTTTTGCGGCTCTCAGACTGACTGTTAAGGATACCTACATAAATTTTAGTTATTGAAACAAATATTTTTTTTTCAAAAAATATTCAATATTTTATAAATAGATACCAGTATATATTTTATATTTATACAAGTTTATGTACGGGTGGCAATTATCAAATGATTGTCTATCTGAGATTATTATCGGTAATTTCCAGAACGCCTCGAACTACAATTTATTGAAATATGTGACCTCGATGATTTTATCGGTCGTTAGTTTTATCTTTACTGTTAGTCATCAGTGGGGAGTTTTATCTAGCTCAGTGCAAAAATGTATAAGTTGAGCCAGTATTAATGTGCTTTTAGTGCGGCTAACTATCAATCGAACAAATTATTTTACGAACATAACACTTAGTTCAGTGATTGAATTTTATAATTAAATATGGCGGGAGTGTACTCAAAAGAGCGGAAACGAAAACTTGAGGATGAAAACCGTGCATTTCAAGGTGAGTGGGAGGGAGATTTCTTTTTTACAAAAGGAAAGAAAGAAGGAACTGCCCTATGTTTGATATGTCGTGAAACGGTACATGGAAACAAACGTTATAATTTGAACAGACACTACACTTCAATTCATTCGCAGTTTGAAGAAAAATTTCCGAAAAAATCTAAGATCCGAGAGGAAAAAATGCAATCATTGAAAAAGTCCTTTGCTTGTGAACGTAGTACCCTTTTTAATGCAATGAACAAGAATGAGCTTACTACAAAAGCATCCTACCAAGTAACAGAAATTTTAGCACAAAAGATGAAGCCGTTTTCTGATGCAGAAATTGTAAAAGAGTGTGTTGTCACCGTTTGTAAAACTTTGTTTTCACACTTACCTAATAGTAAGCAAATATTAGATGATTTTTCTAAACTTCAGCTGTCTGACTCAACTTGCATGAGACGGTCACAAGACTTAGCAGCAAATATTGCACTTAACATTACCGATGAACTTCAGCAAAGCAAATGTTTTAGTCTTGCACTCGACTCATCCACTGACATAACGTCAATTTCTCAATTACTATTGTTCGTTAAATATGTAACTAAAGATTGTGTTGTAAAAGAAAATTTTTTGGGCATGATTCCCATGACTGGACAAACTCGAGGTGTTGATTATTTGAACACAATAGTAAGTTTTTTTAA